>OZ057416.1:7965150-8374254 GCA_964056705.1 Troilus luridus
AAAGCTCTGCAGCATCGTCCGATTAGCCATAGAGTGACGTTAAATGAACAAAAAAACAAATCCGATACTTAAGACTACATCTTGGCAAATCCAAAATCCTTCGTAAAATGTCCCTATTTGTTACAAATAAAATCATCCATAATGACCTTAACATCCATTCGTTGCTGGTTTGGCCTAACAGTATTACTAACAGTACTAACAGTAGGTAGATTCTCTACTTGCGTCATAAAAATTCATTTCATTGCTTATTTTTATATTGTTGATGTAAAAACATCAACCAAAAATCACAGATTATTGTTTTCACATCTATCTCACCATTATAATTTAACTAAAAACCTGTATCACTACAACCCGTGAACGGGTCTGGGGTTCAGTACATGGTAGGGACTTGTTCCTGCAAGGAGGTGACTTTTCCTAGGTCACACTCAACCGCCAGGTTTTCCCCCCTTATTTTGGGTTCCCTATTTTTATAATATTTTATAGAGGCTGGGTGAGCCCAAGGAGGGTCCTAGATACCATATGATCCATCCCCCGCTAAAAACAGACGTAAAGTCTTGCCCGCAGCGGGTTTTGAAACAGGATTTCCGGCATGGCAACTGAGTGCTCTACCACTGAGCCACTCCGCTCCATATCATTTAACTAAGCTCTAATCAATATATTCCTACAACCTTCTTACGTGAGACCATTGTCTCCCCAGGTTATTCTCTCTCTCTCTCTCTCTCTCTCTTTTTCTCTCTCACTTTCAGTCATGGAAATTATTTTTTGATATATAAGGGTACGAATTTCGCTCTCCCGTTAACAAATAGGCCGAGATCGATTAGAGAACTCTTCGGAGTGGAGACGGATCCTATTCTTGGGCACGGATACGACGGAGGAATTAATTAACAGGGAATGGACTCCACACATCGGGCCACAATGGGGCGCTGGAGGTCCCCCTCGTCGCCCCAGCCCCGTCCGGCGGACCTAATGTTTTACAAAATGAATCCCGGCCCCGGTAATTAATTTCACCCTTCTTCGCTCTTCTCTCCCCGCGCAACTTTTGTCCGAGAAATTCCTCTCAATATCATCAACTTCCCCCGGACAATATTATTCAGTTGGCCCCCGCAGATGTGACTTGCTCGTGTTCCAAAATATTATAACCTTCGTAAATTCTGCCAGTACTAGTAATGTTTCTTAATTATGTAACCCCAAGTCTGAATATTATAATTAAAATATTTAGTAATATTTCCTCATTGACCTCAATGTAACATTTATTCCTGATTTGGCCCGAATCCGATATCAATCTTTTCATGACAAACTTCATTCCCACACAAACCCACTAGTTTCAAACCTAGCTACTTCTTCGATTCAAGATAATTCTCTGAGGCGTCTGTAAAGAAGATGACCTTATCATTTTTTTTTTTTTAATTATTTTATTGAATTGTACAACTGTAATATATACATCTATTACAAATGATGTATGAATAAATAAATACATGAAAGGACGTGTAGAGGCACCACCCATTGGCAGCACTCTAATTACATTTCTATTGTAGAAGGTCCCGAGGCCATCTTCTCTTCAGACGCCTAGGAGGATTGTCCGGGATGGAATTGGAGACAAGGATGGAAACTAGTGGTTTTGGATGGGCCTAGAGTTTATTATGGAATGATAAGTATCTGGAATGGGCTAAATCGGTAACATATGGAACATTAAGATCATTATGGATGGTTATATTTGTGACAAAATAAGGAGCGTTTAGGATTTTTCGAAGGATTTTGGATTGCAAGGATTGAATACGAGAGGAATTTGATGGTTTGGTGGAGCCCCATAGTACCTTATAAATTGAATTTATTGTTTTGTTTTGTTTTTTATCACGTACTGGCCACTAAGGGCCGCGCTTATATCATTGGTTATCCTTCTTTGGGAGTCTTGATTTTATTTCTTCCCACCTCAGCTTCATGATTTTTGACTGCATTTCTTTTCTTTCTTCGGACCACTTTGTAGCCCTCATTTTTTCTCTTCCAATATTGGTGAGATTTTTCAGTGTTTCCTGCATGTGTCTCTATCTAGGCAGTCGGCATCTGGCATTTTAAGGTTCTTTAATTCTTCTCTTATTTACTTTGTGTATCCTCCCACGGTTTGTTGCTAAAATTTTTGTGAAAGATCTTTTGTTCAATATTTCCTCCTACATCCTTTTCATGTGCCCATAGAAGATCAGCCTTCTGGTTCTCTGTGTTCCTGTGTTTTACTGGGCCAATAGATTTTTCTTAAGATCCTCCTTTCTATTATTATTTCCAAGTTGACTTGACTTGAGGTGTCCATCCCATATAAAATCACAGGCTTTCTAACAACGTTGCAATGCCTTAACTTTGGATTGGAGGAGAGGTTCTTTTTATTCTAAATTTGGCCTGTTTGAAGCTTAAATTGTCTAATCTTTTGATTTTCTCTCGGATGCTCTCTTTCTCAGACCCCCCTCGTGACAAATTATTTCCCCCAAATACTTAAATTTTCTGGTTACATTTGTTTTTTCATGTTTGGTCTTCACTGCTTGTTTCTTGAAGTTTACTTCAGTAGTCCTGTTTTTTTCGCATGATATTTGTAAACCTGCTTTTTCTGCTATTATTTGTGGGGATTTTTGAATAATAAGTTCTTCTTCTGATTGTGAAAGAAGTGCGAGATCGTATGCAAACACCAAACAACTCACTTTTATATAATTGCTTTTGTTCCCTACTGTGGCTCTTTAGCTCTATTTTCTTGTCTTAGGCCTATTTTTATCTGACCAGGTTTGCTTAAAAGACCCTGAAATTTCACTTTAGATTTTATATATATCAGATTTATGATTTTCTGGTCTATTACATGTCCTTTCAGGATTTCCAGTAAGGTTTCCTTATCCAAGGAATCGTAGTTCTTTTTAAAGTCAACAAAGGAAATGTAAAGATTTTTCCTTCTGGTAGTGCAGTATTTTATGAGCAATTTAAGGCTCAGAATTTGTTCCTGACAAGAACTTCCTTTTCTAATGCCCATTTGGTGGTCTCCTATTTTGTGGTATATTTGTGCTTGGTTTAGTTTTATCATAATACATATGCAAATTTAAATAAATAAATTTTAAAAAATTAAAAAAAAGAAGCTAATTTACGAGTAACAATCAGCATAATCTGGTTCTTCGTAGTAGACTCTGTTTCTTATCTAATGCTTGAGCAGTCAGGTAATTAGCCAAGATCACTCTCACACGCCAAGTTTTCCCCTAATTATGGATCTCTACTATATAAAGCCTAGGTGAACCCGAAAAGGGTCCGCAGATTCCATTTCCTCGATCCAGGGCAGTTTAAATTATAAATTACTTATCTATCACAGCCGGTTTCGATACCGTGACCAAGAGCTTATCAGAATATTGCATTGAGAGCTACCCCCTTCCCTAAACTAAAATAACCATGGCTAGAATTTATTAGATTCTTAAGTAACTACTTTAAAAGTTAAACTTTAAAGTAAACCATAATTTTTCCTACTCTTCCATCTTCATCCAGTCTGCCGGTGTTCCTCAAGGCAGTATCCTGGGTCCCATCCTATACACGATATATACAGCTGACATCCAAGCACTGTCCTCACTACGTATGCTGATGACACATGTGTGTTATCAGTAAATAAGGATCCATTTGTTGCATCCCAATTTCTTCAATCCCATATCTCAAACCTTCAAGAGTGGTGTCAAAATTGGAAAATTAAAATAAATCCTAACAAATCCCATCAAATTACCTTCACCCTTCGTCGTAAACCTACCAATTCCTGCCCTACTGTATCCTTTAATAATATTCCACTGAACCCTGTCGAACAGATACGTTACCTAGGACTCCATCTTGACAAACGTCTCACTTCAACACTTACTGGACAAACGCTCTAAGCTACCAATTAATTACAAAAGACTCATTTACATGACAGTTATCAGACCTATTTGGACATACGGAGTTGAGCTTTGGGGCTCTACTAAACCATCCAATTCATCTCGTATCCAATCCTTACAATCCAAAATCCTTCGTAAAATCCTCAATGCTCCCTATTATGTCACAAACAAACTCATCCATCATGATCTTAATATCCCATATGTTACTGATTTGGCCCAAACTAGATACCTATCCTTCCACGACAAGATCCATACACACTCGGATCCTCTAGTCTCTCAACTTGCTTCCCATACTATTCCTGATGACCCTCTGAGGCGTCTGAAAAGAAGATGGCCTACAGACCATCTACTATAGAACTTTATTGGAGTCCTGCCGATGGGTAGTTACTCCACATGTGTTTTTCATGTCATAATGTACATATCAGCAGATTTACTAGTTATAATCATATTATAGTTGTAAATATCAATAAATTAAATAAAATAAAAAAGAAAAGTTAAACTTGACACACTTAATTAAAAATAAAATAATTACTTAATCATTAATTAACATGGTAGTCATTAAATGTAATCATTGATATCATGAGATATTACTTAAATTTTGCAAAGATTGATATGGGTGGTTCTGTACTTTTTTTTTTCCTTTTTCCCCAATAGGTTGCGTTGGTATGTTCCATTCAGCCGTACTTGATTATATAAGCTTCTGTATCATTGCTACGTACAAGTCTTTTGAGGGTGTTCCGTATCAATAGTATTCAATTTTCCATTATTATGTCCAGAATATGATAGACAATTATGTTGTTTCTCGAAATTATTAAATTGTCACTCGTACCCTTCTCGAAGCTCCTCATATGTCTTTTAGTATGCACGACTGCTCCACACTAACTAATGGACTATGCACCTGATTGGTCAAATAGAGCGGATGCCGCGCTGCATTGCGGACTTGCATCGCATCAATCAACCAGTTAGCATTATGTTTTCCCCGCCGGAGGGAGGGGGGAGAGTTAGTATGCAGCGAAGAGTTAATTAACGACCACTAATGCAGTTTTGCCGCATCAGCGCGACAATAAATACTCTTTTCTGCTCTCCGGGCTCACTCAGTCACGTAACAGTGCGGATTTTGCCGGCCCCCCTCCTCGAAATTATGCCGCTCCATTGGTCCGCCGCTGATTGGATCCCGACATCGCCATGAATTTTAAATTCCGCGCGGGACAGAGAGATATAGCATATAGTGCCTGCAGTACAAAGGATCATCAGGCGGATGCATTTCACGGTGCTGTGCTGCAAAGCTGCATGCAGCTCTCGGCTTCAAAGCGACCGGCGTTTTAATCACCGTGTACCGCTCGACAAACTCGTTAAGCCCAAAGCTCTGTGGCTCTTCTCGCACTCAGCCTCAGGCTGTGATATATTTTTTTTTTTTTTTGTATGCTCTAATATGTATATCTGTCCGGCGGTAATCGAAAGCCGAATTGAACCGTGTGGCGGAAAGGAATTTTGATATTGTTCGATGCACTTCGCTAAGCACCAATATCCTTTCCTTGAAATTGCAATATAAACAACTTTATGAAAAATTCTTTATTCTAAATATATTCAATATTATGTAGGAAAGAAATTCGTTGACTGGTAGATACTATAATAGGATGTAAATAGTTGGGGCTGCAGTCAAAAAAACACAGCAAATAAGTTGAAACTTATTATATTATACATGTGCCGACGTTTCGACCTACTGTGTAGGTCATCTTCAGGGCCAATAGGAGTGGCTGCTCGGTGCAGAAGGTAACTGGACCGATTTGAGTTACCGGCACTTATATAATGTAATAAGTTTCAACTTATTTGCTGTGTTTTTTTACTGCACCCCAACTATTTACATCTTATTATATTCAATATTAATTAATAAGTCCCTATATGGACATGTTCTCAGAATGTGCGGTAAATCTCTGACAAAGAAAATACGGAATTTTATAAAACTTAGGGCAAACAGATTTGTATGGTTCCAGGAATGTTATCATGGTCATAAAGAATTTCGTATTTCTGAGGACAATGTAATAAACAAGGATGATGATAAGGGGTTTTGGTTGGAACAGGAACTCAAATTAGTAAAGGAAACCCTGCAGGAAGAACGAAAGATAACCCTTAAGATGGGCTCAAGAGAACCTGGGAGGACATCAAAGCTGGTGGAAAAACAAGATCCAGGCACGGAAAATGATTGTTGATTCGCATAAGGAATCAATGAGAAAAAAAAATTATAATAATAAAATAATAGGATGTTGATAGTTGGGGGTGCAGTCAAGAAAACACGCAAAAATAGGTGAAACTATTTTATTTTAAGTGCCGACGTTTCGACCTACTATGTAGGTCATCTTCAGGGCTATGAGAAAACAGACAAAAAACAGAATAGACTGTAAAAATACATAAAATAGAGGTACAGAAAAATTAACAAAATGTAGAGATATAAAAAAGTGAATGATATATAATGAAAGGAAATATGAATAAAGATGATTACATAGTAGATGTATAGAAAGGTGATAATGTAAAACAAAATACAAAGAGAGCAATGAAGTTAAACAGAAAAAAATAAAATGAAAAAGATATGAATATAATGAGTATGGACAATTTCTCATAGCCCTGAAGATGACCTACATAGTAGGTCGAAACGTCGGCACTTAAAATAAAATAGTTTCACCTATTTTTGCGTGTTTTCTTGACTGCACCCCCAACTATCAACATCCTATTATAGTACCCACAGTCAACTATTTCTTTCTCACATATAATAATAAAACATAAATTAAATTATAAAGTAATTGAGATGAGGAAGGAGCTCCCCCCCCCCTAGGATGAAAGGGATGAGCATTCAATTTAGCAAGAAGGTTAAATACCTGGGCGTTTTTTTGGACTTAACTGGAACGAACATAGATTATGTTACCAACAAGCCACTAGAAATATGTTTACTTGTAAGAGCCTTTGCTGCAATAGGTTGGGAATTAACACCAAGATGGCTCGTTGGATCTACACAGCGATAGTCAGACCCGTGCTAACCTATGGCTCAATAGCCTGGTGGCACAGAGCTGGCATCCAACAAATTAGATCAAGGTTAGAGAAGGTGCAGCAGCCATGAGAACCACCCCTACCGCTTCACTGGAGACTATACTTGGCCTAACACCTCTAGACATTCTAATCGAAGCAGAGGCATTGAAGACAGCCTACAAGATAGTAAAAATAGTAGGGGTTAAGAAACCCACTAACGAATGATTGATACGATACGATTGAGCAAAAGGCAGAGTTGAAAAAGCACTCTGACTTAATGCTAAATAATTATAACTTTAACAAAATATTCCGCTTTAATACAAAGGCGATTTGCAAAAGCAAGAATGATTGCTTTAAACCACACAATGGACTAAATGTGAGTATGGATGGATCCAAAACAATTAATAAACTAGCCAAGAGGGAGATAAAAACGCGCCATAGAGCCAATATAAGGAATACTAAACTTTTTATAAAGGATCCCAACTACAATGTTTTTGAGAAAAAAAAGAATCAAGCCGCTCACATGTCGAGAACCGACCTCAAAAGTATGTTTGAAACCATCACTGGGCACTATAAACTCAGGAAACAGATGCATCGCTTGGGCATTGAACGAGAACCACAGTGCAAATGGTGCACAGAGGAGGAGGAAACCCCCTGGCACGTTCTCTTTGAATGCAAAGCACTAAGTCGAAAGAGAACACTTGACCTTGGCCCTGGAGAACACAAGGAATTCCAAGAACTGAGTTTTAAAGACTATCTAAAATTTTTCAGAAGTCTAGACCTAGGCTAGGGGTTGTTAGGACTCGAGCACAATGTGCCTTTTAGGCCGAAGTGCATGGTAACATATAAGAGTCACACACAAATAATAATTGTGATGAGGAAAAGAAGATTCATGTTTTTTTAAAATATTTATATCGAATGGGGACAAAAACTGACCAATGTGATTTTCAAATATCTGAGCGTAGTAAACATATAATTTAATATTCTTAAATGTTTGATAGACAAATAAAAATGTTTTAGTTTGTAAGTGAGTGGAGTGGCTCACTGGTAGATACTGAATTGCCATTCCGGACATCCTGCTTCAAATTCCGGTACGGGATAGACTTTTATTTAGTCTGTTTGCAGTCGGAGATAGGACCATATAGGATCTAGAACTCTCCCGGGGCTCACCCAGCCTCTATAAAATATTATAAAAATAGAGTAACCAAAATAAGGGAGGAATCTGGCGGTTGAACGTGACCTAGACGTTCAAAGTTACCTCCTATGAACCGTTGTCCATGAACCAGTACAGTCTCTACCATGTGCTCAACCCCAGACCCGTTCACGGGTTGTAGTGGTATAGTTTTTCAAGTACCACATTTGAGTTATAAATCAATATCTAAAATAGTACCGAAAATGGTATGTTTAGCTTCCGCCATTTTGTATGCTAGAAGCATCACGATGGTATACGTCTGTTTTTCATGAATTTCTTCAAGAAGATAAATAAATGAATTATAGTTATGATAGTTTATGTATGTTATTATCATAACAAATTGGCTTTATGATAGTTTTGTATACGTGATTGATATATTTTCAACTCTTTATACTTTAAATACTTTTTCAAGTTTCCACGCCCACTACTCTCAATTAAGCCTTGAGGAAGTCAGCAGCATGTCTGGCGAAACGTTGGCAGAAAATTCACCGACACGGTCTAAACCAAAAGAAACGACTGAAGTTTTTTGTATCATTATACTTTAGCATATTCTTGTGGCTACTTTGTGATATATAAGTGTTTAGACTTCGCGCTCATCAAAGGTATGTCAGCTGTGGGTTTGGATTTAACAAGACGCTTAAGTGCTAAATCCGGAAGCGCACACATGCCCATATTAACTGTGCAGTGGTGATTTACTGTCTCAATATTGTGCTGCCGATGCCCTGTATTAATTAGGACTAATCGTATTTATTTTGATGACGTCTTTTTTTTTTCTTTTTTTTAATAAGCAGATAATAATAAAATAACTCTATTTCTTTTTAAAAGTCTTAAAACCGCGAGAAAAAAAACCGTAAGCCGTAATTCCATCTTAAGATCGTAATATTTCTATGTTAACGGTTGAGCAGAGCGGATACCATGCCCAACCGAAACTTTATTTTTCAATAAACAGTACTCAATTGATTGTAGTTTTTTTTTCTAACCTACGCTATTCTTCGAGAAATCACTTTTAAATTTTATTATGCAATAATAATCATTAAAATCATTTGAAAGACTGAACGATTTTTTTTATCTTAATGGATTTATTCCACTTTCAAATTTAATAGCTCATTTATTTCCGGGTTGTGTACGTACGATTTGGGTTTAGATTTGATGGGTTCGAAATTAATCAGTGGGTTCACTCATCCTTATTATTACGAATTATCATAAAATTTACTTGACCAATAATGAGGAAAATTCGAAATAATAATTAAAAATTTCCATCGCTTGCACGGGGCGCAGTATGAAGGGAGATAGGAACACATTGGCGCTTAATATATTGCCCGTATGATAGCGAGCCTAAGTTATTTAGCCGAGATATCGGCTGTTTTTAGCCACACAATTAACGACCGTGATAATGAAGGCAGATCTATCTTTCCCGAGGGAATCCCTCACGGCTGTGCGCCCAGGCCCATGTTGTGTCCTCTCTTGTGTGTGTCTGTTGTATCCACTCTGTGCTATGTCCCTGCGGTCGTTTCATTAACTTTTAATGAGAATGATTACATGTAATGTTTCAATGTCACTGTATTTAATTGTACTTTATTGTACTATTACAATAAGTAAACTAGCCTAAGTATCTGAATATTACTCACGAATAAATAATGAATTTGAACTCATTTAATGACAATTATTATTATTATTTAACTTTAGATTGCATTTTTTATTGGATGTAAAAAGTAATGGAAGTATTGTAATCGTAAACGTTTTCGGTGAAGAGTCTTAGGTTAAGTACATTCTAGAGATGGCACTGATTCTTGGACCATGGTTGTGCAAGGAGGTAATTTGCCTGAGATTACGCTCAACCACCAGGTTTCCCTTGGGGGCGACCTGTGGTCTAGTGGCTAGCGTAACAAACTACTAAACCCAAGATCGCGGGTTCGTAGCCCGGCAGGTGGCCCTAGGATTTTTTAAAGGGAGTAAAAAATCCTTAGTTACGCCGTCCTTCGGAAGGGACGTTAAACGTGGGTCCCGAGCCTGTACGATGTCAGATACTCGTTAAAAATCCCTATCCTAATAAAACCTGGATAGGCAAAATTTAGAGCTCCCACTGTAGCATCGTCCGATTAGCCATAGCAGCATAAAGTGACGTTAAATGAACAAACAAACCAGGTTTCACTTCTAATTTAGGCATGTAACCATTATTTATTTATTTGTTCATTTATTTAACGCCACTTTTTTGCTAGAATGGCTTTTGGGCGATGCTACAGTAGGGAAGCCCTAAATTTTGTTTATTCAAATATCATTAGGAAAAGGATCTTTAAACAGTACCCACTACTGCACAACCGTGTACCATTTTATGTACCCTCGTACACACCATAACCATGGATTTTTCCTTTAAAAATCCTAAAGCCACTATAAGGCCTGGGATTCTTCGATCTCGGGCATAGTAGCTTGAAATGCCACTACTATACACAACTACACTACAGGTGATCCCAAGGTAATTCCCTGAACTCCTGATTCCCTGATAATTCCTTGTTCTTCACATATGGGAACTGATCGTCGGCGAACGGTGATTGGTAATTAATGGGCTTATTCGAATAGTAAAAATATTTATTGAAGGATTTAGTTTTTCTTTCATCTTTTACTCATAAAAGTTTATGATACTTCTCTTCATCATCATGTAACAACTTAAACCATAAGAGAAAATTTTACGTGATAGTCCAGGTCCATGGTCCATTTTTGCACTTGATTAGTATCAAGCTGAAGCTTCGTGAATAGCTTCGTTTCGATGAGACCCCCGACAATTTCTTGTGCGAAAATTCTCGATTGTGGTAGCTAACGATAACGAGGTCATCAAAAATGATTACTAACCAGCTGTTTTATTTTTACTTCTTCTTTTTTGACTTCGTTATCGATACATATTGGAAGAAGGGTACTCTTTGATCGAACCATACATTTTGTAGGATATTTTTACAAATAATTTAAGTAATTATCTTGAGATTTAACAACAAAAAACCCAGTTAGTAATAATTTTTTGAGAATCATCAAATCGACATATTTTATCGTTGGGCGTCTCATCGAAACGAAGCTATTCACGAAGATTCAGCTTGATAGTAATCAAGTAAAAAAAATGGACCATGTATCCTGGACTATTATGTATGATATTGAAAATAATTCCATCTGTATGTATATTGATAGGATAATAGTGAATTATACAAGTGTCAAAGTAATTATTATCCTTATAATACGTATTCTGTGATCGTTATGTTCAAGATGTGGAATTAAGACACAATCACGGTTGGTAGCAGTTAAGAAATCACAGGTAACAAAAATCACAGTAACCGTTGGAGCTGTTAATAAAAAGTAGCAGTTAACCTCATCACTACGTACGTCTGGCGCATAACTAGAAAATATTCACTTTAGTATTTGAGATTGATGTTACCTCTTTTTTAACACCACCTTTTTGTGTCACTACTTGAACGCTTTAGGTTTGACTTTACTTGAAGATATTTTATCAAAAATTACCTCTTCTTCAAAAACGGATTCCCTTTAAGTGTAAATGTAAACAACCACTGAATATGTTTGCAAGAATTAGGAGAAGAAATTATGAACGTAATATGGAAAACAAAACTTATAAAACATGTCTATTATTGTTAAACGATTTTTACATACAAATATATAGCTTGTTCAGTCACAGGTTAAAGCTGACATTTTTTAAAACAAATTCAAGTGGATGGATAGTATGTAGCCGAGCGTATCCTAATTCCTAAATCCCAGCCCAGAGCGCAGCACTAAATCAACACTAATCCGGAAGAGAGGCGCCCCATCTGATAGGGTTTTTGAACTATATCGGCCAGGCAGCGGCTGAGCGACACGGCAGGGATTACAGTGGCCGTGTAGCAGATATATCCGCCACTCTCTGCTAATACCCTGTCTTGTTCCGAGTAGCGAGTTGCTACAATTCCGCTTCCAGTAATAGTATGGGAGTAGGTAATTGGAGTTTAATTAGTATAAATATGCCTAATTAATCTACATGATGGGCACAGAATAATAATCGTTTAGTCTTGTATAATTTATTATTTAAAAAAATAAAAGGTCCCTGAATAAAAGAGAAGTATCCAAGGGCACAAAGTTGAGGGTATATAAATCTACTTTTCTCCCCATATTAACATACTCCTCGGAACCTTGGGCATTGACCACCAAACATCGAGGCTTCAGAAATGAGATTCCTTAGGAAGATAGAGGGGAAAACAAGGCGAGACCGGATTCGCAACTCGATCATTAGATCAAGCCTCGGAGTGGACCCTGCGGAAAAAGTCGTTGAAAAAAACAGTTTAAGATGGTTTGGACATGTTTTAAGAATGGAAAATAACAAGCTGGCCAAGATGACTTACGAGGCTATGTTTGAAGGAAGAAGTTCCAGAGGAAGACCCCGACGTACTTGGGAAGATGCTATTAAGGAAAGCTTCCCAAAGATAAGTCTGCAATGGAATAGGAGAGAAATGGTAGAGATTCGTACGGTGTGGTCCGGGCTATACAGAAAGTTCACACTGCAGAGCGGTAGAGAAGAACGACTATGATGATGATAATAAAAAAAAAAAATGTTCCGCTGGTTGTCTATTCGAGTTGAATTGCAATAAGCTTCAATTGTTTATTCTTTAATGATATAAGGTATCGTGAGCTTTAGTATGGAAAAATATTGTAATTATAAGAAATGAGTAGACTTCGGAAGTATAAATGACATATTTTTAAATATTTTTGTTTTGAAGAGAAAATATTTGCTCTTGTCAGGATACGAACTAGGGAATGCAATACCGGTATACCGGTATACCGAAAACCGGGATACCGTCCAAATTTTCGCCGTTATTAATACCGGTATTCACCTTAAAAATACCGGTATTTTCGGTATTGGAACATTAGCGCTAGTTGATACACGTCGTAGGTATTTAAACATAGACGTACATTCTACTGGAGGATATATACGGAGCATTGGACTAGCCCGTTTACATGGAAAAGTGCCAACGGAAAAATGTTTGGAGATTTTGAAAATAAAATTTCACGAACTTGATCTCAACTTAACAAATGACATTGTTTCTATATCGGCAGATGGCGCGTCAGTTATGGTAAAACTCGGACATTTGATTGAAGTCGAACATCAGTTATGTTTTGCACACAATCTAGCGATTGTGATAGTGATGACAATGACATAGAAACTGACAATAAAGAAGATAAAAATATTACAGATAATGATCATGATTGTCCTAGAGTTTGGATCTGTTGAGATTGAAATAAATTTGAATTATGCTAATTTATCCCCGCTGGTAATAAAAATTAGAAGTGTCATTAAAATTTTCAGAAGATCTCCAACAAAAAATGATCAATATTTACAAAAATATGTAAAACTACAATTTGGAAAAGAATTGCATTTGCAATTGGATGTCATAACACGATGGAATAGTTTACTTATTATGTTGGAAAGGTTTTACCAATTACGGTATTGTGTCCAAAAACCATTAATTGATTTAAAATCAAACATAGTTTCTATTAATTTCTGAAATCATTGATGCATTGTCACCAATTAAATTAGCAGTCGAAGCACTATGTAGAAGAAATTCTAATCTTCTTGTTGCAGACGCTACGTTTAAATTTATGATTGACTTAATTGACTTGTTACACACAAAAGTAAAATAAGTATTGAATTGATAAATCCTCTGAAGAATAGAATAATCCAAAGGCGAACAAACATATCTTAAGTTTTGCAATATTTACACAACGCTTCACAAAACGAAATCGAAACGGATACACACTTATGTCCTAAACTTAAAAAAGGTTCTATTACAGAAATATTGATTCCTCTTATAAAACGCCCAGGAGTTAAAAGTAATGAACCAGACAGGGAAGATTAATGTAATATATATTAAAAAAGTTGGATTTAATTTTGTTAAATTATTCTTAAAAATAAATGTTTTGTTGTTTAGTTGTGATTGACATATATTTGTACTACCCCTATAATAACATAACCTATAGTAAGTAAATTTTAATTCTGTTTACATTTTTTAAAATAATACTAATACCGGTATTTTACCGGTATTACCGGTTCTAAAAGCGAAAATACCGAAATACCGGTATCGAAAATTTTGAACGGTATTGCATTCCCTAATACGAACCCGGGTCGTCTGCGTCTCCGTCGGAGATAGTTAAACAGGGAGATCATTTGGGCAATATTATGCGTAACTACCAAGTTTTCCCCTCATTAAGGCTACTCACTGTTTAGAAGTTTGGTTAGCCCTAAGGTAGCTCAGTAGATTTCAAAGGGTCCATCTATGACTGATTAAATAATTTATCTACCAAATCCGGATTTATACATATCGAGTTAACCCGCAAATTACTAATCATTGATCGAAATTATTACCAAAAGAGAAACTGGAGTACGACCAATGTATACATTAGAATGTTATTGAAAAACAAATCCATAAGTTTCTGAAACACGGGGAAATAATTCACAAATCTAACGTTTTGCCAATTCATAATAATAATGCCTTTCAATTAACTACAGAAGTCGCAGGGAGAACAAATAGTAGCAAAGAACAAGTACATATGTGAATATATTTCAAGGAAAAGGAAATCAGCAAATGGAAAAAAATATACCTGTAATACTATAACCCACGAGGATTCTTGGGTTCAGTACATGAAAAAGACTATACTGTTTCTAGGATATTTTTTGTAAAGTTATTTGTCTGAGTTCATTCTCAACCACCAGGTTTCCCCAATCAAGGGTACCCACTTTATAGAGGTTGGGTGAGCCCCAGCTGGGACTGTGGATCCTGTATGGCTGTAAACAGATCAAATAATTTATCTTCCAAAGCTTCAGTATAACAATTTACAACCCTAAGTTACCCCGCTTCCTTGATAGTAATATAAACCCTTTAACTGCTAAAGACGATGTATGCCGGCGGTTTTCTATCTACATATGCTGTGGGGATTTACTTTGGAGCTTTTCTTGTGGAATTCATGTACCGTTTACTTGGTACATTGTGATGTTTGTATTTGTATAAACAGATGCTTAAAAGATTTTCATACAAAATTAAATTTAAAAAAAAGTTTTAACTCCACCCGTGCCGCTCCATAGCCCGAATCAAAAATGAGGAGAAACAATGAAATACGTTAACAGACAGTAGTAAAGGGGCGTAATGAAGGATAGAGTGCAGGTAAAAAGTATGTAGCGGAGACCGGTAGGCGGGTAGCCGGCCCACTTAGCCCTGGCATAGGCGTAAAGATATTCACTCGTAGCAGTTAACAAAAGGGTTAACAATAGATATATTAAATAACAGCAACTGAATACTTTGATCTATTAAATTTGTGTAATTTATTTATTATTAACAGCACAATTTATTAATATTAAATTTTTTTTAAATTTATTTATTGATATTTACAACTGCATAAAAAAAAAAAATACATCCAGTAAATAGGCTATGTGATACAAAATGACATGAGTAATGGCAAGTTGAGAAACTACCCACTAGGTAGTACTCAAATCACTAGTTCAACTAAGAAGGTCACGTGGCCATCTTCTTTTCAGACGCCTCGGAGGATTATCGGGAATCGAAGAGGAAGCTAGGTTTGAAACTAGAGGGTTTGAGTGGGAATGAAGTTTGTTATGAAAGGAAAGATACCGGGTTCGGGCCAAATCAGCGACAAATGGGACATTAAGGTCGTTAAGGATGACGGTATTTTTAACAAAATAAGGAGCGTTGAGGATTTTACGAAGGATTTTGGACTGTAGGGATTGGATACGACAGGAATTCGATGGCTTCGTGGAGCCCCAAAGCTCTACTCCGTAAGTCCAAATAGGTCTTATGATGGTCATGTAGATGAGTCTTTTGTAGTTAATTGGGAGGTTAGAGCGTTTGTCTAGTAAGTGTTGAAGTAGCCTGAAACGTCGAGCAGTAATATTAAATTTTAAAAAAAAATATCCTACTAATATTATAAATGCGAAAGTTTACAATTTACAATGATTTTGTGTAATTTGGTCATAGTATAACGATAATTATCAAGTAAATCGGATAAAATTCTCCCCTCTGAGTAGCTTCCTCACGTGCTTCTTACTCGCAAAATCTATAGGTACATCTAATCCTTTACAAACACGAACAAAAGTAAACTTCTGTCCGTCCCGTTTGTAAAGCAGTGTCAATGTATGTTTCACGGCTGTGCTGATCCGTCTGTGATGAAATTTGATAATCTCAAGCCTCGGGAAGGACATAGGCTACTTTTTATCAACACCACACAGGCGAAGTTTATATAAAACTGTAACCTGATTGACTAACACACCCAGAGGTCAACCCACAGCAGAAACAGCTGAACTTAGCAACTTGAAATTTGCAGGTATGTTCTTTGTATAATTTAAGAAAGAAATTTGGATAATTCCACCCCCAAGAGTTTCCCCCTTAATATAATAGGGGTTCAAAGATTGTATAGAATCCGTCAGTTTTGAAGTTAGACATCTGAAATTTCGGATGTACGAGTAACTTATAATTTAAAAAAAATTAAATTATTCATTTAAAATGATCTGTCACAAAACTTTATGTGGCAGACCAAATTCCACGTGAGTAAAGCCGAGGGCAAAAGCTAGTATTATCATATATATGTCTTTGTTGCGAAAAAAACATTTCGCTATAACGACGCAAGTAATTAAAACAAAATTTTCAAGTTCGTTGCATAATGCATCAGTTTCAGAAAGTAATATATGTCCTTTACAAAAAGCTCGTTTTTTTTCTCCTAGCTACTTAAACATTGGTTTTAATTAACGATTCCTAGTTAGTACGTAGAGTCAGCGACATGAATAAACATGTCCTTTAGAAAAAGGACCTTTTGTCATTCAGAGGATGAAGAGGAGAAGGACTTTTGATAAAGACGGAGACTAATTAAGCCGATGAGACAACGCACAACGCCGAGTATGTTAACCCCCTCCGCTAAGAGCTCTACAGCAACAACAAAACGTAGGTTACACGCTTGTTACATCAAACCAGCAAAAAAAACAACAAAAAAAACACAACTCTCTCTCTTCCCTCACCCTTTCGCCTAGAGGTACATTACATCTAAAAGCGGTAGAGTTTTTGCATCTCGTCCTACCCCAACTGGTGCAGGTTCAATTATGCAAATGAAGATAGCTCTCGGGTTTAAAATTGCCGGTGTGGGATGTACTTTATAATTAGAAATATCCGAAACCGCATTAGTGCTGAAATTGTGGGCACGGCGTACCAAATCGCTTGGAATTAGCGACATTTTGCCGGACTCTGAAATTTGTAGCTGTTACCTTTGGCGGTATTGAAATTGTACGAAATTGCCCCCGCGGTTTGCTCACCCTCGGTTAATTAATCACTCCTCTCTAAATACTGAAATGCTTATTCCGATTATCTAACAGTGGTCTTTGTTAATTAGTAGATCTGACTAAAATATTTTTTAAATGGACATAATAAGTAAAACTTAGAGGCAAAAAAGAAAGATGAAAAATATTACGGATATTAATTAAATTATTCTTTCATCGTTTAAATTTATCCAAGAGTAATATTTTTGTATTTATTAATCCAATGCTACGCATGACAATATAGAATATTGCCATCTTAAGATAGTCTCAAATTAATTAAATCTAAATATTTTTCAGAATTAATCAAATTAGATACCTCAATTAATTAAATATTATAAGTTTGCTCAACTTATCATGTAGTAATATATTTGATTGATTGATAGATGAAGAGTGTATGTGAGAGAATTTCTTCTATATATCTTACTTGCAACTGAATAAATAAAAAATTATATATTATGCATTATTTTTGCTGTTCCCATTTTTCCCCAAATAACGTTTACTATTTCCAATTACATTTATCAAAACTACATATTTTTGTTGCTGTGTTACTGAACGAAGTAATCTTCAATACTCTATACAATGACAACTTTAGTTCTAATGTCAACATATTTATTTTATTTTCAGTTACGCTCAACGATTTCGAAACAGGAAATAAAATATCAGGTATAAACATCTCAAGCGCCCCCTTCTATAGAACTGGTTCTCAAGTGGGGTGGTGTAACTGGCCTAGCCTATGATACCAAACAAAAGTGACAAACTGAACGGGTTTCGAAACTATGACAGGATAATAATATGCTGTATTTAATAATAATAATAAGCTTTCAATAAAAAAAAAAAAATAGCTGAGAATAAAGGACTAGAAACCTCTTTTAAAAATGACAACCAAGAAAATTTATACAATGAAAACTGTGAAGACTAAACATGGGCAGATTCGTAAATTCAAGTATTTAAGAAAGATCATGAGCTAAAAAGGATCGGAAAGGCCTATAATGGAAGACAACTGCCTCAAATTAGAAAAACTAAAATCCATCACAAAAGACTTCTATAATAAAAAGAATAAGTCACAGTAATGTAGTAAGGCCAGTGATATTGTAACGGGCACGGAAGGGATTCGCTCGAGCATGGGAAGCTCTTGAAGGTCAAAAGATGAATATTAAAATTAATTTATTGCATAAGAATATCACAGGGGAGCTACAGATTGAGATCGAATACAGATATATTCGAAAAGACAGAGGACTAGTAAATATGACGAAAAGAAGACTAACTTTCTATAGGTCAGGATGTATCCAACCAGGTTGAAGAAGCAAATATTAATAAGATATACAACCTGAAAAAACAGACTGGTTATGCCTACCAGATGAAAGATCATAAAATACTTGGAATTAGTGAAGAGGACTGAAGGAGACACGCTAGGCAGAGAGAGAGAGATTTAGGAACCGATTCGAAAATTTCAATATTCTTGAGGAGAGGCTGGGTGTGCCACAGGAAGGTTTGTAAACTCAACAGACTCGATTCAGGGATGTTACCACAATAATTTTTATAGTTTCTATTCCAACAGTATACAGTAACTCTATACACTAAGATACCCCGCTTCCCGAAAATAATGGAAGAAAACTTTAAAAAACTATTTTAACTTTATCCATTTGATCGAGTATGGCACCCAGGTCTCCTTTACAAAATCCCACAATTCCTTCCTCCTACATACTTTTTAATCATTCGCTCCTTTCTAACTGGCAGAACATTTAAAGTAAATCATAATGGTTCCTACTCTCCTCTCTATTCCCAGTCTGCTGGTGTTCCTCAAGGTAGCATCCTCGGTCCTATCCTCAAAACGGTATATACAGCTGACATCCCAACCCATCCTAACACCTTCATCTCCACCTATGCTAATGACACATGTGTGTTATCAGTTAATAACGACCATATACTGCATCCCAATCTCTTCAATCACATTTATCAAGCCACAAGAATAGTGTCGGAATTGGAGAATCAAAATCAATTCCAAAAAGTCCCATCAAATTACCTTTACCCTTCGCCTAAAACCCATGACTTCCTGTCCTAGTGTATCCTTTAATAGTACTCCACTTATCCCTGTTGAACAGATCCGCTACCTAGGACTCAACTTAGACAAACGTCTTACTTGGAACCCTCACACAAGACTGAAAAGACAAGAAACAGCTCGACGCTTCCGACTACTTCAACACATACTAGACAAACTCTCAAAGCTTCAAATCAATTACAAAAGACTTATTTATGTTACTGTTATAAGACCTATATGGACTTACGGAATTGAACTATGGGGCTCCACCAAACCATCAAATTCCTCTCGTATTCAATCCTTGCAATCCAAAATCCTAAGCAAAATCCTAAACGCTCTTTATTTTGTCAGAAATAAAACCATCCATAATGACCTGAACGTTCCATATGTTACCGCTTTAGCCCATTCCAGATACCTATCATTCCATAATAAACTCCAGGCCCATCCAAACCCACTAGTTACCATCCTTGGTTCCAATTCCATCCCGGACAATCCTCCTAGGCGTCTGAAGAGAAGATGGCCTCGAGACCTTCTATAATAAAAATGTAATTAGAGTGCTGCCAATGGGTAGTGCCTCTACACGTCCTTTCATGCATTTATTTATTCATACAGCACTTGTACTAGATGTATATATTACAGTTGTACAATTCAATAAAATAATTAAAAAAAAAAAAAAACATTATCCAAATGTGTTCATATGTGTCTCAACTCGGTGTCACCCTTGACCGGCACATGTCGTTATCAGTAACAAAAAGATCGGGTCGGTTAGAACCAAATCTTACAGACTTAATCAACTTTAACCTCACCGAACTTATCACTTATGATCTGTAAGGCAGTTATTAGACTGACACTCCTTTATGGGATATATGTGTTCACGAGGAGTCGTGAAGTACAGCCTTTATACTATTTCCTATGTATTATTAATTAATCAAATAATAAAAAATTAATTATGTTTTCATAGATTAAATTTATCTCGTACTAATATTTATTCCTTTAAATATTAATGGTCGAGTGGTGTTTTACCATGTAATGTCTGCGCTTAGGCTATTATCCTATTTATGTCAGATTTTAGGGCCTAATTAAAAACAAAATATAGATACGGTCGTTAATTGGTTTCGGTCATGACTATCTATTAAATATTTGAGGTCATAGAACTGTTTTCTTTTCTGATTCAAATGTTGGTTTCAACATTTCGTGTCAGATAATTGTGAGGAAGTAGTCCAATGCTACAATAGAAAATGCGTGCCTGGCTTTGATTAGTTGATAGTTTTCTAACAAATAAAGGCATACCATTTCTAATTACAGTAATTTCCTGCCTGTTAGTGGTAAACTATAATTATAGTAACAATACTATTAGTGCAACACGTAATGCTAACTCTAGGAATTAAATCATTCGTGATTATTTACTGAAACAAAACAAGATCATATCTCAGTTTTGACTAATAGGCTTGCGTTTGCTTTATCTATTATCTATTTTAACTGTTAAAAATAAAATAACCAGGACCCATGGAGCATGTTGAAGAAGACTTGGCAGGATATACGGTCACAACTTTAGAGAAACCCTCAATAAATAAAAATAAAAATGAAATAAAGAAAATGGTTTGACTGACAAAAAAACCTGTACCACTACAACCCGTGAAAAGGTCGTGGGTTCAGTACATGATAGAGACTGTACTGTTTCATGGACAACAGTTGTGCAGGGAGGTGATTTGTCCTATAGAATAGAATAGAATAGAAAAATAATTTTATTCTGGGACCAGGTCCATTTAGAATAACAGAGATAAACAAAATTAAATGAATATATATCTGGCCAAAGGCCTACATCAAAATGAAACAATAATTACATAATATCTTGAAGGTAAATAACTAAACAGGTATGTTTAGGTAGAGAATCAGAAAGTGTGATACAAAATTAAAATAAAAGAACAGACATATTTACAATAAAAAGAAATAAGCTTTTGGAAAAATAAGTGAATAAATAATAGCATCTAATAATAATAAAAACAAAAAAAAACAATGGTACTGTTATGAATGAGGAATATTTACAATAGTTCATCAATCGATCAATTTGAATATATCTATAAATTATTTATTGATTATAAAGCATCTGATTGGAAATTTAGAAGATGTAGGAAAAGTTTGTATTTAAATGAGGTTAAAGAAGACGCATGGCGGATATCGAGAGGAAGTGAGTTCCAAAGAGAGATAGAACGGGCTAGAAAGGAACGCTCAAAAGTTTTGGTTCTGTGGGACCGGATATAAAGATCAGAAGGGCGAGATCTTGTGCCCTGGGATTGGATAGAGGATTTGAACTGTAGGAGACTATAGATATAAGATGGATGTTGTGAGTTGATAGTTTGATATAAGAAAGAACCAAGGAACTACAGTCTACGGGTAGAAGGGAAAAACCACTTTACCTCAGCGTACCGGCGGGACAGATGAGACCTCCTCGGGGCGTCGAAGACAAATCGAAGCGAACAGTTCATAATTCGCCTCAACCTCTCCTCGAGCCTGATCGAGAGGCCACCATATGCCACACAACCATAGTCAAAGTGAGGAAAGATGAAAGAAGTGATGAGGAGCTTACGAATAGGTAGTGTTAGAAGATGCCTGGAACGTTGAAATAACTTTAGAGAGCTTATTGCTCGGCGGGAAATGTGGGGTTTCCATGAGAGGGATTGGTCGAAAATGATCCCGAATTTTATAACAGAGGGACTGAAGGCAATAGGGTGATCAGTTAAGGTTAATTGGGGAAGTGAGTTGATAGATTTAAGAAGGGTGCTGGAACCAATTAGGATGGCCTGAGTTTTAGCGGCATTCAACGACAGTTTATTCAAGTTTGCCTAGGCACCTTGAATTTTGTCGAATGCAGCTATTATCTCAGATGGAGGAAAGGACAACTAGATCTGGGAATCATCGGCGTACAGATGGTGGGAACAGTGGAGGATTGATTTGGGAAGGTCATTAATGTAACAGTTGAAAAGGAATGGGGAAATACTAGAACCCTGTGCCACTCCTGTGTTCTAGAGGAAAGAGGATAGGGGTTGATTAGGGATGGAGACTCCTTGAGTCCTATCCGAGAGAAAAGCTTGGATCCAGAGTATGGAACTGTTGGAAAAGGAAAGAGATTTTAGTTTAGAGAAAAGGATGGAATGGTTTAGCGAATCGAAAGCTTTTGAAAAGTCGAGTAGAATTAATATTGCTAGTTTTTTTTCGTCCATGGCAGTGTGCATGTCGGTGGTGATTTTAACGAGGGCAGATATATAACGCTCAACTAGATTTTCCCCCTTATTCTGAGTACCCACTTTATAGAGGCTGGGTGTGCCCGGGATGGCATCTCTACCACAATCAGTGTTCTACCACTGAGCCACTCCGCTTACACGTTGGACTGACAGTACACAATTTTTTTCGAAACGATTAATGATATTGAAGGATCTTAGTTGCTTTTAAATGCACAAGGAATAGTTATGTTGTGTACTATTTTCTCTATATCCCGTCCAAGATTTTCTGTAATTGAAGAATAAACAACAAAGATGTAGTCAACAGACACAAACCCCACTATATCGCACCACTGCATTGCCCTGAGCCGCCAAGGAGATTCTTTTATGGAGTTGTATTAATTGGTTTGTTTATTTATTTAAGCTCACTCTTCTGTTATTATGACTAATTGGAAAACGCTACTGTGGGAGTCCTGAATTTTGGTTATCTAGGTATAATTAGGAAAGGAATCTTTAACGAGTACCAGACAGCATAATGGCTCGGGACATTTTACGTCTCCTCTGTAAGATTGCTTATCCTAAGGCCACCTGCCGGGCTAGGAATCCGCGATCATAGGCATAGAAGGTTTTTATACTAACCACCACACCAAAGGTGACCCCTTTAGTGGTACTTAATTTTCTTATTTACGGATAGAGGAGGGGAAAATAAAAATTTGTAGTCACCCTTTGCCAACAACAATTCGGTGTCCTACCTTTATTCCTTTAGCAGATATTTAAATAAAACAACTGCCCAAAGTGTTATTAAAATAATTTCACACTTCAGGTCAATCATTCAACAATTGACGGGCGTTCTAACAGCTGTTATGTTTAACCTGTCAAACAAAATTCAATTCGAGTGTGAAATACCCAGTTACATGTTTCATCGGTTTCAACCGCGAATGACAGGATTCGTTCACGATCAGGTTTTGGATGTTTCAGAAGGAATCCCTAGTCAAATAAATGTCAGGGAATTCGCAGAATTTGTTATATGGTTATTAAATAATAAATTGGTAATAGGGGATATAAACGAAATTAAATAAGTAAATAATGTGTAAGTACAGTGGAGCGTCCATTATCCGAACGTTCAATTAACGGAACTGTTTTTTTCAAATGTAATTTTAATTGATTATCCTTTTGATAGTGATTATTTTTAAATATTTTCATTTTGATGAGAAATGATTTGTCCTTGCCGGGATTCGAACCCTGGTCGTCTACATCTATAGTGCAGTGCTCTAACCACTGAGTTACCAGGGATACAATCGGAAGGTGATACGATCCCTGGTAGCTCAGTAGTTAGAGGACTGCACTTTAGATGCAGGCGACCAGGGTTCGAATCCCGGCCAGGACAAATCTTTTCTCTTCAAAATAAAAGTAATTTTAATTAATTTGATCAGTTACTTATTTGTATTGTTAAGATTATTGTTATTTTAAATACAATTTTACGACAAATTAAATGTTTTTTTCCATGAACGTCAATATGGGGGGGCCTAATCATTTCTCGGAAACAGCAAAAAAAAATGAACTTGGACTTCAATATGTATTTTTTTACTAAGAACTGTAATTTCATTTGTTTCTCTGAATCCCTTCCTATTCATTTGGTTGGTAATTACTTTTTAGTGAATTTCGATTATCCGAATTTTTGATTATCCGAACCACCCCTGAGAACATTACTTCCGATAATCGACGTTCCACTTTATTAAGGTATGTTTTATCAAAGTGGCGTGATAAAAATAATCAGTTATCGGTTATTTGGTGCTGCAAAATTGAAAGCTTGGTCGTTTCTTTAAAAAATTGAATGAAATGTCCATTTTCTACGGAATTGTTATTTACTAAAAAAAAACTTTAAGGAATCAAATAATTGTATTGAAAATGTTTGTTATCATTTTCTATAAATTTTCCCAGACGTGATATAAAATTTTCAATCCTATAACTGGAAAAATTAGTGTTTTGTGATGAAGGAAATTCTGAAAATGTGTTTTATCTAGAAATTCATTTTCATATATTTTTACCTTCAGGAAGTTGTCCGAATTTAATCTTCCGATAGAAATCTATTGGGGAGAAGCCCGATGGATAGTTAAGGTGTGAGAGGACTTCGTTTCCCAGCTCATTTAGTGAAAAAATTCTCTTTAGTAAGGAGAAATGTTTATTTTAAAGCAGTGTCATGGCTAGTACTCGTCAGGTAAACCTAGGTAGACTCCTTTTGAAGAACTGCAATGTTGGTCGAAACGTCGGCCTTAACCTAATCTAGAGATGCAAACGATCCGGGTTCGAATTCCGGCCAGAACAAATCTTTTCTCTTCAAAATGAAAATATTTAAAAATAATCACTATCAAAATAACAAACAGTTCTCCTTACTAAAGACAGTTTTGCTGACTCGGGTTCAAACGGGCCACTTTCTTCCTCATATATATGTAAGCTCAACTAATAATATTCAAGATAAAAATAGTAAACTACAGAAATCTCCTAATTCCAGATGAAATTTTAGAAATAATAAAAATGGACATTTCAAATGAAACGGCCCAATAATAGAACCTAGTTTTGTCACAGCTTAGTCTACAGATTCCATAGGGTCGATCTACGGATGGTAACTGAATTAATAATTTGTTTGCCACAGTTAAAAGTACCTAGATCTGTACCAAAACTCCCTTTCATACTCTACAAGAATTCCTAACAACTTTAAATATATGCAAACATTTAGTTAAGATTATTGAAAAGTTTATTATTGTACTGCTGTAAATAAAGGTTTTTATTAACAATTATTTGACTCAAAATTTAGGTAGAAGCTGAAGACCTTGGGGACATCTTAAGGGATACAAACTGGCCTTTGGGAGAACCCTAGGGCAAACTACGGCAGATAAAACAAAGAGGGACTCCGGGACTCCTTTGGAAAATTTAAATCTGGAGTCAGGTCAGGTCAGAGAAGTCGGGACCTGTTTGCTCGCCTGATTGCTCCAGCCGAAATAGTCCGTCCCTCCGCTCCATTCCCTGTCCTTACAAATACGTTCTTCTCTGGCAGGATAACGAGTTGTCAATAAGGACCAAAGGCAATCGGATTATTATCGATTTTTAGATATTTTTATATTTTCTTCCCTCGTGAATTTTATATATATCTGTAAGTAGTAAAGTAAGCATTGTAATTTTGAAAAATATCGGACTTATGAATATTTAAAGAAACTATACCTGAATACCAGGGTCTTGAGTTCGCAGCCCGGCAAATTCCCTTAGGATTTCTTTAATCACAATAAAAATACTTGGCTATGCTTTATGTTGTCACGAACCGATTAAAAACCTCCATACTTAATACACCTGCATAGACAAAATTTAGGACGATTATAAACCTGGATTAGCAAAAGAAATCTCAGAAAGAATATTGTAATAGTATTTGATATAGATTTATATGGCTATAAATATAGCCTTTTTATAGAGGCTGGGGAGCTCAAGGAGGGTCTGTAGATCCAACAGGGTCATCCGAGGCTGTTAATAAAAATACAATAAAGTACAATACAATAAAATACAATGATGAAATAAAATAAAATAAATACAATAAAGTATCTGCCATAGTCGAATTCGAACTCGAAAATTTCACTATAGCAACGCACCAATTTACTCAATTAAACTTGAGTTATAGTTTTAGTATTTTGGATTTTATTTATAAGTTAAAGAAAATTAATTATCAAATTTCAGCAACGAGGAATGGACTAGAAGTATTAGTTTAATTAAAGTATGAAACTAACTTCTGTACTGAAATAAAATTTAACTAACAACAAAAGGTTTTTAATTTTTAGTTTTTAGTAATCCATTTAGGCTAAACATTTACTAGGCAAACGCTCTAAGCTCTCAATTAATTACAAAAGACTCATATACTTGACAATCATTAGACCCATCTGGACTTTGGGGCTCCACTAAACCATCGAATTCCTCTCGTATTCAATCCTTAAATCCAAAATCCTTCGTAGAATCCTCAATGCTTCTTACTTTGGTACGAACGAAGTAATCCATAATGACCTTAATGTCCCATTTGCTGCTAATTCGGCCCGAACCCGATATCAATCTTTTCATGACAAAGTTCATTCCCACTCAAACCCACTAGTTTCAAACCTCACAACCTCTTCAATTCCTGATAATCCTCCTAGGCGTCTGAAAAGAAGTTGGCCTCTTGATCTAAGTTAAACTTTTTATTTGAGTACTACCACTGGGTAGTTTCTCTGCTTGTCTTTTCATTCTAATGTAAACATTCATTATATTTACTTGATGTATTATGTTATACAGTTGTAAATTTCATTAAATAACTTTTAAAAAAAAGTTTTTAGTCATGAAATTGACATTTAGTTTTAAGTTAGTTTTTTTTTTACACGATTCGGCCATCACTTAATAATCTTCTTCACACTCTCCGCCTTCCTTCTATTCCAATACTCTCTTATCTTCCTGGACTGTTCCTCTCGCTCTTCTTTAGTCCATTTCCTCCCATTCCCTTAAATTTTGTTTGGGGATTCTTGCGTTGCTCCAATTCATCGTAATTATCTTTTGGCTTCACACTGTCAGGCATCAGGAATCCGATCGCCCGAATTTTTCTTCTGGGTAATTATTTCTGTGAGAAGTTAATTTTATTATATAAGTTAAGTTAGGGTCAGATAATTCTGACAGGTATACAACAAGGCTATTTAACCCAAGAGGAGTTCGTTTTATTTCCTCTATTCCTAGCCTTTGCAGAATAGATTATCCACGTGGAGGCACGCATTCTTAGGAACTTATCTACGAATCTAGACGGAAACAAAAGGCGTTCTTAAGGATACCGAAACATTAGCGGCCATTTAAGTATTATTAGTAGATAGGAAATGATTTTGAACATTTTAGTTGAGTTTTTTTTGCTCTCTATATGACTACAATAAGTGGTTTTATACATAAAAATCATGATAAATGATCACATAAACTTTTGAAAATCTCCGATTTAATAAAAGAAAGTTCAAATTAATGTATCTTACTGGACTAATTTTAATAAAATAAGAAGAGAAAAAAAAAATTATCCAGTCAATAAATCCTTCATTATATAGGTTTTTGACTAAAATAAGTCATTCTCAATTATAAGAAATTTCTGGTTTTATGCATCAAAACCAAACTATATATAACTACAATAGTTACAAGCTATAATTTTCTTTAAAAAAAAAAAGACAATAACAATTATATTAATTAAAAAATGCATATTTAAAAATATTTATTGCCCAAACAATAGTGGAAAAAAAATAGAAACCTTGATCAAAAAAAATATTTTTTTTTATAATGTCACTTTAAAAATTTATTTTTGTAAAATTTAGCGTATACTTATTTCCTATAGTCCACATTCATGTTTAAAATTGATTTGAGACATCGAACCTATTGAGAGAGAAGGATTTATTGACTGGATAATGTTTTTTCTCTTCATATTTTATAAAAGAAAGTTCTTGTATAGTCAATTTTGGACGATTTTCTAAAAAAAACAACAAAAAATGCCATCTTATTTTCGCATTCTGTAAATGAATTCAGTAAAAATAAAAGTTATTTCAAAGTCTAAAGTATAATCTTATTTTTAAAGTTAATGGAAATAAGTTATGAAATTTGGCTCAAGTTGTAATCATAATGGAACTTTAATTCACCAAATAAATTTTAGTTCAAAAATACATAATTTAAAATATAATATATGTTATTTTCATATATAATTCAGTACCTATTTATCTGTCTCATACCAATAGTCATAATAATATTTATCAACAATTGAACAATTGTAGTAAAATTCTATCATAAAAAATATATTAAATATATTTTTTGTAATTAACCTTAGTAACACCATGGAAAATAATAGTAAATTCACTAGGAATTTCAGGCCTTTTAAATCTAATATTTTTTTAACACTGCAATAATATTATGCATTCCTACTCGTGCAATCTGCAACCTAAAAAAAAAAAGACTAAAAATATGGCGACATTAGAATAAAATCGCTTGAAAAACTAATAAACATAAACAAGACTGGAAAGAGTAATATTTTGTCAGGGAAAAAAAAGTCTAGAAAAAAATTCTGCCCCAAAAAAATGGCGAATATAGCGTTGAGGGGGGTTGGGGACCAGGGCCCCATTTAATTTGTTGAGGAACGCGGGGCATTTTTGTTGCCGTTCTGCTAATTGTCTCTCACATTCCGCCACACACTGTCGAGGGCCTTCTCTGCTATACCTTTCCCTGGGGAGCGGAGCTATAATATACTTCTATTTGTTATTATATACGATTATTATATTATTATCTTAATACAAAAATATTAATACTCAATGATAAAACTATGTGTGGTTTTTCTTTTAGGATCATCGCCTTTTCTTCTGTGTATACTACTCAATCTAACATTTATTGTAACAATATATGATTACTTAAAGAATTTTAATATAAACAGTTACACAGGACCTATTCCCACTCATGGGAGTGAATCCTGGGCCCTGAAACATTGTGATCGGACCCGACTCCAAAGCATGGAAATGAAAAAAGAGGGGAAGACCAATAGGGGCCTAATAAAAAACAAGACGGTAAGGACTCCACTCAAAATTGAACCCCTTAATCAGATAATCGAGAAAGGACAGCTTCGATGGTTCGGACATGTAATGAGCATGGATGACTACTGTACAGAGAAGAAAGCTATGGAGGTTAAACCAACAGGAAAAAGACCCAGGGGAAGGCCGAGAGTAACCTGGAAGAATAACCTCCAAAATATCCTTAAAGAAAAAGGCATTGCGTAGACGGAATCCAGGAGAGCAGTCCTTGACAGAGGCAGGTGGCGCTCCTTATGCAAAATCTCTACACTGCAAGGTAGAAGAGATGTCTGATTAAGAAAGAAAGGAAAAGATACTCGGGAATAGGGTTGCAAAGTTGGTAGAGCACTGAGTTGCTGTGCGAAAGGTCCCGGGTTCAAACTAAAAAGTTTGAAGAGAGAAGATTTGTCCTGGCCGGGATTCGAACCCGGGTCGTCTGCATCTCAAATGCAGTGCTCTAAACCACTGAGCTAAAAGGGGTCGTATCCAAGCCAAACAAATCTATTATCTTCACCGATCCTACATCCCCGTGTTTTCGCAATTTTTGCGATGTATATACGAGGAAGAATGTTCATTGAACATGACCTCAATTGGGATCTCGTTGACTTATGCCAATTTTATATTTATTATTTATTTCTATTTATTGTTCTTTTGATGGTGATTATTTTTAAATATTTTTATTTTGAAGAGAAAAGATTTGTCCTGTCTGCATCTCTAGTGCATTGCTCTAAACCACTGAGCTACCAGGGGTCGCATCCAAAAGAAAAATCCAATCTCTTCACCGATCCTACCTAATATATTTATCACCGATAAATAGTATTGTATATAATCTTTCTTTTTCTTAAGTAATTATTCATTATTATTAGTTTAGATGGTGTTACTACGGTGTTAAGTCATGATGGTATGGTTGTTTGAATTGATTTTGAAATATGTTTGAAAAATTTATTGCAACCTCGTTTTTTTTTTATTAAATTGCACCTTGAACTGGAAACTTACAATACCTAGTCACAGAGAAATTAAGTTTATGACATTTTCTTATAAACTATAAATTGTTTTTTTTAATCTATAAAATCCCCTTGGATTTTTTTTTTTGCAAGACCCAATCATCCGTTTTCGGTCTTTTTTTCACGGTTCCTACTTCAGGGAGACTACTAAATGAAGGACCTAAATGATGAAGAAGTGTCCTGCCGAAGAACACGAAGGCTATTGGAAGGGCGGAAGGATTGGTATTCAGGACGAGAGTGCTAACAGTGTTTGCCACCGGTCAGCACGGATCATGCGTCTTCTGTCACCTCGGCTGAAATATTTAATCACGTACGTGGCGGGAATCGAACATGAGCAAGGGCGTATTGGGGCTCCTCTTTACCTGCCCACCGCTTTATAGGCTCCTGAGGCGCTTAATATTCCATCAGCCTGTCTCCTATGTCAACACCGCTGGGACTAACCTCTAATGATTTTTTCCTGTTTCTCAAGGAATGTCTAGTTTCTTTAAGAAAAAGTTCAGATAAGGTTAACTTAAAGGTGAAATGTTCAACAAAAATTATAATACAGAAAATGGGGATAGATCGGATTGAATGAGTCAAAAGGCTCAGATTTCTGGGAGAGACTATACAAGAGAATGGATTAGAGAAATTGCGAACTAACAAAGAAATCTCGGATACTATATAGGAGAGGAGCTGACATGGCTTGGACATTTGTAAACAACGAACAGACATAGATTGAGCAAAAAATATTTTACTACTTATGCAAAAAGAAGACCACGACGATATGGACTACTGACGTAAAGAAGTGGTAGAAGAAAGTGAATTTAGAAGCAGAGTAAAAAATCTGTAAGGGTTTCAGGAGGAAGAAAGGCCAGAGAAGGTTAAACGTAGCTGGATCAAAAGAAACGTGCCAGTTAACGCTTGAAGGAGTATTGGAGAAAGAAAAAACTCCAGCAGAAGATAGGAAAATAGATTTGTAACGTGATCCGAAGTGGTTAATACCAAAATATAGGAAATTAAATTTTAAAAACTGATATGGACGGACGCCCTATAGTTTAATTAAATCTTGTTGTATTTATGGAGATGTAATGTATGATATATAAATCACCTCAAGTCTAGTATTTTCCGATGCATAGATAAATATAAATATAAAAATCATATCTTTAGCGTTTTCCCATCAAAAGCAATAATAATAGTTAATTTCGAATTATGGTTTTAAGAAACAAATACAAAAATTCAAGAAATACGATACATAAAAAAATATATATAGAATGGGAAGAATAGAATTTTATCCTCCTTCGTTTTATATATTTTTATTAAAATGCAGCGATCCCTGGCCCGTTGGCTATTAAACTGCACCCTCGTTTCTATCCTGTATAAAAAACACTTTCATCTCGACTGCAATCATAAAATTAAAAAGGCCTGAATTGGAATTCTCAACTGAAGTATTTTATTTTTTATCTTGTCTAGGGAAAAAATTTAATTTAGTTCCCAGTCCCCAGTTGTATCCTTTAATAAAAAATAAGGGTTATATTAAATGAAAAGATATTTAAATATTTTTGTTTTGAAGAGAAAAGATTTGTCCTGGCCGGGATTCGAACCCGGGTCGTCTGCATCTCCGGTGACTTGGATACGACTAAGTAGCTCAGTGGTTAGAGCACTGCACCGGAGATGGATTCGAATCCCTAACCGGACAAATCTTTTCTCTTCAAAACAAAAATATTTAAAAATAAATTAGTGTGAATAATAATGTCCTTTATGGTAATCGATTTAATTAAAAAAATTAATAAATTTAAAATGATATCGCGTAATTTTGGTCAGCTTTAATATTTCAAAAATTGGCATGTTTCGTCCCTACCACATTATTTTACAATAACTAAGCAATGAATACAGATACGCCTAAATATTAATTAAATGAATTATACAAATTAAATTCATCATTTCCTCACAGAGCTCAAAACGAATACCTCTTTTAGAGGAAAACTGACTGACCAGTTCATAATTAAATCGGCCTTCGCTCAACTAATGGAGGTATGGAATAGAGGACTGATTGAAAGAAAACACAAAGCTAATTATTAAAATTGTGCCGGGCTATGAGGCGCCGGACGCGGGTTCGTTTTAATCCGCATTGTCCGGTCCGCCATTCGGACTCGCCATGATAAAATCATCAACAAACTGGAATCAAGAGAACTGCATCCGACGGGGATGATGAATGCAGCCTCTAATCAAAAGTTGTTTCAGAAAAGAATCGAGATTAATACGGTTTGTCGATCCGGTTGGTTTTTTTTTGTGGGTTTTTTTTTGTGTGTGTGTGAGGGATCATTCGTCCCAGTACAGAGTTGGAACGAGGTGAGAATGGACGACTGCTTTCAACATGGTCCAACATATTAGATATTTAAAAAAATGAAGAAGTGAGAAGCCGTGTTAGCTCACTGTGGGGAATGCTGTGCTACTGAACTCTGAATCCTTTTGTTGAAAAGTTCATAACATATTTAAATATTTTTGTTTTGAAGAGAAAAGATTTGCCCAGATCGGGAGTCTGCTTCTCCTTGGCAGTACTCTAAGCCATTGAGGTACCAGGGGTCGTATCCAAGTCAGACAAATCAGTTCTCTTCACCGATCCTATATCCTCGTGTTCTCGCAATTTTTGTTATTTATACACGGGAAAGAATGTTCATTGAACATTATTTTAATCAGGATCTTGTTGACATACGTCAATATGTTGATAAAATTTAAATTAAAAATTTTACCTAAATTAGTTTGCAGCTCATGAATACTTCGTCGCCTGAAAACCTATATCTCTAGTAATATTACCCATAAGTGTGGTTCATTGAATTATTTTTCAGTACAATAAAAATGTGTTAATAATTAAAATATCCTAGGTTGAAAACTTTCAATCGCAAATTAATGATTCTGTTAACAGTGATGAAACGAACCTGTACTATCATCTGGTGCTGGTGAATTCCCATAATGAAGGTTCCCAGTTCAAATACGCATGTAGCAGTTAAATTATTTCATATATAACCAGCTATATCCAGATAGACACTATGGGACCAGGAGCACCTCCTGGAGCTCACACAGTCTGTAAAAAGTGGGTACCTTTCACTGGGAGAACATTTGGCGCCTGAGCAAGAACTCGGACAAATCACTTCTCTGCACAAGCGATGTCCTAGAACAGTACAGATCGGTACTGGACTCAAGGCCCATGGATTGTGGTAGTACAGATTTTTTTAACATCCTTGAAATAACCCTGTGATATCAGCAGACCCCCATTGACCCTCAACCCTCAGTAAAGCTAAATAGAACTAAGCAATTTCAATTGAAAAATAATTGATGTGTTACATTTAATGAATTCATTAAGGAGAATTGTTATTCTTAATATTAATACTTCAAAGCATTATCTAAATTATTCAATATATTGTTTATATAGCTATTTCGTAGTGGGGTATTTCAGTGACTATTGCTCAGTTTCTGTGCGAGGTTCAAATCCGGCAGAGGCAGATGAATTATTTATTCTGATAACAGGTTCGATGGAGAGTATGACATGTGGACACTCTCCTGGAGCTCCTTCAGCCTCAATCAAATGGTTAACGATGACTGTGGGAAAATCTGGCGGTTGGGCGTGATATAGGAAAAAATTATAAGATTAAATATTCATCTTCCACAAGGTAGTATCCTTGGCCCAATCCTTTATACAGTTTATACAGCTGACATCCCAACTCATCCTAACACTATCCTTACCACGTATGCTGATTATGCATGTGCATTATCAGTCAACACCAATCCAGTTATTGCATCCCAAAGCCTCCAATCCCATATCACTGATTTGAAGAATGGTGTCAAAACTGGAGAATTAAAATAAATTCTCAAAAATCCCATCAAATCACTTTTACCTTACGTCGTAAACCAATGACTTCCTGCCCTTCAGTATCCTTTAATAATATCCCACTGGTGCCTGTAGAACAGATCCGATACTTAGGGTTGCACCTCGACAAACGATTAACCTTGAATCCTCATACTAGACTGAAAAGACAAGAAACCCCTCGACGTTGCAGGCTACTTCAACACTTACTAGACAAACGCTCTAACCTAACAATTAACTACAAAAGACTCATCTACATGACCATCATACGACCTATTTGGACTTACACAGTAGAGCTTTGGGGCTCCACTAAGCCATCGAATTCCTCTCGTATCCAATCCCTACAATCCAAAATCCTTCGTAAAATCCTCAACGCTCCTTATTTTGTTAAAAAAAACCGTCATCCATAACGACCTTAATGTCCCATTTGTTGCTGATTTGGCCCGAACCCGGTATCTTTCCTTTCATAACAAACTTCATTCCCACTCAAACCGTCTAGTTTCAAACCTAGCTTCCTCTTCGATTCCCGATAATCCTCCGAGGCGTCTGAAAAAAAGATTGCCCTCAAATTTATTTATATTTCAGCTTTACTATATCCAATAATGATCCACGTTTATTTGTGTAATAAGGAAGTTGTATACAAACACTTCAGTCTATTAGTTTGATTTTCCACTCCGTTAAATTGATTTGTCTTATTGAATTTTTTGTGAGATATGTTACATATAACCAAGGGTCAACTTTGATCAAGTAGTTAGAGCACTGCAAACTATACCCAGTATATCACCCGAATTTGTAGCTAGATAGGTGGCCTTAGGATTTTTTAAAGGGAGAAAAAAATTCTCGTCCAACAGAGGTTAAAAAAAAAAAGTCCTGATCCTTTGCGGTTTCAGATAAAGATAATTTTTCTAGCAAAGCCTCTTTAACCGGGCAACATGGTTTAAAAGCAAACAAACTAGGAATTAAATACTTTATTTTTAATTAATTGTTATTTTGATGGTGATTCATTTTAAATTTGTCTGGCTTGGATACGAGCCTTGGTAGATCAGTGGTTAGAGCACCCTGCTAGAGACGCGGGTGACCCGGGTTCGAATCCCGGCCAAGACAAATATTTTCTCTTCAAACTAATATATTTAAAAATAGGAATTAAATAGCATTGAGGTGGCGTGTGGCATAGCAACCTACCGCAAGATCGCAAGTGGGCCTTGGATTTTTTAAAGAAAAAAAAATATACTTGGTTATGCCGTTCTTCGAAAGGGACGTTGAATGGGAATCCCGAGTCTGTTCCATGTCAGGAACTTGTTCAAAATCCCTATCCTAATTGTATCTGGATAGCCAAAATTTAGGACTCCCGCTGTACCATCGTCCGATTAACCATAGCAGCCTAAATTGACTTTAAATAAATTTAAAAAAAAATATATTGCCTTATATCAACATATTGTTTAATGTCACTATAGAATAAATTGAAGAATATATCAAAATAATAAGAATAATAATACAATACAAAATAATATAAAATAATAAAATACAAAATAATAATAGAACACCAGTAATAAAAACCACCTTTTGAATGATATTGGAATAATGAAAACATTCGTATTCAACTGTTGAAGAGAGGTGTAAACGCTCAACTAATTCAGTTTTCGTGGGATAAAGGCTGTCATAAAATTTCTGTATATAGGGGGGGCGCTATGTACGAGTTGAAGGGGAGAGAGTACAGGTAATGGGTTCATTTCAATTCGACTGAGCGCAGTAAACTTGGTACGTGGTTCAGGAACGCGGAGCATCCGGGGAACGCCGAGCGTCAATTTTCATTCGGTCCCGAGAACGGCAGTAAACTAGACAAAGGATCTTTCATTATTATCCTTCACTAATTAATTTATACTTTTTACTGCTTTTTTATTACCACTCTCTCGAGTTCGGAGTTTCCTCGTCGTCGGAAAAGCACTCGAGAAACTTCTTCAACGTTATTAAACCAAGGGAGAGAAGCAAAAAACGAATTTCGAAACTGTCACAAACAGAATTATTGGCTTCGTTCGAATACTCGCGGTCAGTTAAATCGGTTATCGTGTACGTTACTAGCTTTATTGCAGAAAAACGAAGTTGCCCCTTCCCTTGTATTTTGTCGTTCGTTGAAATAAATTGCGGTTGAAATAAAAAACAAATAACAATCTAACAGACACATATCATAAAAATAAAATAAAGATACTTAAGATGCACAGTTAAAATCTGTTTGTCCCGAATATATTATTTAATATGTTAACAGCCACAGATGGACTCTGTTGGATCTGGCGACATTTCTAGCCTCTATAAGGTAGGTACCCTTTAATTGAGAGGAAAACCTGGTGGTTGTGCGTGATCTCGGACAAAACATCTTCCTCCACAACAGATGTGCTAGAACAGGACCTACTGTACCATTTACTGAGCCCAAGACTCAGAATGGATAATGTAGTGCCATGAAAATCTGTTTTTTTGTGAGACGCAGTATTGTTGGAGTCACTAAAATGTACTGGGCACCGTGTTTTTTCACTTAATATGTTGCGTTCAGAATCACTTACAGATCCGAAATTGGAAATCCGAATTTCAAAATTGACTTTTTCGCTGTTTTTCACAAACTGGATTCAAATTCGACTGAGACAGATAAGTTATTTAATATGTAAATAGCCACGACCGGACCCTGTGAGAGCTGCAGACCTACAGGGGATCACCTATCTTCTTTAAGATGGAGGAAAACTGGTAGTTAAGCGTGATCTCGAACAAGTTGCCCCATCCCTTGTATTTTGTCGTTCGTTTAAATAAATTGCGGTTGAAATAAAAAACAAAACACAATCGACCAGACAGATATTATAAAAAAATAAATAAAGAAACTTAAGATGCCCGGTTAAAATCTGCTAGTGCCGAATATATTATTTAATATGTTAACAGCCACAGATGGACTCTGTTGGATCTGGCGACATTTCTAGCCTCTATAAGGTAGGTACCCTTTAATTGAGAGGAACATCTGGTGGTTGAGCGTGATCTCGGACAAACGGAAAAGAACAAATTAATACAACCTTTTCAATCCGGATTCCGTAAAGGTCGGTCCACGATTGATCACTTAGTTACATTAGAAGCCGATGCACAATATGCCTTTGTCAATGGTCAACAGATGGGAGCGGTGTTCTTCGATATGGTAAAAGCGTTTGATAATATTGATCACTCAGCTATCCTGCAAAAACTAATTTCAATCGGTATAACAGGGGAAATGTTCACCTACATTTTTCAGTTCCTAAATAATCGTCACTTCAGTGTTAGGGTGGGCTGCGAACTTTCTGAGAACCATAACCAGAACAGCGGTGTCCCTCAGGGTGGTGTAATAAGCCCAACGCTCTTCTCACTGGCTATTAATGACCTAGGCTTGAACCTCCCAAGAGGGGTAAAATCATTATTATTTGCGGACGATTTAGCCATTGTTTACCGATCTCACGACATTTCACATATACAGCACACACTTCAAGAATCTTTCGATAGACTAGGCGACTGGCCCCAATCTATAGGTCTTCAATTCTCACCAGAAAAAACCAAATGCCTCTTATTCAGCCGTAAAAGAAATACCCCGCCTCCCCCCGTATTGTATTTAGCAAATGAATTACTACCGTTCAATGACCACCACAAATTTTTAGGACTCACACTTCACAGAAAATTAACCTGGGGACATCATATAACTGCAATCAAAACATCAATCAGCCTTGAAAAAATTAAACATACTATGTATTCTCAGCGGTACTACTTGGGGTTCAGACAGGGCTACATTGCTGAAACTCTACCGGGCACTAGTTTGTTCAAAGCTTGATGATGGGTCCTTTATCTACGTTTCAGCCCGCCCACGAATCCTAGCCATGCTTGACTCCATTCACCACACTGGAATTAGGATATCGACAGGTGCTTTTCGAACAAGTCCTATCCTTAGCCTTTGCACCGAAGCCGGTTTTACTCCCCTTATATTTAGAAGACAGAAACTGGCTATCAATTATGTTTCCAAACTATGTTTCCAAACTGATCATCCCACTCATAAATATATATTTAAACCTAAGTTTACTTCCCCCTTCCATAATAAACCGAAATCAACCCTCCCTCTCGCAGAAAGAATCTCATTTGAAATGGCCTTCCTTAAAGACATATCACTCCATAATATAATGGATACATATACACCACCCTGGACTTACAGAACACCCAAAGTATTTCTACAAGTGTCCAAGTTCCGTAAACAAGACACCCCGATCGCGCAATATCAAAAAATGTTCTGTGATACAATATTTACCACACCACACTACAATATATACAGATGGCTCAAAGTCTGATATCTCAACTGGATCTGCCTTTATTACGCCCAATTTAACCCATAAAAAAAAAGCTGCACCATCTCTGCAACGTCTATACCGCCCAACTAAATGCCATAGCATCCGCTCTACATTTCTCCATGACAAATATACAAACAGACAATATAGTGATAATTTCCGATTCAATGAGCGCCCTCCAGGGATTGAACAATATGTACTCACACAAACCCATAGTCCAACCCATTCACGAATATCTAATAATGCTAAATCACATAAGCAAAACACTATTCTTCATCTGGGCCCCGGGACATGTGGGTATTGTCGGGAACGAGATCAGCCATCGACAAAGCTGCTCGAGCAGCTCTAAATCTCCCAGGTAGAGGCACAGCTATTCTAACCGCCCAAGAACTTGCTCGCCCTCTTAAAGAATGTATAGACAAAAGATGGCAAGCAATGTGGGATGAAAGCCCAGCCAGTAAATTGAAATATATAAAAAGGGAAGTAAAGCCTTGGGCTAAATCTAATCGTAGTAAACGCCATGAAGAGGTGGTTACCCACGCACATCTCATTACAAGGGATGCACCACCGATTTGCCTCAGGTGTAATAAAAATCTTTGCATCAGACAAATGTTTGAGGAATGCTACTCCTATAAAAAAATACTAAATCAGCTCAAAATACCACCCGATGTTAGAGAAGCACTTAGAGACAGCAAATCTGAAATCGACAAAGTGGTGAAATTCATTACAAACTGTTAATTAATAACCAATATTTGATCCTCCATTGTTCTTGCTATAGATGCATTTGTTGTTTTTTTCCGATTGTTTTATTTCCTTATTATAGATGTATTAATTATTAGTATGTGTGTGTATATGAATATTTTATTTATTTATTTATTTATTTTTTTAAAGATAAATAATTATAAAAATCAAAAATCTACAGGCGTTGATGGCCCTAGGGTTTTACGCCTCTAAGCAACAACAAACATCGAACAAGTTACCTCTTGGCTCAACCGTTGTCTTGGATACAGTACAGTCTCTTCGAACAAGTTACCTCTTGGCTCAACCGTTGTCTTGGATACAGTACAGTCTCTTCGAACAAGTTACCTCTTGGCTCAACCGTTGTCTTGGATACAGTACAGTCTCTTCGAACAAGTTACCTCTTGGCTCAACCGTTGTCATAGATACAGTACAGTCTCTTCGAACAAGTTACCTCTTGGCTCAACCGTTGTCATAGATACAGTACAGTCTCTTCGAACAAGTTACCTCTTGGCTCAATCGTTGTCTTGGATACAGTACAGTCTCTTCCGTAAACTAGAACGAAGACTCTTCATTGCAGTGGTACAGGTTATTTATATATTTGTTAAAATGATGTATGAATTATATATTTGTTAATCCTTGCAGATAGGAAGGAATACTAATATTACATTTCTTTGTTATCTCCATTTAAAGTAGCTTAGATATTTACAAGTCTTTAAATTTTAATTTTTTTTTTTTTTTTTGCTGGACCATAATATCCTTCGTGAGTTGTAGTGGTACATGTTTTTTATATTTAAAAAACAAACTGTCAAATATGTTAAGGGTTTATTAGGATATTCGTTACAAAAAAAAAAAGCAATATGCGAGAATCTACTCTTAGGAAGTATTGATTCGATTTAATTGGCTCATTAGGTCATATATCGATACAGACCCAAACCAATCGGGAGAAAAAAAAAAGAATAGAAATATATTTGCTTAATAAAGGAACATGCTGGGTGTCATTAGGAAGGTCGTATTTAAAATAAAATACAAATAGGAACCGCTTCATCGGAAGGCGACATGCGTATCCTTCGAACTCCAGCGAATGTTATTAGCCCGAGATATTAAAACGGAATGGAATAGACCTCGCTTCCCCGCTCCTTCCGATTCCAATAATCCTTTACCATTTTTCACTTTGATATTAAAAAATCCCAGTACAAATTCGAGGCATTAGAGAGCGCTGGGGTCGAGCTATTTTTCATAACCGGAGGGCTAATGATGACGACATGGATATTAAGGGCCACACGTGGTCGTGACGTCACGAAATTACCCGGCCATCAAACACTGTCACCCCCCCCCCCCAACACCCCCTCGCCCGTCGAATTAGAATTAATTGTCCTCCGCGCCGGCAGGGTGCGCTAGTGTAGGTGGTCGCCTCTTGTAAACGTTACCGATCAGGAAGGCTCGATTAATCGCTTACTATTAACGCAAAAGGAGGACATTTTTCAAACAACGCCTGGAATCGATTTGTATAGTGGATAGGAGAATTACCAAAGAGAAGGAATGTTTCCTGTTTCTCCATTTTGTTTCCTTAATTAATCAGAGCAAAGTAGGAGTCTAGGGTATAGTAATGATGAAAAAACACACACACACACACACATGTATGGATCCATATATTTATATCATATAAATATATATATATATATATATATATATATATATATATATATATATATATATATAAATATACTAGCTGACCCGGCCACGCGTTGCTGTGACAGTTATAATAGTTTTAAAAAATACCAAGTTACAATTTGAATTTTAAAGAAACAGCAAATGAATGAAAAAAATGAATTAAATAGATTTTGGATAAACTATAAACAAGAGTTTAATTAATGAGGAATTTAATTATTGATTATTAATTATGGCTAGTAATAATACGTTAAAAATGCTTGCTTCCGTTTTTTTTCCAAAAACACACCGATTAGGTGACAAATGTCCAAAACTGAAATAACTCCGAAAATTTCGAGGTTTTTCGGCCACTAAAAGTTTTCCCATCCGTTTTTCTTATGCAAATTTGGATTTACACTACTCAGAAATACCCTTACAACACATCAAAAATGCAGCAGGCTAGAATAAAATATAATTTTGCAAAATAATATCGCGGTCATTAATCGAAATAAAACATAGCCTATATTTTAAGTTGGGCAATGTACATATATGTGCGAAATTTCATTAAAATCGGTCCAGTAGTTTCGGATATTAGCCCGGACAAACATCGTGACAGGAGCTTTTATATATATATTGTTTGTTTGTTGCGGCTTAGAAGCGTAAAACCCTAGGGTCATCAACGCCTGTAGATTTTATATATAGATATAATATGTATGTATGTATGTATAATGAAATAATAACAGAAAACAAAAAGACCTATTGATATTTCGGCAATTCTGGGATCTTTAGGACAGAAGGAGAATTATAGCTAATGGGAAAAGAGAAATAAAACACCTTTTAACTAAAATGCTTCAAGACACTGACTAGAAAAACATTCCACCAACACCGAGCCCAAAATAATTAATCTAACTATCGATTTGGCTAAGTACCGCCATGCATTTATGATTCCTTTTATTTTTTTTGTTGGTTTTTTGTAGGTACTTAAGGTTTCTTGTTTGGGATATTTTCCAATCACGTCTTAACAATATATACAACTCTTATATCAACTCTTTTCCGTAAATTGCTTTCTCCTTCCACAGTCCTAACCATACCCAATGTTTTGAATCCATCTTCTACATGGTCGGAACTCTTCTTACTGGCGTCTATTTTACCATACTGATTATGTATTCGGTATATGTAATGTATCTTTAGTCAGTAAATCCTTATTACATGACTTAACCATTCGATATGACCTGCTTTTATAAATTGGACTACTTGTTGTCCTGGAATAGGGAATATAGATCATCATTACTGTGGAATCTCCATGTATTGTACTCTATATTGAGCACCTTTAACCATTACGACCTGTGAACGAGTGTGGGGTTCACCACATGGTAGAGACTGTACTGTTTCATGGACAACGGTTCTGCAAGGAGGTGACTTGTCATAGGTATCGCTCAACCGCCAGGTTCCCCCCCCTTATTTTTGGTACCCTATTTTTATAATATTTTATAGGGGGTTGGTGGGGTCCTAGATCCCATATGATCCACCCCCACCCCAAACAGTCTAAACGGATTTGAACCGGGATTTCCGGCATGGCTACTCAGTGTTCTACCAATCAATACCATATTTTCCTGAATATTTAGTGTAAAATACATATTACATAGTACTTACCATGTGGGTAGAAATGAAGAGGGATTGGATTTACTTGCAATGAGCAGGAGCTCACACTTAGATTTGGAAGTCTCCAGTTGAGTCAAAAAAGCTAATAGGGTCTTTTATGGAATCAGCAACCCAATTGTAGGAATAAAAGAGATAAACAGACAAACCAAATTGATAATTTTCAAAACGATATTTGTGCCACAGATAGTTTTTGTAGCAAACTGGACATGAGTAGAGAAGTACTTCTTAAAAGTAATCACCGCAGAGAAGATCTTCCTTTTAAGAATTTTCGGAGCGAGAGAGACTGTATAGGCAATGAAACTATAAGAGAAGGGTTAGGTGTAGTATCAGTAAAAGAAAAAAATAGGGGAATGACAGCTAAGGTGGCCTGGAGACGTATGGAGAATCCAAGACTCCATGTACCATTTGGCCTTCCATCCATCACTGGACAGAGACCTGTTGAACGATCCAGGCTTACACGAAATGCCTAGAGGCTCTGGAAAAGAAGGACGGGAAGTCAGAGGAAACAAATAGCCGAAGATAGAATTGATAACTTCGTACTAAGCTTGTAATTAGATCTTTATTTATCTCCCAGATGATTAAAAATTTATAAATTTAAAAGAATTTTAGTGTATTATTTTTTTGAATAGGCAATTTAAGATACTTGATATTTCTAATAGGCTAAAATTGACATTAAAAATTGTTTAGTTTTACATCAATATAACGAAATGATCATAAAATTGATATCCATTCTTGAGAAAATTGTGGCAAAGTGTAAAATCGATGTTATAAAGTGGGGAATCGAGGATCGATTTAAAAAATAAAGTCACAGATTACAAGAAAAATTTTTTTTTATTCTCTTTATTTCCAGATCGGCTATTCCTAGCCTTACATGTTTTTTTAAATAATGAATTTTAAGATTTAACACATAGTGAAAGTGTGGGTTTCGTCTCATGCAAGAGACACCCCTAACTGTACATTATCAGATTATTTACAGAGAACATGTAAATATAATAGTGTTTTTTCATATAAAAGAATGATAGTAGTTTAAATATAAAACATGTAAATAAGAAAACAAAAATTAAAATTAATGTAATAATAAACAGAACTATAGTACTATAAAACGGAAAACTAAAACATGATTATATTACATTTTGTTAAAACGATTGGTGAGAAACGTTATCTATTGAGATCACATCAGAATATCTTTCAAGAGTCTTGGTTTTAGTCTTGGGGATGAAATAGGTTCGCCTATGTTGAATGCTACAGCTCCTTGGACTGCTGGTAATCCGGTCTTAAATCTGCTGTAACGTTTTTTAATAAATTCATCAATCGACTCTAGGTTTAGCTCTCGGTGAAGTTGACTGTTTCGTACAAAGCAAGGCGCGTTTACTGCGATCCGTAGGATTTTATTTTGAAAAGTTTGCAATTTTTTTCTCTTTGTTGTAGACACTGCACCCCACACTTCACAACCGTACATCAGTAGAGGTCTAAGTATGGTTTTATAAATTAATAAGGCTGTTTCTGGTTTTAATCTGGATTTTCTATTAATTATGGGATAAAGTAGAGCTAGTCTTGCGTAGGCCTGTTTTAATTTAGTGTTGATATGCTGGTTCAAAGAAAAAAATATAAATATATGTGAGATCTCGATAAAGAAATTTATGTTTTTCTGAATCCTATGCTTCTACTATCTAAGGTTATTGTTGGAGGAGAATTAATGCAACACTACATGTATAGCTTCTATCCGAAGCCCCGAGGCGTCCCTATCAGGACCTGGCAGGAACTAACAACCGCAGGAAATAAAAGGACGATCCTCTCCAGGAGAGATACCGACGACCCAGAGGACCGCGATAAAGGAGGAAGTCCTGCGACTAATAACCGACTCCAGGGGTAGCTTCCGCCATCTGATAACGGAGGATTCTTCATGAGTCTTCTGGGAGTCCCTCCAGTCAGATATAGCTAGTTAGTTTAATCTACTGTTAGCCAGGGGGAGCTCATATTGTTACAGTTGGGTGGGGAGGAAAAGTTTATTTTACATTATTTCCACAATATTTTTGTTCTAAAGACTAAAAATAAATATTGAAAAAGGGAAGGTCAACAGAGACATTAAATAAATGTTAATACATTAGTGGAAAAATTCCGACTAAAAACCTTAAGTCTCTAAACTAAAACAGGAAATTGAAAATACATGTCCAATATTTCGCCTATTCAGGCATCCTCAGGGCAGAAAGAGAATAACAGCAAAGGAAAACATGAATAATGCACCAAAAAAACACACCACCACCTTCAAGGCTCAAATGCAACTACTGAATCATAGGGAAGGTTACTAGAAACCCATCTTTTGGGAATATTAGCTAAATACTCCAGAATTTGAAACATCAATACACACTCACCAAACCCCAAAAAACAAAATAAAATAAATTATAGTAACAAACAACACAAGAACAGAAGACAAAAAGCCTCTTTTTTTCTTGCACTTTTACTTTCATTTTTACATATGGTTTTTTGTCTTCTGTTCTTGTGTTGTTTGTTACTATTATTTATTTTATTTTGTTTTCCTGTTTTGTTTTTTGGGGTTTGGTGAGTGTATATTGATGTTTCAAATTCTGGAGTATTTATCAGCTGTTTTTATCTAGCCTTAGCCAGCTGGGAATCTAATAACCTTCCCTATGATTCAGTAGTTGCATTTGAGCCTTGGAGGTGGTGGGATGTGTGTTTTTGGGTGCATTATTAATGTTTTGCTTTGCTGTTATTCTGTTTCTGCCCTGAGGATGCCTGAATAGGCGAAATATTGGACGGGTATTTTCAATTTCCTGTTTTAGTTTAGAGACTTAAGGTTTTTAGTTGGAATTTTTCCACTAATGTATTAACTAAAAATAAATATATCGATGTTAAATTAAACAATAGTTTTAGTTTAACTTAACAAGGATTTTGAAGGCAGCAAATCATTAGACGGGGCATTGAAGTTAATACTGATTGTTTTTTTTTTGTAGCCAATTGCCCCTGGAGGACCCCTTAATCGGACCTGGACGAAGACACAATCAGCAACCATTAGGGATGGTCCTTGCTATCCTGAGTATCCTGCCTTAACAAACCTCTCCTGCTCAAGACGTGTCCTGGGAGCGAAGGAAGGTCCCGCCGGACCCGAATCATCAACTGATTGTGATGCATGCTCTGGGACTGCATCATCTATATTCCCTAGCGGGTCGCTTTTAAATTAACTCTCTCCAAATGGAGGAGGGATGCCGACCAACTTTCCCAATTATTATTTAAAACCGGACGGTCGCATGAGTCCGATGTTGATCCACTCTTAATATTCAACTCGCTTCACGGATTTCCATCCTTTTTTTTCTTTTTTTCGTTATAATTTCCAGTTATATACTCCAGCAAAGTTTGATTGGGACGGGTTACATAAAGTGACAACACGGGAAGAACCAGGAGCGTCCCAGAGGTATCTCTAAAGCTATCTTATCTCTTCCGATTGCTGATCTCAGAGTAAATAATAATATCTGAACACTACAACCCATGAAGGGTTTCATTACATGGTAGGGATATTCAGTGAATATACTTTCTGAATTATTTAAATCGAGTTGAACTTGTTTGAACCGATTGCATTTGTTTTTATTTATTTTTTCATTCTGTTTTATGGTTTATGAAATATATTAATTTTTTCATATTATTTCATTATAAATGGGTGAATTCATTCTTCGTTATTGGAATTGAAGAATCCTAAATGCGGAGGTGGAATTCTAGTTATGCCTGAATGAGCTCTGATGATGATAGGCATTCGTGCTAAATGATAATATCAGTTCTGATTAACCTGTTTTGATCGTTTCGTCTACATTAATTAAGGGAGAGTCACGGTCAGTTGACGATTCAACCGGTTAAATGAGGATTTAATATTACGTTTAATCTAAAGAACCCAAGAGTCAGAATTCAGTTGGAACAGTTGGATGGAATGTGGCTTTGTACATAAAGTAATGTCATTTTTATTAATAGTTCAGGATCCATGGTCCATTTTTGCATTTGATTTATATCAAGCTGAATCTTCGTGAATAGCTTCGTTTCGATGAGACGCCCAACAATTTCCTCTGCGAAAATGCTCGATTGTGGTAGCTAACAGAGGTAGCAAGGATAAAATATGTCGATTTGATGATTCTCAAAAATTTATTACTAACTGGGTTTTTTTTGTTAAATCTCAAGGTAATTATCTAAATTATTTGAAAAAATATTTGTCCTACAAAATCTATGGTTTGATCAAAGAGTCCCCTCCTTCCAACATGTATCGATAACGAGGTTATCAAAAATGATTACTAACCAGCTGATTTTTTTTTTACTTCTTCTTTTTTTTTTGGATTTTACGAAGGGTTTTGGATTGTAAGGATTGAATACGAAAGGATACAAACAAAATATTGTACCTATAATATTTATTTTTATTACATTTAATTTTATAATATAATCGATAGCATATATAACATATAAAATGGTTACCTATAGAATCTGTAACGGTTTTTTAAAATATTTAAAATAGTAAAATTTATATATTTTTATAGATTATCTATATTATCTAAACCGGTGCAAAACTGCTTGTAATCACATAGGTAAAATACGTTTGACTAGACACATTCATTTTGAATGGATCTTTTTTTTTTTAATGTCTTTATTGAAATTTACAACTGTATACAGAATACATCAAGTAAATATAATCAAAGATAAATATTGTTCCGATATAAAGGCAAGTAGAGAAACTACCCAGTGGTAGTACTCAAATAAAAAGTTGAACTTAGAAGGTCACGAGGCCATCTTATTTTCAAAAGCCTCGGAGGATTATCAAGAATTGAAGAGGTTGCTAGGTTTGAAACTAGTGGGTTGAGAGGAAATGAAGTTTGTCATGAAAAGATTGATATCGGATTCGGACCAAATCAGCAACAAATAAGACATTAATGTCATTATGGATTTTGCGGAGGATTTTGGATTGTAAGGATTGAATACGAGCGGAATTCGATGGATTAGTGGGGATCCAAAGCTCTACGCCGTAAGTCCAAATAGGTCTTATTATAGTCATGTATATGAGTCTTTTGTAATTAATTGGGAGCATTTGTCTAGCAAGTGGTACAGTAGCTTGAATAATCTGGTTCCTCCATTATGGAGGCGGTGACATAAGAAATAAAAAATTAACAAACGGATATGGCAATATTGTTGTTTTTGTTTACAAAAAGCAATTTGAAACTTGGCCTTGCTCTGGAGAGAATACAAACGAGTTTCGGAGCCGAATGAATACCATTCCTTCCCACTGCTGCCTACGTTATGGATGTTTTCATCTACGTTTGTTTAAATTTTTAGATCTTTTTCCTTAAAAAAAAAAAATGTCTGTTAAGATGGAAAACATCAGGAAATGTTTCTTATCTCATAGGTGGATGAGATTTACATCAGAAATGTTTACTAATTTGAATTATTATATATTATATTATTGGCGCGATAGACTCATAAAGAAGTCCTTGGCCAGCTCAACCGCTCTACCCCAATCGTCCCGATTGCATGCTCGAGTGATGGAGACCTTGCTCAGCCTCAGATCTTCACAGACGGCATCCTTCCATCTAGCTTTGGGCCTTCCTCGAGGTCTTACTCCATCCGGATTTCCTTTATACAGCTTTTTAGCTGTTCTCTCTTCGTCCATCCTATATAAGTGGCCCAGCTACTTGATGCGTTGAATCCTGATGAAGCTCGATATCATTAGGTCTCCATATAACTCACTCAGCTCCTTGTTCCTTCTGATCCTGAGTTAGTCGTTTTCTCGAACTGGGCCGAATATTTGCCGAAGAACTCTCCTTTCGAATTTATTCAGCTTTTCCACGCTGGATTTATTCAGTGTGAGGGTTTCCCCAGCGTATGTCACTACTGGCCTAATCACGGTTTTATATATCATCAGCTTGGACTTTAGGCTAAGGAGCTTTGACATTCCAAAACATGCTTTATTACCTGATACTATCCTGGCTCTGATTTCCTCCTCCTCATCCAAATTCTCGTTTATACGGCTTCCTAAATACTGGAAACTTGACACTCGTTGGAAAGTGTGTCTTCCAAACGTGTAGCTATGAGGTGGTCGGTTTTGTTTACTATTCTTTATTACCATTATCTTGGTTTTCTCCTCACTCACCTGTAACCCCATTTTTCCAGCTTCCACTTAATTTGAATTAAACATAACGAAATTGTTAGGAAAACATAACGAAAAAAAAAAAAAAGAAAAAGAAAACTGCTATATAATAATAATAACCTTGGGACCACTACCCAAACCCAAACCCGCTAGAACACTCCTAACGCAATCCTCCCACCTACGTCTCGGCCTCCCCCTCAGACGTTTCCCAGCCGGTACAGCGCCTATTAACATTTTAGGGATTCCTTCGTTACTAAGGCCAAAAATTTTACTAGCCCATCTTAATTTTCGTGAAGCTATCACTTATAGTCTCCTATATTCTCCAGTGGTCTCATCGTTTTTTTGGACCGAATATTCAAAGCAACACCTCATTTTCAAATACCTAAAGACGTTGTTTACCCTTCAGCGTTAACGAACACGTTTCACACCCGTAAAGAAGACGAGTTATAACTCGTTACGTTAGGAAGACGAGAGATAAGTAATGTCGAGACCAAATATAACAAGCATTTCCCAGCTTTAATCGCGTCTTGAATTTCATTTTTTCTAGTTACCATAGGCCATGGGTGCTTAAACTTCTCGACATGTTCGAACCTATTCCCTCCTAAAACAATAGTTCTCTTTTATGCTCCTAACCATGTACTTAGTCGAAATTACTTCCAGCCCTACTTCCTTACCTGCATTCATCAACGTTTCTGTATTTCGTTTTATAGTTTCCGCCTCTTCACCCAACAGTACCATAACGTCCGCAAACCCCAGCACAGTTATATGAATACTGTGCTAAGAATAATTAAATTGTTACGTACCCACATAATGTTCTTAGACTTAATTTGAGCATCTCTCTTTTTTTTTAGCTATAAAACATGTAAATCTTTCGGCCGCGCAAATTATTATTCCTACAGACATATATTACTTACAGAAGAACAGTCTGCTTGAAGGTGGTTACCATGGTTACCTCCATGGTTTCAATGGTGCAGCGAAAGACTGTCCACAGGTCCATAACAACCCGCTTCATAGGTGTTCTTCTCACCCACGAACAATCGGATTCACGTTCAATGATAAATCGGTTTAGATCCATGGATTATGCCTGATTGGGTTAAGCAGGCGCACGAGGACCTATATTATTTCCTTTTTATACTTTTACCTATACATATATATATATATATATATATATATATATATATATATATATATGTATATATATATTTATGTATGTAATAGAGGTACACTAAACGTCTTTCATTCGAATGCTACTGATACGTTTACCATGGTTACAGCTGTGAGAGAAGAACCGGCGAGGTTTTCTGATTTGTATGTTGTTTTTTAGTTTAGAGAATAGAGTTTTATAAATAGTGTGAAATGTTAGCTTTAAATGTGTATACAATTTGAAAAAAATAAACAACATTTCACACTATTTACAAAACTGTTTCCTTTAAATTAAAAAACAACACTTAAATCAGAATAACCTCCCCGGTTCTTCTCTCGCAGGTGTTACCATGGTAACCTTATCAATCGCATTCAAATGGGAGACATTAAGTGTACGTATTTTAGTTATATATAAGAAGACAAATTGTAAACCTTTATTAGATATATATATATATATATATATATATATATATATATATATATGTATGTAATAGAGGTACACTAAACGTCTTTCATTCGAATGCTACTGATACGTTTACCATGGTTACAGCTGTGAGAGAAGAACCGGCGAGGTTTTCTGATTTGTATGTTGTTTTTTAGTTTAGAGAATAGAGTTTTATAAATAGTGTGAAATGTTAGCTTTAAATGTGTATACAATTTGAAAAAAATAAACAACATTTCACACTATTTACAAAACTGTTTCCTTTAAATTAAAAAACAACACTTAAATCAGAATAACCTCCCCGGTTCTTCTCTCGCAGGTGTTACCATGGTAACCTTATCAATCGCATTCAAATGGGAGACATTAAGTGTACGTATTTTAGTTATATATAAGAAGACAAATTGTTAACCTTTATTAGATTTGTATCCACTATACTAAGAGACTCAAAAAAAAGTATGATTTAAATCCATCCGTTGTTCATGAGTTTTTTTTCCTTTTATTCATACTCATATCCATTTATTCATGTATTTAAATTGTGTAAATTTTTAGTATTCAGATTTCAACAGATAGTGTATATCAATAATTGTAAATTCTTGCTTTATCATATATTTTGTATCCTAGGGAGGTATTCTTTTATAAACTACAAGTATCATATCCATAAACTTGTTCTCGTATTATTATTAATAATTATGTTAATTTCATATTAATTATATTTATATTATTACTGTTCTAACAATAATAATTATTATAATTCTGCTTATTGAAATATTTATTCCATATATTTTATCTAAATAATATTTAAAATATTAAAATTATTACTTATTAAACCTGAATGAAGCACCTATCAGTATACAGATATTATTTAAATGAATATTATTTTGAGATGGAACAGATGTGAATTTTAACATTAACTTTAGCAATGAGGAGTAATTGTAAAGTTGATTCATTAAATGTTAAATGCACATAATAAAGCTATACCAGGAACCAACAATAATAATGACAATATTGTTATAAAACTAATTGGTGAAAATGTTTTACTTTTTTTTTAATTTCATTTACAGGAAGTCTGAGTAAAAATATAAAAAATTCGTTTGAATATTTTTGTTTCTTACTTAAAAAACTAATATTTTTTTTTTTTATAAATTACTTTAATTTTCTGAAACTATTTTTTGGGGTTTTACATGTGGGGTGAAATAGGGAGTTGTGTATTGTAAGCATTTATTTTTAGTGCAGATGTATTCTACCCATTTTTGTATTGTGCTTAAGCATTGTAAGCACTTAACACTAACACTTATGTATTGTAAGCACTTACTGTTAGAGCTTACGTTTTGTATGATTTATTTTTTAGTGTGCACTTTTACCCCATTTTACCATACTAAATTTTACTACAATACTCTTAAATTTATAATATTTTGAAAGGGAGTGAGGAAGGAGAAAAAGTGAGGGTTAAGCAATAAAATAAAAAAAAATCACAATTTTAGGATTTATCCATATATTTATCATTTCATCATATACTAACATAGAAAAGAAGCCCTAATGTATGGTCTTCTTGTGTAAACAAACACAACTAAACATTTGTTTATAATCCAGTACATATACACGTAGGTGATTTTATATTAACATTTTTTATTGTTATGCCTTTTAAAATTAAAATCATTAAAAACAAATGAAAATAATATTAATAGCTTATTTATAGAGAACAACTGAGGGAAAATTACAATTCAATTTAAATTAAACTCTAGCCACATCCATACAGGCAAAATGTATCAACAAAAACTCGTTTAACTATATTTCCCTAGATAAAAACAAATCTAAGAACGACATATATATATTTATAAAGAAATTAACTAATTCATTCAAAAATTAAATGAATCACAACTTTTAATAAATATTCATTTCAACTAATAAAATCCATTCAAATGATATTTCCACCCATTGGAATGACATACACTTTTGAAGTGCCCGCCTCTCAGAAAAAATTAGTAACAAATAATTCCTGTGAATTCACAGATAAATATCACAAATTGCATTATTAAAGGAAGCAAAAGTTTTTTTGATGAACTACATACACCCATATAAATATTTAAAGAGATAAATAACAACTACTAAACTTACCGCTAAATCTTAATAACTCGCTAAAGTGTACTCAGTGTTTGTCATTCCCGAGGACAAAACTAATGCCGTTTCCAATGAGTAGAAAGTCATTAGATTGGTTACATTTTCTTTCTTTTTTTTAAAAAAAAAAAGGCCCATTCTAAACCAGATAGTAAACAAATACCTATCCATTAAAAATTAGGGCAAATATAAATAAAATAAAAAAATGTCAGGTATTTGGTGGTTATATCACCTCTTTTATATTGTATAAAATAAAAAACAAAATTAAAATTATAAAACAGTTTTAGTTTCAAAACTAATCGTTCACCAACCAAATACCAAAATATACAAGTGCAATTGGCCTGTGAACCCATTCACACCATAACCGTTTAAAAAAAAAAAAAAAATTAACTAATAACTATAAATTTACTAATTGTTCAACATAAATGGTTCAACCATAAGATATGTTTTAATTTCTAAAAAAAATGACTAAAAGACTAATGTTAAAAACAAAACTATTAAGTTTAAAACAAATAGTGATGTACGAAGCATAAGCACAAAGCAAGCCTATCAATAAATGGCACGATTGGGCAGTGATTATCAATAAATTATCATGATTGGTTAATTTTCGTCCTTCTAACTCATGATAATGCCCATTTTTATCAATTCGGTCCAAATGATTTGGTTCATTATTAAATCATTGATTTTTGTGTTAACTTTTTTTTTAATATTTTAATTTTTAATTAATATATGTTTTTATTTTATTATTAATTTTTTTTGCTTAAGCTTCTTAAACAAAATTATTTTTTAAAAACATATTCTGCATCTATACAATAAAATCAAGTCTACAAAGTTCGATTAAAAATTAAATAGAAATTATAATACAAAAGATTAAGACACATTTTACCAATATATATTTATAAAAATAATAATAACAATGAATTCATACTTCCTTGTTGAAGCTAACTAGATTAAATTGTGAATGATGGGATGGGAGATCCAACAAATTATATATTACCTTTTTTTTATTTTTATAAACTCGTTTCTCTAATTTAACGATTAAATAATATATTATTTTGTTTAAATAGATTTGTACTATAAGAGCAGAGGTAGAAAATGAATTTTGAAATTTAAGAACCAAAACATTTTAAAATAATGACAAAAATTCCTAAATGATTCAGGATGTGAGTTCCAAAAGATATTCTGTAAATCTACATTTTGATGTGAAAATTTTTGGAACTAACTTCCATTCTGGAAAAAAAACAAAAACAAATACAATACATTCTTATATAACACAATTATTATCAGAACCTTTCTTAATAAACAAATAAAATATAAACTTATTTGAATTGAACATACCAACAAATGACATAATTGTAAAGTAACATCCAAAACTGAAACATAATTATAAATAAACATGAGCGTTTTCATTATTTGCTGTTGACGTTTTGTACTGTTATAGAAGGCTAAAGTTTTAACATTATTTAAAAATGGCTGAAATGATGTTGCGAATCAGCCAAACTAATTTTACTACCACTAAATATTTTTGTAATATACCTGATGAATATAGGCTGAAATGAGCATACTGTTTTTCATGTTTACCTTCCCTCTGAATCACTTCTCAATTATCGCTTTTCAACGAACAATATCAGCCCGATATATAACTGTCCGTTAGATTATTACAATTAACCTATCTAATGTTTCATAAGGTAAATAAAAAATAGATATTTTTTTTTTAATTTATACAGACTTTTTTTTACATTTTATTTTTTATTGAAAGTAAATGTGTTTGTTTTTAGAAACAATTAAGGTATCCCATCAAGATTGTAAAATTTTCAGATGAGGTAGTTTTTTTTTTGTTTTGTATTTATTTTAAATATTAAAAAAGAGCAGTTATTTCGTTCCAGAGGTAGAACATGATTCAATGCATATTTAGTTTTGCTTTTTTTACTTCATTTTAATTAATTTTTATTCTTTTTGTACATACGTTCTTTTTTGAGGTAGTATCTATGTTATAATAGGAACATAACTAGACACCTACCGCATAACATAATTTTTTCTTTGTTTAAACTAATGATATTGTATGAATTTTTTAAACACAACAACCGCTTTTAACATCTAATCAGTATCAATTTCTCTAAGTGGAATAAACAAGCTGATTGCGTTTTTAAAAACCTCAACAAACAAATATATATATATATTTTTCTCAAATGGATGGTTTGTACTTGATGTGACCTCCCTAAATATTACTTTTTAAACATTCATACGGCCAAGCATACAAGGGGGCTTCAAAGGTGGTGAGAAACATTAAAAATATTCTTATGTATGTGTATATACATATAAATACTCATATGTACAGGCATATCTATATACACACACAAACGTCTATACAATTACGATAAAATCTAATATACTTTAACTATATCAACAAACGCGTGAACAGCAGGATGGAGAATTTTTTTTTTTTTTTATAAACATTTTTTAGTTTCCATTACAAGCACATGTTAAGCACAATAGGGATAGATTAGCGGAGTGGAAATAAGAAGCGATAGCAGAATAGCATGCAAGCACTAAATACGACAACTGTGATCGGAGATATATGTGCTTTCTGCAGTTTATTTTATTATATTTAATTAATTATATTTATTAATAATAAAGACAATTTTAATCTCTTTAACCATTTTCAATTTGAATCAGAACTTCTTAAGATTAATTTAAAAATATAAAAATGTATAAAAGTACAAAATGTATTCTTTTATAACAATAAGTTTGTAATTTTAATTACTTTTTTCTTTCAAAAGTAAGCAAACAAATAAAATTTAAAAACATATAGAATTGAATTTTAGTATACAAAATATTGTTTATTAAGTTTTTTGTTTAATTAAAAAAAAGTTAAAAATTAAATAAATAAAATTATAAAAGGAAGAAAATATTTTTTTAAATTTAAATTTTTGTCGGCAGTGAATAAAAGTTCACCCAGTATCTATTATCATTATTTGAATCTGAGAAAATTAAATATTAATTTTTTTATATTGTTTTTAGTGGTAGTAGATTTGTTTAATGCACCGGTTTTCATATATTTTTTAAATCAGTTCATTCCTACGCTTTCCATACGATTAGTACAGTAAAAATATAAGTATTTTCTAATTTTTGAAGAATTTTTCAATTAAAAAATTAAAATAGTTTTAGGCCTATGTTGAAACCTTGCTTCAAAATATATTGCATATTGTATATTATATATAAATATGTATTTTTAATATTATAGCATCAGTTCTTTAAAAAGTTAATGAATATATTTATCTTCAAAGAATTTAGTTCTCCATGTTTTAATGAGCCGAACATAATTTATCGAATTTTTAGTTTTGAACATGCTACAAAGAACTGACATTAGGGGCAAGAGAAAATCCAATTTTGGTCCTCAGGTACCAGCTTACATTTGGTACTTAATTAATTATATGAAACTGATTATTAATTGTAATTAATACAGACCGAATGGTTCATTGATGAATATATTAAGTTATATTGTAAATAGATAATAAATAAATAAATAGATTTATTTTTTCTTTCAATTTTAGGATCACTCATTTCTTTCTCGTTACTTGGAAGATGTAAGATTTCCATTAGTTCAGTCAGCCTTGCGATTAAAGTTACATTCAGTTTAAAAAAAATACTTTTTTGTTATCAATCGATAAGCACCATTTCCAATGTAAAACCTCAATCGACAATATAATTGTTATGCGAGTTTTACACAATCTATAAATTCAAATAAACCATCTTATCATTACACAATATATCTAGGAATTATAGATTAAATAATAAATTGTACACCACATAGTGAATCTTACTTTATAATTATCGAAGCGGAATTTACAAAGCGACATGCAATTGATTATAGTTTTATCCACTTCGGCTCAGGTCCAAATTGATGGATACCCTTCGCCAAACAGATACAAAAAAAATAAAATAAAGTATATGTGCTCTCATGCAACAATGTGTGAACTAATACTACTCATGAACGGTAATTCTGCGTATATTTCCCCAAATTATCTACTGGTTGGGAAGCGAAGAGGTGCCGAAGGAGTGGCACCTTAGGGAAAATATTTTGAGATCAAAGCTTATTACTAATTTAAAATAATCTACATCTGAAATAATTATTAAGATCTGATAAGAAAGAGAAGAAGGAAGAAGCCACTAGTAAATTTTGCATCCCCACCACACACCATTTATACTGGCCACATATATCATTCCATACTACAGGTAGCGAAGTAATGCAAGAAAATTATATCTTTTAATAATATATATTATATTTTATATATTTTTATATTCTATGTCTTCAGTATAATTGCCTAAATATATTTATATTTTTATATATATATATTTATATATGTCAAATATTATCTATGACCAACATGCAGTTTTTGTTTGGACAGTGACATTGTACTTATCTATAATGTCTGTGTTAATGCTAATAAAGGAAATGAGTGTTATTTGAGCGTTAACAATGCCTAATTATGTTTTGTCCAGAGATATGTTACAAGCCTACAGAACCACCTTTCATACGGCATAATTGCACTTCATCTGGCATGAAAAGTGTCGATCCTTTGTGAATATATATATATATATCTTCTATAGGAATAGTGTACAGTAAAAAGTGACTATGCTCGGTTCAAAACCTTTGAGAATCACTTCGAGTCTAGTCTTCTCCTAAGTGTCGGAAACTATTCCATTTTGTTTACATTTTAAAAAAATCAAATAATACACCATAACCTACAAATATATTTAATAGCTATATTTCCATTCAATATGTAAAATGTTCTCAGACCAAATATTCTTAAAAAGGTACTTCATTAATATTATCTTAAATATAATATACTTATTAATTTTATATCGACAATGTTTATTACATTGTCGTCAATTATTACATCAAAATATCTAGTGAAAAGATAAAAACACTTATCGATTTATATACAAGAGATAGTAACAATGTATATATACATCCAATCAAAACAAATACATTCTTAAAAAAACAAACAAAGATGATTTCAATTATAAACACTCATATATAAACGATTCAATATACAACTAAAATGATAATTTACAGTCAACACACAACAGTGTCCTTATTATGTATATATAATAATGATATTAATACTAAATAGTCGAAAACACACTCCAATCAGTAATATAAAAAACATCATCTGTGATGGTTCAACATTATATATTTCATAGAATAAGGATAATTGTGAGATTGATAAACAATTGAGCACTGCATGTATCAGGAAAGCAGAGCAGACTAAACAGCTCCTATCAGGAGCCTCAATCATAGTATTATCTTGTAGCAGTATGTTTAAAGGCCTCTAGAGGCCGTCCTATAACTACATTTTTAAGAAAAGAAGGGAGGGAATAATGGCGAGACCACTTTGGCAAAGTGGTTCGAATCAACCTCGAACAGTCTAATGTACAAAGCAAGACGCTGCCTCATCACATGTAATTATCGATATTTTTTAATATATATATTTATTATATATATGTGTACTAAAATACATCAATTATTTTTTTAATATTTAATATTTTTTTTTTTACATTTTTTAATAATAATAATAATAATGCATATAAGGTGGATGGGGGAAAACAATATACAATGAGGTGAGGAGCAACCAATATAAAAAAATACATCTGCAAGTGTGAAGAGTAAGAGTGATAAGAAGGTGGTTGGATGAGCTCAGGCCATGGTGAGGGAGAGGAGGGGGCCGTTGAGGTCGGCAGCCCACGTGGCGTGGAGCAGCCGCTGCACCGCGCGTGCGCGGTCCTCCGCCGGCCCGTCCTCCTGCTATGGCCACTCTCTGTTGTAGCAATAGCCCAAAGGCTTGACGAAGTGCCAATCGTGCGCGCCACAATGCGGACATCCGACGCGATGAGAATAGTCCGAGAAGAAGTTCAAGCGCTGGTGCGGGAGCAGCAAGGGTTTGGCGCAATTGTTACACTGCAACAACAAGTTCAATCATGTATCTAACAATTTTTCGTTCAACAAAAACAACCATAATAAAAATCCATTCAATCTATATCATCAATTATTCCTACTTGGATCGACACCGTGCATCGATGTGCAAACATAATGATAATGGTATCAAATGGTCAGGGGTTGCAATCTATGATTACTAAAAATAAGAATGACATATTTTATTGTGTCTACGTTTCGGCCTTGGATGTAGGCTTTCAGAGCAGCGAGGTGCAGACGTGAACTTCAAGTCTTCACCTCTGCACCTCGTCGGCCCAAAATTAGAGTTATTTAGTCAACTATTTTCCAAATAAATTGAAACATTATGGTACTTTCTTCTTATACTGGTGCCATCACCGGTAAAGGTGATGATGTATTTATCATTTAATCTTCTGGCGTTTGCTAGTGTCTGTTTATGTTTTCTTATTGACTTTTTTTTCATTTATTAAACATGAAGCGTGGTTTCTTACGAAAACAGAATTAGAAGCTGTTTAATTCTTCCAAGAAAAATAATATTGCCTTGGATGAAGTTCTGTAAAAAAGGTCACAACTTGATATAATGTTTTAAATTAGGTTTCATTTGCGAAGTTGCAGAAGTAAGTGCGGTTTAAGAGTTTGTTTATTTAATCTCACTTTATGTTTCTAGGGAGCGGAGTGGCTCAGTGGTAGAGTACTGAGTAGCCACGCCGGATATCCTAGTTCAAATCGCGCTGCAGGGAGTTACTTTTATTTAATCTGTTTGTGGTGGGAGATGGATCATATAGGATCTAGGACCCTCCTGTGGCTCACCCAGCCTCTATAAAATGTTATAAAAATAGGGTATCCAAAATAAGGGGGGAAAACCTGGTGTTTGAGCGTGACCTAGGACAAGCCACCTCCTTGCAGAACCGTTTCCATGAACCACCACAGTCTCTACCATGTACTCAACCCCAGACTCGTTCACGGGTCGTAGTGGTTACAGGTTTTTATGTTTCTATAGCTAATCGGACGACGCTACATTGGGAGCTCTAAATTTTGCCTATCCAGGTTTAATTAGGATAGGAATGTTTAGCGAGTACCTGACATCGTAGAGGCTCGGGATCCCCGTGTACATCCTCTGAAGGACAGCATAAGCAAGGACTTTTTACTCCCATTAAGAAAACCCTAGGGCCACCTGCGGGACTACGAACGAAGTGCTTTCTGGGAGACAAGCTGGATCTACGTTGATACAGCTTTGAGTGATAAAGAGTACCTATTTCTTACATGGTCATAATTTAAAAACTCCGAATTATGAGATGTGTCTTTTTAGAAATACTATGTTAAGTAGTGCTGATGTTCTAGTAACGCCACCTTAAGTTCTCTACAGCCATCGTATAAGAGATGAAGAATAATCAAGTTACAGAAAACGCTAGAACGAAAATAAGTTTAGTAAATGAAATGATTAATTTGGTTGTTACTATCTTGTTTTAATCATGAAAACTTATGCATAGCATGATTTTGTCGTTGATTCCGAAATTATCGCCAAACACAAGACAATACTAAACATTTATGAAGATAATCAAAATCTCAAAAGTAATATTACTGAATGTATCAGAAAGCTTCTGAGAACGAATTGATACATCTCAGTTTATTCTGAGTAACATTCTGATTTGCTTCTAAGTTAAAAGCTGCCTTGTAACTTCAGAGGTTTCCCGCAAGCATTTTCTATTCCGAGTTGGAAAGAAGTCCAATTTCCATGAATGCATGTGAAATAAGAAGGGGCATGACATTTAGGATATTAAGGAGGGGGTGATACCCCATCATCGGATTGGCAGGACACACAGGACGAATAAGAAAGACATTCCTCCTGGAAGTCGTGTACGAGAGGAGCAGGCGGAGGGTCCGAGGAAAACTAATAAAAACCGGGGGTTTCTTTGATCATCCATCTTGACCGCTAAGGAAGGCAGAAGGAGAAACAAATTCTTCCTTTCCGTTTTAAAGAAGGCCTTCAAAGGACACAGGTAGGACCATCGGGCGAATTTAATCATCTCAAATCCTTGCCATGAGTATCCCTCTACTTCACCATTCCTCCTTCGTGCTCTGTCTTTTTTTTACTTTTTTTTTCAATAAAAAGTAATTTAGTGACGGACGGGGATAGGAAGGAACAGATCAAAAGGAGGTTTTTAATACTTGCCCCCGATGCGAGTCCTAATTCGGCTACTAATTGTGTAATCTGCTTTGGTACCACCTTCTTCCACTGATTGCTTCAGAGCTCGCTTCAAAGGCCTCGTAGAATTTTTGTCGCCCCCCCTCTCTACTCTTCTACTCTTGGTAATTGCTCAAAGTATAGCTTTATCATACCTCCTTCGACTTATCCCCTTACTCGATTTTTGTCCGCTTTTTTTTTTTATTCTATTTAAGTTTCAGTCAGCTGGCAACATTCCCCTCCCCAAAGCTATGGTGTAAGGTAAAACGATGCTGGTCCCCAGTTCGATACAGGCTTTAACAGATAAATTATCTATTGATTACATAGAACATCTTAGGGCTCACCAAACATCTAAAAAGTATTAACTGAGAGATAATCCTCTAAGCCTTAGAAGGTTTAGTGTGATCTACATCAAATCTCCTCTTTACATAACAGTTAGAGGAAGAAAAATATAATTTTTTAAACGTTTATCTAAATTAATTAAATAAATAATTGATTTTATTCCTCCCCCCCCCTGAAAAAAAACCTGTACCACTACAACCCATGAAGGGTCTGGGGTTCCGTACATGGTAGAGACTGACGGTTCTGCAAGGAGATGACTTGTCCTAGGTCACGCTCGACCGCCAGATTTCCCCCCCTTATTTTTGGGTACCCTATTTTTATAACATTTTATAGAGGCTGGGTGGGCCCCAGGAGGGTCCTAGATCCCATATGACCCACCTCCCGCTGCAAACAGACTAAATAAAAATCATGGCCTGCAGCGGGAATTGGACCAGGATTTCCGGCATGGTAACTCAGTACTCTACCACTGAGCCACTCCCCCCCCCCAAAAATAAAAATAGAACCATTTCTATAAGTGTGCTATTCTTATATTTCCACCACTTTTTTTAAATATTGAATAAATAAAAACTGCTTTTCAATATTTTATTATTAGACAAATGAATTTGGATTTACTATTTAACTATAAAAAGGATGAAAATTAATGTTATAGGGGCATCTGTTGTGAAGTGAACCTAGTTTTTCCAAGATTATGAGTTCGGATTTTGGCAATTGACCCTAGGTTTTTTGCATGGAAGTAATTGTACTTAGTTGTGCTGCCCTTCGGATAGGACGTAAAATAGAGGTCTCGATCCAGTATAATGTCAGGTACTCGCTAAATACCAATATATTGTATATTGAGAATTTTTTTTTTTTTTTTTAAATTTATTTATTGATATTTATAACTGTATAAAAAAAATACATCCAGTAAATAGGCCATGTGATACAAATGACATGAGTAATGGCAAGTTGAGAAACTACCCACTGGTAGTACTCAAATCACTAGTTCAACTAAGAAGGTCACGTGGCCATCTTCTTTTCAGACGCCTCGGGGGATTATCGGGAATCGAAGAGGAAGCTAGGTTTGAAACTAGACGGTTTGAGTGGAAATGAAGTTTGTTATGAAAGGAAAGATACCCGGTTCGGGCCAAATCAGCAACAAATGGGACATTAAGGTCGTTATGGATGACGGTATTTTTAACAAAATAATGAGCGTTGAGGATTTTACGAAGGATTTTGGACTGTAGGGATTGGATACGACAGGAATTTGATGGCTTAGTGGAGCCCCAAAGCTCTACTCCGTAAGTGCAAATAGGTCTTATGATGGTCATGTAGATGAGTCTTTTGTAGTTTATTGGGAGGTTAGAGTGTTTGTCTAGTAAGTGTTGAAGTAGCCTGAAACGTCGAGCAGTTTCTTGTCTTTTCAGTCTAGTATGAGGATTCCAGGTTAATTGTTTGTCGAGGTGCAACCCTAAGTATCGGATCTGTTCTACAGGCACCAGTGGGATATTGAGAAATTTAAATTTAAAACATCTAGTTATCAATGTAGGAAGATGATAAAAAGTAATCATATAACGGGACTAAAACCAGCTTCGTCCAATGCGTTACGACTTTATGGTATCGGCAAACAGACACACAATTAACGAATATAATTTTAGATAATATGAATTACAATGAAAGTTCATATTTGACCTGAATGATACATCCCACACTGGGGCCATGTAAGCAATTTCCTCATCAGTCTCTACTGAAACGTGCTCTTTGTTAGACTAATAAGTCAGCTAATATTTCTATCTTCGGTTTTTGTCAGAATAGACTTACTATACCTCTCCTATTCTGATCATTCTGTAAGCGAATACCTTCCGGGCTGATCCTACATCCCCCTTATCTCTGTTGGTGAACCTCCAGGTTGAGGCATCATGTGTGACCAAGGTCTACCCTCAAGACGTCAACCGTATAAGCGCACACCTTCTGTTAGCGGATTTCTGCATTGTTACGAGACCTGGTAAGATATACTAGTCTCAGCTATCGGTAACTTACCCAAACCCCAGAAAAATTCCAGAAAGCCAATCCAAGTTTACAATTGATGATACAGAGTTTAAAAACACATAATATCTTAGATAAGAATATTACCTTTAGCCTCTCTGTGCAGCAAGGCATAGCGGCGAAGATGTCGTAAGAGTACATCGTCCCCAAGACCAAGGAAGATCCGTCCCAAGCGGAAGAACAGAACCTGCACCTGAGCCGACGTCCTGGGGCCCAGGCCTCGAGGCAGCCCATGCACACGCTGGACAGGTACTGGGTTCTTCCTTCAACCTTCACCTGTAAGAAATAATAAGAAATAATTATATTATATTATTATCATAAATATTATATTAAATCTAAAATATTTCTTCTGTTTTAGAAGTATAAGAGGTTGAGGTTGTTAAGGTGCCACCTTAGCAAAGTCCTTATTCGTCCCACGGCGATCCGAATCTAGACTGATGGTGGATCAAAATATTGAATATCGATCTTCCCTCACTTGAAGGTTACTTATCAACCTGTTGTAATAACTCGTTAGGTTTACCTTAACACGATAGGGAAAGGGCGTTAATGTCCAATACAATATAAATAAAAAAATGATGATCGGGTATATTTCTTCTTTTGTTCAGACTAGATGATATTCAGGAGCAAATCAACTATTTTTTTAATATAGGGGCATATTTGTATACTAGGTTTTCCTCTCCCGATGCCTTTAAGAATACTTCACATGTGTTTATTTATTACGATGATATTAATAATTAATCAATAAGAATGATGTACCTCAACCGGTAATTTAAATTACAAAGAGGTATAACGTTTCCACCTGCAGGTATCTCAATTACCAGAAAAGATTGACCATTAAAACTAACTGATAAGCAAGCGTAAAATTAACAGTTAGTAGTTCTAGACAGTCTGGAAATTTAATTAAATTAGAAAATCCTGTAAGCCTCTATTGGTTGTTGGCGGCTCCACCGCCCATTTTCTGACTGCAAACAGCTACTGATCCTCCAGGTTGGGGGAAACCCAGTACCGGGGGTATTCCCCGGTCACCCGGTCTCTAGAGAATGAAAGGTTACGGGGCTAATCATGCGCAAAATAGATTCATTGATTCAGACCTTATCAATTGGCCTTTCTGTTGAAAGTTTTTTGTATAATTTTTTCTTTCATTGTATATATGTCTATATAATTTTGTCCAAGTTTTTGAAGTTTGAGACTAGTCTGTTTGGTACAGCATATTACTTTTGTGAATTGTAGCAAATTACATAAATAAATATATATATATAATAATATCAATTGCCCTCGGACAAGGTACCTCCATGCTGACAGACAGAAAAATTTAAGGGAATTTTTTTTTTGAGAATTTAACAGTTTAGTAACCATAAACTTACAAGTTAAAATTTAAATATTGTATATAATCCGAAAGTTATTATTTACTTAATGCTCTGAACTGATACATAAGAGTAAGGGAATATAAATCGTGATAAAAAATCATCAAATGATATTTTTTATTAGCAATTACTTTTTATATATTTTGATAAATTCAGTATTAACTGATAAATTTTGATTTAATAATTATTGACATAGAACAAGCATTTTTTTAATTTTTATTTTATTCAGGATTACATTTTGATCCACAGAGTTATATTTTGTTAAGGGTTAATGGAATTCATATCGTACGTACTAAGATCATCAGATTTCTTTGATTATTAACTTCAACCAAAATGAAGTTGTATTGTAACTATTAGCTAGGCTACATGAGAGTTCCATTTTGATATGAAAACCATTATGCTATGAAGCTACATGCACCGAATGTCGATATCGGGCAACTGAACCTGAATTATTATCATATATTTGTGTCACTCACTGTGTCAGCCGAATTTCGGTTCATCCTGAATTTCATACATATTCAGGACGTATAATCAATTTGATGTGTTAGTAGATATATTATATTAACTTTTATTTTGTAAATTATAAAGCTTCAGATAAACAAATGTAATAATTAGGAATTGATGACTATAAATAGATCCAATCCTTATCCTATGGTCTTCAAAAAAAACCTTTGAAATGACTTCTTACAAAGTAGGAAGAAAAAATAAGTACAAATACTTTCATATTTTATTTAGTAGCAAATTTTTTTTTATTTTACTAATTTATTTATTAGATTTGTTAGTACAACTTTAATTTTTTATAATATTTTTTCTGACCTCGTTTAGCTAACTATTTGATCAGCTAAATGGCAGTTTGCTTGAATTCCTGAGCAATGCGCAAGCACTAAATGTCAATGTTGTCATTATGTCAATTTTCTGTTGCGACAACTCTAAGTGCAAATGATTGATGGATAACACAAGTCATCAAGTCTTTGTTAACGTTATTACACCTAAAATCACCGAAGGCAATGGTACTTCTGATACACAGGCACTATTTAATTTTGATGATTTGTTTTTAAGATAAGACATGGAATATTTTGTAAGATCCTCGAATAAAACGTGAAGTCTCGGAAAAACCGTAAAGTAACTAATTTATCAACGTTCTATTAATATAGTAATTACGAAAATTGAAAAATAATATATTTTTATTTTTAAGAGAAAAGATTTGTCCAGGCAGGGATTCGAACCCGGGTCGCCCACGTCACTAGCGTGGTGCTTTAACCAACTGAGCTAATCTGACTCGTGACACGGCCAGGCAAATCCATTCTCTTCACCGATCCTATATCTCCTTGTTCTCCCAATTTCGCGATGTATACAAGGGGAAGAATGCTCATTGCAGATTACTTTAATTAGGATCTAATTGACTTACGTCAATATATTATTTATGGTTTATTTTATTTTATCTTTTTATTAATTGTTATAACTTTTAAATACTTTTATTTTGAATACAAATGTTAGCTCAGTTGGTTAGAGCACCACGCTAGTGACGCGGTTCGGATCCCGGCCAAGACAAATCTTTTCTCTGCAAAATAAAAATATTTAAAAATTATAACAATTAATAAAAAAATAAAATAAAATAAATCATAAAAATAATATAGTATGAAAGCAGATCAAGGTAGTACATCTCACATCACCCTTTTAAAAAATTACAAACCAAGTAATGTTAATTTCCGATTTACTTCTCTCATCTGCAGTCGTGATCCTACCCTCACCCACCTCAAAATTTATTATTTCCATTTCTACCAACATAGTGTTTAGTATTTAAAATAATATTTTATGTTTTATTTTTTCAATAAAATAACATTTAATTAGGTCACATACTCCCTTATTACATTTTATAGATTTCGCACTTACGCCCTTGTAAGTAACACCAGTAAGGTTAGGATATCTTCACAGGCGCCTTTCATCGTCTCTTGAGAGACCGATCATCCTCTGATATGGAGAACAATTGTGCCATCCCTGAATACTATCGACTGTTTAGGCAACTAAAAACTAACGTAATATAGGATATACTATAGGATACATCATAATATGGGACATTCTTCATCGATGATTATTGTTCTAATTAAGATCAGTCAAATACAAAATTAATCAGCTAAAAATTTCCCTTAATTAAGAAAAATCTGTCGAAATCTGCGATTTTCTAAATTATGGTGCCCAAACAAGGTTGTTTATTATAAGTATTTACTATTAGTTGAATAATTCTTTCATTCGCACCCTTATAAGACCTATTTCTTTTAAAACATTTTTTAAATATTCGTTCTGCTCTTCTTTCATCATCTTTCATTTTTGTACTCCTTATAAAACGCGGCGGGGAGATAAACGAAAGGTAAAATGGGAGAAGGGGGAAGCCATTACTGGTCCAATAAATTTAAAAAAGAGGGGGCCTCCAGACAGGAAGCGTTAACAATATTCGACATGATACCGGATGTGGAAGGAAACCCCCCCCCCCTCCCGCCACAAACCATATTCGGCTATAAATAAGGCAGTGGGTACCTTTTGCCGGTTCATCAGAGCCGTGGATCCTTATTGGGCGGGGGATAAAGAAGGAACATGTTATTCATAGGAGCTCTCTCTCTCTCTCTCTCTCTCTCTCTCTCTCTCTCTCTCTCTCTCTCTCTCTCTCTCTCTCTCTCTCTCTCTCTCTCTCTCTCTCTCTCTCTCTCTCTCTCGCTCCCTCTCGCTCCTAACAAGACTTGCTGCGCCGTCTCCCGCTCGTTATCCCGCCACAAAGGACTTGGGACACAGGCTTCATTCACCGGAACCCTCTTTAAAAAAGTTCAACAGGCCCTCTGCTTTGAATACGTCCAATTTGGAGAGGGCGGGGAGTCGATAGGATCTGCGGAGATAGCGGGTCAGTATGTGGTCGTCTTATCTTCCGAAGAGGGTGGGGGGAAGGACCCTTCAAGAACTGCGAAAAGAATGAAAGGAGTTCTCTCCATGGTAAGAAGAGAAGATGCGGAGGAACATACAGATCATCGGTTTCAAACACCGACCCTTAAAACGTACAACAGACTACTTATCTTGAAGGGCAAAACCTATTTTTTAATTATATTATTGTTTATAGCTGTAAAAGAAATTACCAGAGAACATTCTCCGTATATTAATTATTTCGATAGTCGACGTTTCGGACATTATAGATTTGAATAGAAAAGTAACTTTATTCCTAGGCTAGGTCCCTTAAGAATAGAAAATATGAAAAGGAAAAGAAACATAATATAGATCTGTCCGGAAGGCTACATAAAGCTAATCTTGAAGCATTTACAAAAGTTCCAAGGATGTAAATTAAAAAATAAATAAAGTAAATTTTTGACAAAATACTAAGCAACTAAAGATAACAAACAAATATACAGCAAAGAAAACTTGAGCTAGAATGTACTGACTTCTTTACATAATGCATATCTTCTTCACACACAAAAAAAAGACAGCAAAACCATTATTCAATTATGATTCCAATCACATTTATCAAGCCTCGAAGAAAGGTGTCGGAATTGGAGAATTAAAATCAATTCCAACAAGTCCCATCAAATTACCTTTACCCTTCGCCGAAAACCTATGACTTCCTGTCCTACTGTATCCTTTAATAGTACTCTACTTATCCCTGTTGAACAGATCCGCTACCTAGGACTCAACTTAGTAAGATGGGAACCCTCGCACAAGACTGAAAAGACAAGAAACAGCTAGACGCTTCCGACTACTTCAACAGACTAGACATACGCTCAAAGCTTCAGATCAATTACAAAAAACTTATTTATGTGACTGTTATAAGACCTATATGGACTTACGGAATTGAACTATGGGGCTCCACCAAACCATCAAATTCCTCTTGTATTCAATCCTTGCAATCCAAAATCCTTCGAAAAATCCTAAACGTTCCTTATTTTGTCACAAATAAAACCATCCAAAATGACCTTAACGTTCCATGTTACCGATTTAGCCCATTCCAGATACCTATCATTCCATAATATACTCCAGGCCCATCCAAACCCACTAGTTTCCATCCTTGGATCCAATTCCATCCCGGACAATCCTCCTAGGTGTCTGAAGAGAAGATGGTCTCGGGACCTTCTATAATAGAAATGTAATTAGAGTGCTGGCAGTGGGTAGTGCCTCTACATGTCCTTTCATGTATTTATTTATTCATTTAGCCATTGTACTAGATGTATATATTACAGTTGTACAATTCAATAAATTAGAAAAAATATTATGATCCGTTTTCAGAAAGTGGCTAAATCTGCTTAGGGTGAATATGTTGGAAAAGCAAAGGTTTAAATCAGAACAGGGAAGAGGAATGACGAATAAAGGAGGGATAGAGTACCAGATGGAGGCGGAGTAGTCGAGAAAGGAACACTCGAATGTTTTGGTTCTGTGGGAACGAGAATAGAGATCCGAAAGGCGAGATTGTTTCTTGGTGATTTGGATTTGAGGAGACTGTATATATAGGACGAATTTAACTCATCGCAAAGGTTGGACACGTGAGAGCATCTTGGGATATTAATGGCAAAATAATTTTAATATATATAATTATATAATTTCAAAAATATATGAAATATAAAGCCAGTGTAGATTAAATGTGTATTTTAAATCTTTAAAATTATTGAGGATTATAATTAACTCCATATTTTTTGTCCCTTCCTCAAACAAAATAAAAACCCCAGAAAACATTTTAAAGCAATATTAGGGACAAACGAAATTTGTGAAAGTAAATAAAACGACGAGACTAGACACTAATAAAGAAAGAGTGATCAAACAACGAAGAGAGCGAGAGAGAGAGAGAGAGAGAGAGATTAAGAATCACAGTCAAACAGAAGCGGCCTCAATTAACTCGACTCTCCAATTTAGACCAGTCTGAGTCCTCAGTCATCACCAGTCCTCTTCAGTCCACGACTCGACTGTTTGCTCTAGTCACGCGTTACTTCCCTCTGCCCCCCCCCCCGAAGGTTTTTTAAACTGTTTTGGCTTCTAATGAAAACTAAATTTATGGTCACAATGATAATAACAATAAGTCTTAGCAAACCCGAAGGCTCGATCCCGATGCCAACAATCTCTGCTTACGATCTTCTGTCCACGGACCACTACCAAAAACCAAATCCGCCAGATCACTCAGAACGCGATTTCCCCACCGACCATCCATTCGCTTTCCAGTCGGCACAGCGCTTGTTAACTTTATTTCTAAGACTAGCAACTTTACAAACTCGTCTTAATCTTCGTGATGCTATCACTTCAACGATATTAACCGAGTCCACGCTTCGCACTGCCTCGTAGTGTAGTCTCCTTAATTCTACAGTGCTCTCGTACTTTCTTGGACCGAATATTCTCCTTATTTTCGAATACCTTTAGACGTTGTTTATCCTTCAGAGTTAGCGGCCATGTTTCAGTTCCATGAAGAGTTGAAGACTGGCGACGCCTAGCGGTCTGTGCATGATTTATAAAATTTGTTTTTAATCAACTCTAGATTTAAAGTTAGGATTCGATTGATATAAGAATAATCGTATTTAACTGAAATGTCGTTTAATAGTTGTGCAATTGATACTAATAATTATTAAATAAGGAAGAAAAAGGATATTTACAAATCTTAGAAATATATCAACTAAAGACATCCTTCATCCCATATTTGAGAAATGAACGATAATTGTCCTTATGTTTCAATCCATATTTAAGAAAATTTACTTAGTCATAGTATACTTTATGTATTGTATGTAGAAAGGATAAAATTTAGGAGGTGCAAATGAGACGAAGGATTAAGGACTTAAGGAACTGGAGAGGAGGAGGAGATCTATTGTCCCTGTCACTTCTAACTGTTGCGCTTCCTTAGCTCCGCCTTCTCCACCTTCATCAAGAGGTCCTTACCTAATATCCTTTTTTATTCTTTGGTTGTTAGCATGTTCATATTTATTTTCATATTAGTAAGTCTGTGGTAAGAAAACATTTCGGTAACTTATGTACTACAGATAAATCGTAATAAACTGACCTTCGATGAAGTATTGATTTTGGAATAATTTATGACAGATAAATATTCTGATACCTAATCTAACAATTTCGAGACCGGCAAGGACAGCTTATTTATTCTTTTAATATCCGAGAGCTGACTTTGCAGGATCTGAAAGACGCTCGTAGGACTCACTCAATAGCTAATTACTTGTCACAGTTAATTAGAGATAAGGCCTAATTGTGCGTGATTTTGTCTAGATCATCTCCATGCGAAACTGTTGGCTTAGTTACCATTGAACCCAGATCTTTCATGGGTAGTAGCCTTTCAGTTAAAATGGGAATGTTTACATGCATAATTTGAATTTAAAATGTTATAACGCCTGAAAATAATGTTTCAGGTTGCTATAACATTTACTAGACAAACGCTCTAAGCTCTCAATGAATTACAAAAGACTCATATACATGACAATCATTAGACCTATATGGACTTACGGAATAAGAGCTTTGGGGCTTCACTATACCATCGAATTCTTCTCGCATTCAATCCTTACAATTGTAACGAACAAAGTAATCCATAATGACCTTAACGTCCCTTTTGTTGCTGATTTGACCCGAATCCGATATCAATCTTTTGATGACAAACTTCATTCCCACTCAAACCCACTTGTTTCAAACCTAGCAACCTCTTCAATTACTGATTATCCTCTGAGGCGTCTGAAGATAAGACGGAACCTTCTAAGTTGAACTTATTATTTGAGTACTGTCACTAAGTAGTTTCTCTACTTGTCTTTCATGCTAATACGTACAAATCATTATATTTACTTGTTGTATTATTTTAATACAGTTTTAAATTTCATTAAATAAAATATTTTTTAAAAAATGTTTTAAATTATGTATGCTAGCAATGAATTCTATACCGGTATCTGTAAGTATTAATGTCTTATAGGATATGTTAAGTAATTTAACGCTCTTAACTCCCAAATAATTAACAAAGACTCATTCATATATATGACTACTATAAGACCTATTTGGGCATAAGGAGTATAGCTCTGGGGTCCACTAAGCTATCGAATTCCCCTCGCATCCAAAATCCTTCGAAAATACTCTTAAGTGCTTATTTTTTGTCAAACAAAGAAATCCACAATGATCTTATTAGCATTATTCCTATTCAAATGAACTAGTTTCTAACCTAGCAACCTCTTCGATTTCTGATAATCCTCCGAAGTGTCTGAAAAGAAGATGGCCTCGTGGTTTTTGAATTTGTTATTCTAGTGCTACCAGTGGGTAGTTTTTTAACTTATCTTTATCTCAAGCCATTATACAGGGTGTCCCATTTAAAGTTGGTCAACAATTTTTAACTTTTAAACGAAACAAAATTCAGAAAAACGATTCAGGTAAAAGCACTAGTTATTCAGGCCTAGTTTGAAGAAATAAAAAAACATTTTTTTGTTTTTTCACTTAAAATACGGACGTTTTTCACGCAAATATGGACCTTCAAAAAATGTAGTTTCCTCTTGACTCTCATTTATTTTTATTTTTCTGAAATGTACAACACAAAACATGGGAAAATGTATGTAACATTTTTTTCTATCTTCCATAGGTTAAGTAGAAAAAGCATTCAAAGTTGACTACTTTAGTATAACTCCTTTACGAGGAAACGTAATGTAGGATTAAGTTATTTTATTTATGAGTTTTTAGTCGTAATAACTTACTAATCAAGGTATTTTGAATCTTTCAGAAAATGCATGGATATTTAAAAACCTTGATTTTAATTTTTTTTTTAATTCTACAAAAACGTCGAAACAGATTTTTATTAAAATCAAGGTTTTTAAATGTCCAGACATTTTCTGAAAGATTGAAAATACCTTGATCAGTAAGTTTTTACGACTAAAAACGCTTATATAAAATAACTTAATGCTACATTACGTTTCCTCGTAAAGGTGGTATACTAAATTAGTGAACTTTGAATGCTTTTTCTCCTTAACCTATGAAAGATAGAAAAAAATGTTACATACATTTTTCCATGTTTTGGATTGTACATTTAAGAAAAATAAAAATAAACGGGGGTCAAGAGGAAACTACATTTTTTTGAAGGTCGATATTGACCATTTAAAGTGAAAAAAACAACAAATGTTTTTTTATTTCTTCAAACTAGGCCTGAATAACTACAACTTTTACCTGAATGGTTTTTCTGGTTTAAAAATTAAAAACGTTTGATCCACTTGAAATGGAACACCCTGTATATATCTTTCATTCTATTTACTTGATGTATTTTTATTGCACAGTTGTAAATTTCAGATTGATAAATAAAAGAAAAAAAAATGTTGCTATTGAAGAAACAATTGCCCTTAAAGACTGAATTGATAGTATAGTTCCCTGTTATCAGACTGACCTCAATGCAAGTCTTGGTGTGCTGCCGAGGGCTGAGAAAGAAGGTACCATCGACCAGAGGATACCTGTCGAAGACGGCCATGGGGGCCCTACAGAGGATGCAGACCACCCTGCACATTCCCATCCCAGCCAGGGTCGACAGGATGAAGCACCTCGTCTCGTCGTTGCCGTGGTGTCCCTCGTCCTCCATCTGCAACAGGAAGAAAGGTATTAATTAGCTTAAGATGAAAGGAGAAGATAAGAAAAACCTACAATGTATGCTAACAACAGAAATATGTCCTGATCAAAGGTATACAGGACAAAATAGAATAAAAAATCAGTGTCAAAAAAGGAAATAATATATTTAGAAAATTATAGAAAAGCCACTAAATAAATAATAAAAGTAATTATTTACTTCTCTATCTATCTAAGCATATTATTATTAAATATTTTTATTTGAGAAGAAAAGATACGTCCAGGACCGGGACTCGAACCCGGGTCTTCCAGATCGCTAGTCTGGGACTCTACCAACTGAGCCATCCTGGCTGTTTGTTATTAATTTTTATTTTCGAGTCCCGGTCCTGGACATATCTTTTCTTTTCAAATAAAAATATTTAAAAATTAGTAACAACAGCCAGGATGGCTCAGTTGGTAGAATCCCAGACTAGCGATCTGGAAGACCCGGGTTCGAGTCCCGGTCCTGGACGTATCTTTTCTTTTCAAATAAAAAGAATTAAAAAATTAGTAATAAATAAAATAAAATAAAACATATTATTATTATAAATAGTGGAGTTTGAGAATTATTTAGCTGGTGGTAAAACAGGTATTTGAATGAGAAATAAGGACGAAGAAAATAAGTTAAAGGAAATAAGTAGCATTTTAGTCCATTTATATTTAAGTTTCATCGCAACTCTCTTTCTAAACTGCTCAAAAATCAATTAGGATACCACTAATTTTGTTAGCCTAGTATTTTAATATTATTTTCATTATAAAAAGCATTAATTTACTAGATATCATACTACATTTAATATTAATATAGTTATTAAATATGCAATAATATAAATGCTAGGTTAAGAAAATACTACAAAATTAGAAATATACCTATTCAGTTTTGCGCAGTATGTATAATCATCTGATCATCTGTTCCGAACATTAATATATCTCCATCCACGGTGAATAAGAGTTTAAATCAAATTTTGTCTAAAATAATTTAATTGCACTGAGGGAAGGTGATTCTTGTTATTCTGGTAGTATTTGGGAGGAAACGGAGTTGTAATTTATTTTATAACCCTATTTCAAGCCTATACCTGACTTACCCACTTATGAATGCTCAAAAACCATTCATACCGCTAGAAAACAAAGGAATGTTAAAATATGTATTCAATCGAAATCGGTTATTGACTGAGACTGCACATATAATATATGCCTTAATATTTTAAATAGAAATAATAAAAACAAAACAACTCATTTTATAAATTGTAATGAGGGTGTTTGATATATTGTAATAGGAATCTAATGCACACTATTCAGAAGAATTGAAGAATTGCTCCAAAATCTTCTCCTGAAATTATTGATAGATTACGAAATAAGAGTTCATTGTGAATAACTTTTATTTTTATTATTAAGTTTTATAGTTTAAAATTAGGTGTCAAATAATTTCAAGCTGTTTTTTATCGATAATGAATTTCATTGAAAAACCCTGAAAATATTTTTAGAAGGAACTAAGAAAATTTTATTTTTAAATTTATCTTCATTAAGCATTTTTAATTTTTTAAATATTTTTAGCGATACTAAACAGTTGACTTTTATTATAAACATGAATTTGAACATCAATTAAAATGAAATTAATCATCGGCTATTAGGTATTCATTAATAAATTATCTATAAACAACTTGAAAGATTTTCAATAAAAAACAATCATAAAAATTATAAGTGGTCTAAAATTAAAGGATGAAGGAGAACAGAATTTTCGGGGGTCCTAAGATCTCCAGAGACTTTAACGTCGTCTTAACGCGCATTGTTATCTTTTCATTGTCCCCTTTTATTCTCTTATCTTAAGAAGAATTTCACACAAAAGCGTAATATTAATGTTTAAGATATTAATTGTTAATAATAACAATCAAATATAGGATTTTAATAACCCTATTGCACATGACAACCTAGTGAAATCTAGCAGAATAAATAAGTTAGTTAATTAAAATAACTATTCTTTATAATGGAGTGTTTAGGGCGCTGAGTTGATATGCCGAATGTCTCGGGTTTAAATCCGACTGTCGCAGAAAAATTATTTAATCTATAAAGCTACGGATTGATCCTATGAAGCCTGCAGACTAGCCTCTACCATGTACTGAACCCGAGAGCCTTCATGGGTTATGCGGATACAGGTGTTTTCAGGTTATAATCAATACTATTATTGGGTCACTTATTTGTATTAAACTTGTAAATAGTTTTATAGAAGCACTTAAAATATAACTTAGGAAATCGGGACTGTAACCCTAAAGGCTGGTGTTTATGACCATTCTGGGGCTCACCCAGCCCCTTTTAAGTGGGTACCCAAATTCGGGAGGGGATCTGGCGGTTGAGCGTTATCTAGGAGAAATCAACCGTACAACCGTTGTTCAAGAAACAGTACAGTCTCTATCATCTATTGGCCGATCATAGTGAAAATTATGTAACACCCAATATTTAATTAAGATATTACGATTTTGATTTGATAAACTGATATTTATTTTATTCACGCTGAGTGGCCATGGCGAAGGTAACCAGTTCAAATACCGGTGCTGGCAAGACCTGTATTTAATCTTTTACCAGCCTGAGATGGATCATGTAGGATTTGGACCCTCCTGGGGCTCACCCAGCCTCTATTAAAAAGGTAACCAATATAAGGGGGGATCTGGCGGTTAAGCGTGATTTAAGACAAATTCCTTACCGGCACAACCGTTGTCCAAGAAACAGTACAGTCTCTACCATGTACTGAATCCCAGACCAGTCTAGGGTTAATAGTGGTACAGGTTTTTTCCTATTTATTCAGGACTAATCGCTTTAATTTTTTTTATGGTAGTGTCTTTTTGTTCAATTGTGAACGTCATTGTCATTTGCACCCCTGAATAGCGGACGCCCCTGGATCACGTGCCTACAACAACACTCCTAATTACTACTCCTGCAGCGAAGGGTGATTTGTCGCCTTACACAGACTTTTAGACCAGGACAAACAAAATAAGCGAGCGTGTAAAAGACAAAAAAAAATTAAAAAAGGACGACTTATAAAAAAAATTGTATTAATTGGAACACAGGACGGGGCGGCATTGTTTTCAGGAGGGTGAGAAAAGGGTTAATTTACCCCCCGTGAAGAAGAAGCGAGGTATTAAACCGGGTTTAAGCAACCTCTTTTTTTCTTTCTTCCTTTTGTAATGAAAGAGTCCTTGCAATATTTAAGGGTTATCTTCCTCATTATCGTGATGGTGGAAAGCTATTGTCTTTAGGGACTTAAGGTTTATCAGGTTTCTTAAGTCATCAAAACTCATAAAGGTCATAAGACGTTCCAAAATTTTATCGTAATTTTTTTATTGACATCAGTAATAACCAAAAACATACCTCTGATTTTACGTTCGAAGTCAGCTGTGACAGATATATTGATAGTCATAAAAAAAATAAAACATTATCCCTACAGTCAATAAAAGTATTGAGTTAAGTACTTGGTAATGACTGTACAGTTTCTCAAATGCCAGATTTTTCCCTAGTTAAATATATCAACTTTATGAAGGCAGAGTAAGCCTGAGTAATGTATGGATCACTGTAGAATGCCTTAACCCATATTTCGAACTCGGTTCCCAGGAGTGAATTTTTTCTCTCTCTTTATAATGGTTATTTTTTAATAAAAACCATGTTTACCACGGAAATAACACAACTCGAAAGTGAATTCACATAATTTGGATCATTGCACACCGGATTTTTTTTGCAAACCACTGCTAAAATTTGTTTTCCTGTACTTTACAGATTTCATTAATTCAAGAAAAATCATATTTCTACGACTAGTTTACTCAGAACAATTGATAAATTCACATTAATGTTGTTGGACACACGGCGTGCAGGCCATCTGATAGTCTTGGAAGTCGGTCTCGGTTATATTGTAAAAACACACACACAATATATATAGCTATCAATAAATTGTTTTATTTATTTTTAGTATTTTATCAATCACATTATTAAATTCCAAAATTCTAAAGAAGCAACATTTTTTTATTAATTTTTGTTATTTGTTACTGACATTTTCTTGTGTTTAATAAATTTTCAGTCATTGAGATGTTTAAACTGAGATCAGTTCTTACCTACTACAATAAGATATATAATATAGAATTATATAAGCTGAATTATTGTTGCTTCTTTAGACTCCAGGAATGTAATGATGTGACAATGGAAAAAATAAAACAAAAGACTAAATATAAATAAAACATATGTTAGAGAAAGCTTGTACTCCACTAGTAGGTGTAGCTTACATCATTACTCCTGTATAGCCTACCTATTTATAAATTATTATACACACACGCGTATATGTATATATATGAAGTTAAGATTAGACTGAACACTTACAATTAGTTAGAAGTACATACACACATAACACACTCGCGCTGTTGGTATAAAACTAAACTTAATTTCCTTTTTTTTGTTATTAGCTATAACATAAACATGACTAATCCTAAGAGTTTATCATAATCACAGTCTTTGTTTATCACAAAAATCCCTACTATATACACATAACTTAGATATATTTGAAAGACTTATACTACACGTCTTTCATTTCGATGCTACTGATACGGTTACCATGGTTGCAGATGCGAGAGAAGGACCGGGTAGGTTATTCTCATTTGAGTCTTGTTTCATAGTTTAAAGAAATAGTGTGTGAAATATTAGTTTTAAATGTTGTTTCTTTTTTTACAGGTAAGACTGTACAGTATAAAGAGTTTGTAAATCAAGTTACAGGAAATTATTGTTGTAATATAAATAAATTTACTTTTTTTGCAGAGAGAAACTCAGTTTATTTCGACACACACTAAATTCAGTATTTGAATCAATAAACATTATATATACACATATAGGGGATGAGTGCGTGTTGTAGTCCTTAATGTCTCCGCTTCCAATCCGCCTGATAAACTGTTTAATATATTTGTAGCCAAGGATGTAACCTTTGAGATTTAAATACACACCCACTAATACGATTTAAATACAAACAAAATCTCGGATATATCCCTCCTTGTCTACCCTTATCCGAGAATCAGTTTCTACCATTTACTAAACCCATTTTATAAACAATAACTGCAAAATAAAATGGAAGTCAGGTAGCAAATTGTAAATTAAACAATTAATATTCCATGAAAGTTAAGGCATTGTCAAAAAATGTATATCAGTTGAGATATATTTATTCAATGCTTGTCTTATCTTTGTCATCTTTTAATATTCATTACAAAATAAATAATTAAAACCACGCTGATATTCTGATTATAATATATTTTGATTGTTGAATTATTGAATAGCTTATTCAATATAAATTTATTTGGTAAATTTTCCGATTTTCTCATTATATTCACATTTTACTGTCTTGATTACAGTTATATTAACAGAAGTTTTTTTTAATTTTTTAATTTTTAGAGATTTAATCAACTATCGATTGTCAGTATAACAAAATAATAAAAATATATACCACTACAACCCATGAAGTGTCTTGGATTCAGTACATTGTAGAGAGTGCTCTGTTTTTACTTCTACAGTTGTTGTACCCAATTAAAGGTATCAGATTGGGTAGATTTCTCCGGTCCATCCGTAGCGGTTTGCTACACAAAACATTTTCCCATTATATTCATTTTGTACAAGCTCCTTTAGAGTTAAAGATTTTTTTAGCGAATTTCATAATTTTATAAACCTATTTCATAATTTTTTCAACCAATTTCATAATTTTACCAATCAAATTCATATTTTTTTCAACCAAGTTTGACACCCGAAACTCTTGCCGCGATTGAAGAAGTAATTGAAGAAAAGGCAGCCTCCACCTTACAAAATAATAAAAGAGAAACTGTCTCAGCGAAACATTAATGTTCCGATCCCCACAATTCATAGAGGAATATTTCAGTTGAAAACCACCTTAAAACGCGCTGGAAAAGAGCTTGACTGTATGAACCATTAAGCAAAGAAAACAATACGCTGGCTACCTCAAAATCGCTCTCTCATCGGCTTCATTGAAAATCCGGATATGACTTACATTTGACAAGAAACCGGGCTAGGTCAAAAGATAACAGGAAAGCTATTTTGACTACGCCGACAGTTCGTGGGAAGAACACAACTCTCGTCTTGGCTATCAACAACCAACAGGTCGTTCAATTTTTTGTTAAAGCTTCTTCTGGATCTTGTAATAGTGATTTATTTGAATAGTGAATTGGTTGAAAAACTTGATCAGCTTTCCCTGATCAATAGTATTTTAGTGATGGACAATTCAGCTATCCACAAAACTGAGGAGGTAAGAGAATTTATGGCGCGAACTTCGCATATAATGAAATACCTGCCACCATATTCCCAATGCTTAAACCGGCAGAATATGCTTCCTCAAAAGTAAGAGCGATGTTGTCTTCTGGCATAGGATGCAGAACTTGGAAGAGGTAATTTCCTGCATATATATATAAAACATACTCTTTTATTTCATGTAAGGTGAAGGCTGTGTTTTCTTCAATTACTTCCTCAATCGCGGCAAGAGTTTGGGGTGTCAAACTTATACGATGGGTACCACCTCTTTTTTTCGTGTTATATGATTCCCTGCTAATCACACCGCGACATCTTACATATTATGAAATCGGTTGAAACAATTATGAATTTGATTGGTAAAATTATGAAATTGGTTGAAAAAAATATGAAATTCACTGAAAAAAGCTATACATCATTATTGGATGAGTAGTGTTTTTTTCATTGTTGTTTTGAGAACTTATTTTGAGAACTGGTCCGACAAACCTATCCGTGGCTGTTAAAATTTTAAATAATCTATCTGAAAGATGTGGATTCGAATCCGGTGCATTTCGCTTAGCAATTCAGTACTCTAGACACTGACCTATCCCGCTCCCTTATATCAGCTTCTATTCCTTTACCTTTACAGCCCATGGAGGGTATTGGGTTGAGTACATGGTAGAGACTTTACTGTTTCTAGGACATCGGTTGTGGAAGGAGGTGATTTATCGGAGATCACGCTCAACCGCCAGGTTTGTTCCCTTACAATTAAGAGGGTCTGTAGATCCCACATGGTCCATCCTTGTAGGTTAAACATTTAAATAATCTATCTTACACAGCTCCATTCAAACCGTTACTTAATTATTTCTCTTACAAATATTTCCTCCTCTTTTTCTCTCCATATACCTACAGCCCAGGTGAATAAGTGGTTAAGACTGATTTTCTCCAATATGAGTTTCTTGTATTTTAGTAAGCGGGATCGAGTTATTTTCGTAGTGAATAAAGGCCTAAGTAAGGTCTTGGAAAGGAGTTATTGTTTATATTACAACACAATTTCCGGTCAAAAAGTATGAGAATGATACGATCCCGGTTATCTGAAAGGAGTTAACTTAACCCGACTTATTCACCGGGGCTGTAGATAAAATCATTTCTCTTTATTAAATATTTTCCATTTCCATTCTAATAAATGTTAATGTTTCGTTTTGAGTTTTGGCTCTATTTTATTTAAATTTTTTCATTTGAATAATTTACATTCTTCATTAAAATTATACTTCATGAAAGCTAACAGGTTATAAGGGCTTTTTGCGTTTTATTTCTGATCGAACGCTCAAACTCCATCTTCTTAAAATATATACGAAAATTTTCGCCAGGAAGTTATACATAATAGTTGTCCAATCCCAAAGCGAAGCCTATATTTCACTCTTAGGCGTAAATAGGGCAGGAAATACTCGAGACGTTAGGCGACAATACAAGACGGAGGATCGTAAAACAGAAATATCTCAACGACAATAAAAAAAACATAAAATAAGCGAGAATTATTATTATTAGCAAGACTACAAGGCCGTCCCGGCCCGGACCTAGCTCAAGCAGTCGCTTGTTGTGCGGCAACGCTTAAACTGTCGCATGTTATGACAATATATTGTTGGCTATTCTTGACTCCGCTGGCTTTAGTCGACTAAGTTCAGCAATGCGTTTAGTAAACTAAAATAGAAAAAATAAGCCGGAATGACAGTATAAATTTGGATATTTCTAAATATTTGCTATGCTGGAAGTCCCGGGCAAATAAATTATTAAATCAAAAACTGAACCACCAAAAGAACCACTGACCCTCCTGGGGCTCATCCATTCTCTATAAATTGGGTACCGATAATTGGGGCGAATCACTTCCCTCCATCATTCCAAGAAGAATTATGGTCTCTATCATGAACCAAAATCGGTTATAGTGTTACAGTTTTTTCCATTTTATGTTTTTTTTAATTATTTGACAACACTATTATTTAGGTAATATATCACACTTTATCACCGAAAAGTATTTGTACATCTGAGAAAATAAATAAAACAAAGGATATCCTTGGTGACCAGGTGGTGGGCAGAAAGAATCCTATGTACACAGTACCGTCATACATCGCCTTTCCTGGACATTTATCTTCACCTGATCCTGAATCTAACCCTCTTTCCTTCCCAGGATATTTTACTAAGGATAATTTATTTATTTGCGAAAGTTCTTCCGATTCTTGTGAATATGGATCCTCGAGAGGAATATGTGGAGTAAAACAATTCTTCCAGGATATAGAAATCTATTTTCTCTTCAACAGTTGACTTTTTTAATTAAATTATAATGTCATCAAGTTACAATAACTGCTATCAGTTCCGCAGGATGTAGCTTTGAGTTAAGTCACAAGAAGTTTAATTTATTTTCTAATATTCTCGAAAATAAAAATAATCGTGAGTTTTGGTAAGGAAAAAATATTGTAATTATGAGAAATGTGTTTATTTTCGTAATAATTTCATCAAGATATAAACGTTTAAACTAACATTTCGATGTAGAGACGATGATATGTTTGTTGAAACGTTCTTTCTTGAAGTGATTACCGAAATATACATATTTCTCATAATTACACTATTTTTTCCATACTAAAGTTAAGGTTTTTTTTATGCAATTCATAGCGACAACCTGCGGGACTAATACCATTTTTGTTTTACGAGCTGATCCCTCAAGTACAACCATAAAACTGTAGCTATTAAAATACAATTTCTTTAATAACAAAAAAAAAATTCCTTAAATTTTAAAGAAATATTCTAAAACAGACCAATAGTGAAAACTAATCCATATAATTAACTTTAAAATTAAATATAAATAATTTCTGTTCTAGTAGCCTTGAAATACCGGAAATTTGATAAAACCTGTCCAAACAAAATTAGAATACATTTTTCTTAATTTAATACGTTATAATTAAAATAAAAACATAATTTCTATGATTACTATATTCATAAGACAGTATATTTTTCTAGTATATAGTATACTTACACTTATATTTCTATAAGTTCCTTGTATATTTACATCATATTTTATATTTATACCACTTCATTCTATTTGTATACATTTTAAAACTTCCCTTACTTATATTTTCTACTTTCTATGTTCATTTTACTTTTCTACCTGTTATACTCTAGATTTATATCTTTACTTTCTAATTTTCTTTTTCCGGTATTTACTCTTTGACATCATTTTTGTTACATTTTCTATCATTTTACTTATGTAAACTCTCTAGGAGTCTATTATCATACATTTTATATTTAATCTATATTCTACTAGCTTTTCCATAACTGTACATCTCACCTCTGATATTAAACTTTCTGTTTACTTCCTTCTTTTATCTTTGTAAATTTTTACATCACCACCTTTCTGTACATTCACTCTGTAATATTTTTATTCATATTACTAACGTTTTTGTTCTAAATTTCTATTACTCTACATATATTTTTTTATGTTATCATATACTTCGTACTGCAGTGTATATTTATAGTTTTCTTTCTTAGCCCTGAAGATGACCTTCAAAGTGGGTCGAAACGTCGGCACAAAATAAAATAAGTAGCCAGTTATTTAGTGTTTTATTTGACTCCACCCCCAACTATTTCCTTCCTTACTTATATTCATAATACATAATTACTACTCAGAAAACAAAGATAATAACACGATTGTTGTAAAACATGGGAGGGGGTTTGCAGAAGTTCAAATCCAGCTGTGGCCGAAATTTTATTTAATCTGATAACAGCTGGAATGGACTCTGTTGGAGACCTTCCTGTCTCTCACCCAGTCGGGTACCTTTAATTTTTAGAAAAACCTGGCTGTAATCTAAGATAAATCACCTCAATGCATAACTTTTGCCCAAAGAACAATACAATCTCTATTAGGTACTGAGCTCAAGACATCTCATGGGTTTAGTATCAACTGGTTTCTATTGTCTATTGGATTTTTAATCATTACACCATATTCCAAAAGCGCAGTTCTCTTTTATTTTAAACTGCTAATGTGAGAACTATTGCGTATAATCTTCCAGTAATATCGTAAAATTATTTCATTAACGGTGAAAACCGTTCAATAACTGTGTACCGGTTCATGGAGATAATATATCACAGGATAATCGAGCTGGACGAGGAATGTGGCCCAAGGACGAAGAACCAATGAGAAGAGGTTCTTAGAACGGTCTGCCAAGGACTCGATAGTAAATAATTTTATTAAGAACAAAGTAACAATAATCAATTGGAGCCTTGCGGAACGCCTGAAGATATAAACGTATAAAGTAATGGATGAACAGAGGGGAAGAAGATGAATGAACAAGTATAAATGATTGTATGAATGGTCATTCATAATTACAATAGTAATTACCATAACTAGACAATGAATGGGTCAGTATCTAGGAAGGGGTCCATAACGGTCATATTGCAACATAATACAAAGGAGCTGCGTATCTCAGTGTAGAACGCTGAATTGATGTTCTAAACATTGCATATATTTAATATGCAGACTCTTCTAGGGCTCATTCAGCTATTATAAAGTTCTTTATATAATATCACCTAAATATTGAGCATATCCCACTACTATTGAATCAAATAAAATCTATATTTTTGAAAAACGGGAAAAACTATTAGTGAACTTGGAATAGCATTAGAACACTAGGAGTGGCACAAGCGCCTCCTGGCAGAGCTTGGTTGATACACATTTGATGAGTGATAATGAAATTTAGTCATAACTCACCATCGAAATAACACCTTGATTTTTGAGTTGTGTCATTTTAGAACAATAGAATAATATAAAATTCAGAAGAATATGTTATACTTTTACATTATATCTATGTTGTTAATTTTTTAACTATTTTTATATTTTGAGGATTAGTATTTTCATACCACAGTACTTAGATAAGAATGAAACCACTCAGATATATGCAGTTTTCTAAATTCCCAGGCTAACCTTGTAACCTGTATCTAGCTATGTGAAAACATTGAGGGGCCCAGTAAATTATAAAGTATTAGAAATAAAATTTGTAACACAGTATTAAATAATATAATGAAATGAGAAATAAAAATATAATTCTAAACAACAAAGAAATTAGTTTAATAAAATTCAATATAAAAAGTGTTCAAGAATGACTCTGGATACTTAATCAGGCTTAAGTATAACATATCCTTTAATGAAATATCTTTAAGAAAAAAAATTAATAATTAAAATTATTGTCTAGGTATCTTCGAGCAGAAGCCTGTCTAATGCATTAGACTAGATTCTGTTTTGACATTGCCGAGAAAAAAAAGAGACTTTTTTTAAAAAATTAAAAATCTATCCTCCGGAGTAAACAGAAGACTTAAAAACATTAACTTGAAAAACAATCTATTCCTCCGAGACTACTAAAATAGAGCGGCCTTTAAAAGATGTTTGGGAAAAGAACTAAACGGATTGGGACTCTCCGTCAACAGAAGTATTTCATCCTCAATGGTGGAGATAAATCTTCATCACTGAGGGACCACTTGTGGCCGATGGGATGGCAACAGATTGATATTTTTCCCAAGACGACAACGGGAGGATAAACAGACATAACTCAACATAATCTCCACTCTGTAAACACGCCTCATTCACTCTGAAGGATCATTTGCTCCGAATCTTAAGGCGATTTTTCACAATGGGTACTACGATTTATATATAAGTGTATATATATATATATATATATATATATATATATATATATATATATATATATACTATGTTTTGGTTCTTGAGTTTCAGTCAGTTCTTTAAACTTCTTTAGGCGACGTTTTGAGATGTTGGATTCGCTAACAATTTATATATATATATATAATAATTTCAGCGAGAGATAAAAATTTCAAAGTATAGATGATAAATGTTTGTTCAAACGACCATTTGTAGATGAAATGATTACCGAAATATATATATATTCTCTTTTCCATAATAAAGCTCATGATAACTTGTATTTTTGGAAAATATTAAAAGGTAAATGAATGAAAAGTTAAAACTTCATGTGACTCAACTCGAAGCGACCACCTACGGAATAATTACCTGAAGAAGTATTAAAACGATGCTTTATGTAATATCTTAAAAATAGTTTATAGTTTCGTAAAATATTGCGTATTTGAGACCGTAGATTTATTTTAATTAGGAATATTTTAGTACCTTGGTACTTAAATAGTACTAAAGAAGTCCTTTCGATTTTTTGAAATTATTATTAAAATTGACTTACTGTTTAGTAAGAACTATTAAATTATTGACAAAAAAAAAATATGCTAGGAAGTACAAGCTATTTTATACATTGTTTCTTAGGTATTAGGATTTGCTACTGCATAAAAATCCTAGCAGAAGCAGCGAGTTGGCATGCTGGTTCAAATCCCTCTGCAGACAGTTACTTTTATTTAGTCTGTTTGCAGCTGGAGATGGATCTTATGGGATCTAGGACCCTCCTGGGACTCACCCAGTCTCTATAAAATATTATGAAATAGGGTACCCGAAATAAGGGGGAAATATCTGGCGGTTGAGCGTGACCTAGGACAAGTAACCTCCTTGCAAAACCGTTGTCCGTGAAACAGTACATTCTCTACCATGTACTGAACCCCAGACCCGTTCAAGGGATGTAGTGGTACAGGCTAGGTTATAAATAAGAGAAGATAAACGGAAACTAATGCATTTTGGGGTAAAAAGTTTGTATATTTCGAAAATAAATCGAAATCAGTTAAAGTTAATTGAGTTTCCTATAGTAAAAAATAAATAAATAATTGAAACAAAAAGAAAAATTCAATATACTTCCTATACACACTAACCTATAAATCTTTTTCAAAGTCCGATCTCAATTCGGAAAGTGTATTCCAGTAACAGTTTAGGCAGTGGCGTCAGGTGGCCTAACTGACTTATGCCTTCGATACCGTTACCTGTTTTATCCTCCCATACACGTCAGGTGGAAAACAATTGACGCTGTCAACAGAATGGTGTAGGGCAGAATTTAGGGAATGGGCGCCGTATAGGGGCCCCCCAAGTTGTTAGTGTGTTTTATTGCTAGCTAGGTGGGGTAAGTTAGATTGAATTGTCAGTTAAATAAAACTAGACCATGAATACGTTGGGCTCTTCTAAATTCTCTATTATTTTTTCTTCTTCTCCTTTGTATTACAATCTATGTGAGACCAGGGCTTCCTCAAATTTTTAAATTTGTGTGCTCTTTTATATAATTTCTTATATACAGGGTGTTTCATATTCAAGTAGCCAAACTGGAAATTTGACCTAAGTGCTTCAACAAAAAAAAGACATTACCTATGGAGAAATGGCGGCAAACGATTTGTTTAGAAGATATTCACAACTAAATATTTTCATGGTTATGAATTATTTAGGCTTAGTAAATAAATAAAATCATTTGTTCCAACAACTATATTGATTAAATGTAAACATTAAAATTATTACTAAATGTTGTTCATTGAGCATTAACACTCGGCATCTTTCTTCAACAGCAGCAATGGCTGAATGCCATTCGATGTGTGTTGTTTCACAATATTCAATTATCGTTATTGGAATTATCCTTATCGTACAGAATAGTGACCCTAAATAATTCATAAAAAAGAAAATCTTTAGGTGTGAAGATCTAAACAAAACGTTTGCGGACATACCTCCATAGGAATTTTTTTTCTTGTTTTGTTGTCCTTAGTTCAAATTTTCAGTTAGGCTACTTAACCCTGACACACCCTGTATAAATAATTTCTTATATATATATTTTTTATTAGAATTATATATTTCCTATCAACTAGTTGCATATGTGGTAAGTTATATACAGAAAGAGGAAGAAAATTGTACGAGTGGAGGTCAAGAAAATTCATTTATATAGGGAGATCTATTTATTTGGAAGCCGACATTTCGACCCACGATGTAGGTCTTCTTGAGGGCTGATCAGTCTAGTGGCAACTCCTTATCTCACCAGCCCTGGAGAAGACCTGCGATGTGGCTAGAAACGTCTGCTGTTTCCAAATAAACAGTTCTCCCTATATAGGACCATTTTCTTCCTCCTTAACCCAGTGGTACGACTCAAATATCAAATTTAACTCAACAAGATTTGAATAGGACAAAGTTTCTCTGATCCGCTATCTTTATTTCTTCTGTTCGTCTGCAAGTTACAGCATTCCTTCAACTGTTTGCCCGATGGCTTCTGGTATTGTAATGATTTGTTTGTATATATATTTTCACTAGAACGATTCAAATAAATACAAAATATTAAAAACATTATAACGTTAAAACTTATTAATGTCAAAGAATTTATTAATTCAAGGCTTAATCTCAAGATGTCTTTCCTTCCTTCTGTATTTATAGCTTTTAGGGTAAACGACTGTCGGGTCCGTCAGTCAATATGGATATATATATAATCTGGAATATATATACATATTAGTGTGTGTGTGTGTATGTATAGTAAATTAGTAGTAGGTGGTTGATAAACAACGCTACAGAGAGAGCTTCTAATGCGCTAATAACGATAAATGCCGGGCCCAAAGAGTTAGTCACTCCCGTCCCGAGTTTTAATTGGGACAGTGGCGCCATCTAATGAGCGATAACTAACAAATGTAAACTGACTCTTGATGAGTTATTTGCTCTCACTCTCCGGGTGTTATTAACGAACGAGTCGTTCACTCCCGCCATTGTCATTCGTTAAGTCCCGCCAACTTCGTTCGAGGGTTTCTCGCCACTCGTTGTCTATTTAAGTTTTCGATCGCAATTACTCTCCTGCTCCTATCCACTTTGCAGTTGTCGTCTTGTTCCGTTTTCCATCGCCCCCATTCGCGTTCCTAGGAGTGGCTTTTCAACTAGGTCTAACTTCGTTGCGGTCAATTGCCGGAGGATGCTTCGCTAATGGTTAGGAGTTTTGAATTGCATGTGTGTTCGCTCTAGTTCCACAGGTTGAAGTGGGTTCTCTAAAGGGTATTGAATGTCCCATTGAGAACCTTGGTATACCATATAGTGCCAGTAACTAACCCCGATGGAAGCATATTCTACCCACTTTCCTCTGCCACTCAGTTGTAAGAGCTTATTCAATTCATAGTGCTTCTCTAAAAATGATTCAAAGATCACAGCGTTAATACAAGTTCTATTCGTACCCTTTGACAAAAAAATAAAACCTGTTACACTGCAACCCGTGAAGGATCTGGGGTTGAGTACATGGTAGAGACTATACAGTTTCAAGGACAACGGTTGTGCAGAGAGGTGATTTGCCCTAGCTCACGCTCAACCGCCAGATTTTCCGATAGATATGCGTACCTATGTTTAAAGTGTTATAAATTAAATAACTGATTATGTTTTTCGGTTATACGAAGGCGGAGTTCTTTTGTTTGAAGATGTAAATCAAGATGGCTTACATCTGTGGGAAATAATTTTTTTTTCTTTCAAATTTTTTGTTTTTTTCACAATTCCTAAAATACTTCTACAATCTCTCCGTGATTCCCATGGTTTTTGCTCCATCTTCTTGGCCTCACATGTGCGGAATATCCCCTCCACTTCTTGTTTGCTCCCTCCGAGTTCAATTACTACAGAAGGCCGATGGCCATAATGATACAATATTGATCAGATTAAGGCGGCTTATTGTCGCAATCACAATTTTATTGCTAGGGGTTACCTTATCTGTTCCGTTCCAGGGCGTTTTTTGTATTATTTTTAACTACTATTTATTATTATTATATTTTTTTGTTATAGTTCAGACTTATTTCAAGGCCTCTTGGTGTGATTAAGCCGTAAGTGAGAGATATCGTTCGTTAAGCTTTAAGTCCAATTAGTTTACCGTATCAAACAGAACCTTTGTTAACTTATAAGCTAATCACTAATTAAGTCCAAATGGCTTCATTAGTAACTAAACTAGGAATACAAAATGGCGTACAACTTGCACGAAATAAACTTGGCCACGCGATATAGAAAGAGGATACGCTTTATAATTGTACTTTGGTTTCATCACGTTAAAATTCGAGATAAAGACTAATTCCCTGGAGAATAAGTGGTTAAGTCGTTCAGATAATCGGAATCGTATCATCCTCGTAGTTTTTTGCTTGAAATGAAGTTGTATTCTAAGCAATAACTCTTTTTCAAGCCAATGCCTTACTTAGCCCCTTATTCACTATGAAAATGAGGATTACTTATTAAAAAAAACTTATTTTTAAGAAAATTGGACTTAATGACTTATTCAACGGGGCTGTTGATATATATCAGCTGTTTTTCCCTTAAAATCAAACAACTATAACAAAAAAAAATTAGGCAGTCACGTGGACTCCCGATAGTAGTGAAACTGAAAACACTGCATTGACTGTGTTCTTTTTTTAACATCTGAATCAAGTGTAGTCTGAATCATATAAACATCATTATCTGTAAATTTAAATTATATAATATAATTATTTACATATTTAAGCAGATCATTCATTAAAAAGAGCGGAGTAGCTAATTGGTAGAGTGCTGAATTGCCGTTCCACACCTGGGTTCAAATACCGCTTACTGACAGACTTCTATTCAATTTGTTTGTGGGCGGAGATGGAATCTAAGGAAGCTAGGACCCTCCTGGGGCTCACCCAGCCTGTATACAGTGGGTACCCAAAATGTGAGGGGAAAGTCTAGCGGTTGAGTGTGATCTTGGACAAATCACTTCCCTGCACAACTTTTGTCTAAGAAACAGTATGTCCTGAACCTCAAACCCATTCATGGTCGTTGTAGCGGTACAGCTTTTTTTATTTTTTATATATTGATTAATGAAACCATATTATGGGCTTACAAGCTCAATACAAATATCACTACAATATATTTGAAATAATAATGAGTAAACAATTACATTATTTACACATTGTACTTGTAGTTACATCGGAGCTTTACAACACATATTTAGAGCCTCGTTAAGTTCAACAATATTTAGATCAATCGTACTAAAATCATATCATAAAACAATACATTTAACTATGACAATTAAAATATTTTTGAAGAAAACTAAAGTCCAACTATTTACTGATATCTTATGATATTATTAGTATCGATTGTAAAGCTATTAACCAACTTATATTAATTGAATTTTAACCTTTAAAGTTGATAAAAAAGAATTTTATAACTCATGCACATGCCACTAGGCGACGCCAGTCTCACTGAAAACGTCACGAGCATGTCGGTGACGCGAAATCTTCCCCTACCCAAAATCACTTAACTCTCTCCTTAAGTAAAGAGTTATTTCCAAGTTTCCATTTGTAATCCTGCTTAAATATATTTAAACAAGGACAAAGGACCAAAGATACATTAGCGATACACCTCGTGAGGACTCCTTTAGCACCGCAGCAGAAGACAATGGTAGCCGAAGAACACGGCAATGTTCTCACTTAGGAATGTAAAGCAGTTTACATTCATTATCACCATTGTCCAATTCGATACTCTCTATCTCACTTCTCACAACATAATTTAAATTTAAAACTGGATTCTCCGCTTCGTTTTGCTCCAGTAAGCTGGGTGTATTTCCTAAAAATGCTTAGTCACTTTAGTTGCTTTTGACCAACCAAAGTAGGACAGCAAGTATACAATTTATCCCGATTTAATAATTAATTTGTACAACACGAATGAAAAATTAAAATGAAATATAATGATTTTATAGTATGTTTGCAACTATATTGCATCAAAACCAGAAAAAACCTGTACCACTACACCCCGTGAACGGGTCTGGGGTTCAGTACATGGTAGAGACTGTACTGTTTCATGGGCAACGGTTCTGCAAAAAGGTGACTTGTCCTAGGTCACGTTCAACCGCCAGATTTGTTTCCCCTTATTTTGGTTACCCTATTTTTAAAATATTTTATAGAGGCTGGGTGGGCCCCAGGTGGGTCCTAGATCCTATATGATCGATCTCCCGCTGCAAACAGACTAAATAAAAGTCATGCCCTGCAGCAGGATTTGAACCAGGATTTCCGGCATGGCAACTCAGTGCTCTACCACTGAGCCGGTCCGCTCCCTTTGTATTAAATCCAGCAAATTTGATATCGGTGAATCAGTATTACTTTTGGATAAATATGAATAATTAATTAAAATATTAATGGTCAACAAAGACGTGTCTAGGTCGTTTTTCCTTTTAATATCGTTACGGGTAGAGCGGGTAACATAACAGAGGAAAGTGATAGAGCTACAGACTTGTAGTGAGTTTGTACGATATTTAATTTATATTTTGTAGGAGAAAATGTAAAATTATGTGGCGTTGATTTTAGTTCTTTTTTTTTTGTGGAACCAGGGAGTGGATTGGCCCAGTGGTAGAGCACTGAGTTGCCATGGCGGAATTCCTGGTTCAAATCCCGCTGCGGACAAGACTTCTTTTTAGTCTGTTTGAAGCCGGAGATGGATCATATGGGATCTAGGACCCTCCTGGGGGTCATCCACCCTCTATAAAATGTTATAAAATAGGATACCCAAAATAAGTGGGAAATTCTGGCGGTTGATCGTGATATAGGACAAGTCATCTCCTTGCAGAACCGTTGCCCATGAAACAGTGCAGTCTCTACCATGTACTGAACTCCAGACCCGTTCACGGGGTGCAGTGGTACAGGTTTTTTATTTCTATGGAAGGAAGCAACTGATGGTGGTAAAAGTTTTCTAAGGTATGTCAGAAGAGTAAACAATTACAGCAAAAAAATAAAATGAATCTATTTAAAAGAAAAAGCATAGTACAAAGAATTTGAAAATAACAATATAAGGAGATAGTAAGCTAAATTAGAGGGAAACAAATTTTAAAAAAGAAAGAATTGAGCCTCACCTCCACAGATAATAAATATTAATCATATATTTTGTAATCTGGAATAAAACGATTCAATATAGAATATATGATATATTTTCTTTTCATTTGATATCTAAACTGTTGAAACGTTGTCCTCTTAATCAGTTGCTTGTTCTTGAGAGAATTAATATTATTTTGGAATCTTGCATACTAATTATGTTCAAAGTTATACGAATTCAGGGTATCCCTAAAACAAAAACCTGAACGACTACAATCCATGAAGGGTCTTGAGTTAAATACATGGTAGAGACTGCACTGTTTCACGGACAACGGTTTTGCAAGGAGGTTACTTGTCACGCTCAACCGCCAGATATTTCCCCCTTATTTCGGGTACCCTATTTCATAATATTTTATAGAGACTGGGTGAGCCCCAGGAGGGTCCTAGATCCCATAAGATCCATCTCCAGCTGCAAACAGACTAAATAAAAGTAACTGTCTGCAGAGGGATTTGAACCAGCATGCCAACTCGCTGCTTCTGCTAGGATTTTTATGCAGTAGCAAATCCTAATACCCAAGAAACACTGTATAAATTAGCTTGTACTTCCTAGCATATTTTTTTTTGTCAATAATTTAATACTTCTTACTAAACAGTAAGTCAATTTTAATAATAATTTTAAAAAATCGAAAGGACTTCTTTAGTACTATTTAAGTACCAAGGTACTAAAATATTCCTAATTAAAATAAATCTACGGTCTCAAATACGCAATATTTTACGAAACTATAAACTATTTTTAAGATATTACATAAAGCATCGTTTCTTAGACAACGGTTGCCCAGGGAGGTGATTAGTCCGCGTTCATCCTCAACCACCAGATTTTCTCCCCGATTTCGGATACCCACTTTATAGAGGCTCGATAAGCCCAAAAGATCCGTTCCAGGCCAACATATTTTAAAAAATCTGTCAGTAGCTTGATTCAAACCCGGGACCTTTGGCATAGAAATTCGGCGCTCTACCTACTGCGCTATCTACCCCCTATATGGGAATACAAAGAGATAAAAGACAATAAGAAATTTGATAAAGAATAAGAGAGAAATACAAAGATTAACTTGTAATTAATTGAAGTAATGGAGTCACGTAAAGCAACTCCCTAACGATGCAGTCTGCTGCTTCTTGATAAGGCCACTCAATACCGAGACTTCTTTAGTTACAGTCATTATCACCAGAGGAGGGAAGTGTCTAGGGGTGCAGGGCATCCTTCCTATCTCTTCAGCTCAGGAATCGTATCAGGACATGTTAATAGAAGGTTATAATAGAAGGATCTTAAAGGAAAAAAAGGTAATTATTCCGCAGGTTGTCGCCTCATGCTGAGCCACAACAAGTTTTAACTTTTTATTCATTCCCCTTTAAATATTTTCCGTAAATACAAGTTATTATGAGCTCCAGTGTGTTAAATAAAATGTCAATACTTCGGTAGTCATTTCATCTTGAAACAAACGTTTAACAAACGTAAACCATTTATACTCCGAAATGTTAATTGAAACTCATTACCTATAATTACATTCCTTTATTCATACTATATCTCATGATAGCTGGCAGTTTTCGAAAATATTAAAAATGTAAACTCATCACGAAGCGGCAACCTGCGGAACAAATACCCTATAAGTTGAATCCATTAAATAAAATATTGGTGAATCACATTGAAATTCATATAGGATTATTTTAGGCACTTGTGATTTAGTTGATTCCCATGAAACACAGCTCCTTATCTCGTGTTATCGTATGTAACCTCATCACTTCGTATTTAGTATAGTGTTTTTTTTATCTTGTTGATTTTGTTTGTGTTTTCTGTTTAAATTTCTGTAATGACTATGTAATTTAATTTGGTACCTTTGGTTATTAATTTTGTTATTGTCTATTTAAAATGAACAGATTAACACTAAAAGTTATTCACAGAATAGATGTATGTGAATAACTTTTAGAAATAACGAATAATTCCAAAGACCAAATTATATGATAAAGGTCATCAAATGGATTTCGTCAAGAAGATGAAATGGAGACGAATGTGTAGAAAATACTTTTCTATAAGAAAATTAATGTGAGCAGGGGGCTCTAGAATTTGTATTTTGCATATTTCAATTTATATTAATATGAATAAGAAGGTAGGTATGAGTGTTGAGGTTATATTGAGGAGGCTGTCCATGGGGACCTGCTAAATCACAAGAGCCTTGTTTCATTAAATATTTCTAGTAACGAATGAATCAAATCCAAAAATAAAATGAAAATCAACGAGATTTAAAATAACGATATATTTACTTAAACCGATAAATCATGAATTATTCAAAATAAACTAACGGGAATAAAAGGAAACTATTCTTTGTTTTATTTATTCTTTATTTAAATTTAGTTATATGTTAATATATCAGGGAGCGGAGTGGCTCAGTGGTAGAGCACCGAGTTGCCATGCAGGATATCCTATTTCGAATCCCGCTGAGGGCAAGACTTTTATTTAGTCTGTTTGCAGCCGGAGATGGATCATATGGGATCTAGGACACTCCTGGGGCCCACCCAGCCTCTATAAAATTTTATAAAAATAGGGTAACCAAAATAGGTGGAAAAAAATCTGGCGGTCAAGCGTGACCTAGGACAAGTCACCTCCTTGCAGAACCGTTGCCCATGAAGCAGTACTGTCTCTACCATGTACTGAACCCCATACCCGTTCACGGGTTGTAGTGGTACAGGTTTTTTGTTTTAATGTTAATACATCGCTCATTCAACAAAAACAAAGACTAAAATACATTTGGTATTTTAGAGCTAGGCCATCAATACAAATTATATTGATTGAAGCTTTTTAATTCAGGAACGACTTATCTGATATTCCATTTCCAAATGTTTTTTATAGTAAAACTATAGTTTGAGTTGTGTCATTTTTTTACTTGTATTTTTAATTTGTATGGGAAAAGTGAATTTAATTAAAATTAAAAAAGTTTAAATAAGAAAGATGGAATTTTTTTTTCGAGATTTGATACATTTTCTAGATTGTTCGTCTTTATATATAAAACTGTCAACAATATATTATTAAATTATCAAATTTATAAGTGGGGACATATCTTTTTAATACAAAAAAACCGGAAACCTCTCGAAAACAGATTTCATACTCGACTTGATAAACTCCGCCTAACTTCCGAAGGTCCATTTGAAGTTTAGCAGCTACCCTTCGAATACTTAGGAACTTCTTATCCACCCTTCTTCGAGAACTTGTTCGTCCCACGCACGTACTCGAAATAACAGGAATATTTCTCGGTTGGTCCGAAAAGAACCCCAGAAGCGAGGACTCCGACAGATCGGAAGCCGCCCCGAGGTTTCCCGTTGCAGACATCCGAGAGGATCGTGTTGGGCCATCAGAGGATGCCTTCGATCGATAACAAGGGGGGGTTCAATAAGCTTGAGGGATACTTGGAATTAGAGGGTGTTGGATAATATGATTCCGAGATCATCGGGTAGTATTTGCATGACAAAAGAAAAAGTTTTTTTTTAGTTATTATATATTTAAGTGAAGGATATAATATAAGTATATATTGAAGAAAATACTAAAACACTAGGCATTAAGTATAAAAATGTTGAGACATGTTTGATATGCTATCGATTATATTATACAATTAAATGTAATAAAAACAAATATTATAGGTACAATATTTTACCCCTATAAGCGATATACCAATCCTAAAAATATAGCTAACCAAAATAGATACTTATGGCTAAGCATTATAAATGGTATGTTCTGACCATAAAATATATTTTTAGGGATAGCATCTGTAATGCCATTATGGGGCCCTTTATCGTTTGAAGGTAATTTTAGACATGGACAGTAAACTGAAAAATAACAAGGTACCATGGACGAGAAACAGTTATATTGCTTTCAATCAACCCTGTACCGATGAAGGGTTTTGGATTCTGATGTTAAAAAAATGCATGGTAGAGACTGAACTGTTCATAGGACAACGGGTGTGCACGAAGGTGATTTGAAGGTGACTACATTACAGATGCTATGGCTAAGAGTCATAAATACTCCACCTGACCATCATAGATGCTGAGGTAATTATCATATATGCTACATCTGACCGTTATATATACTATATCTGACCATGATAGATACTTGTGGCTAAGCATTATAGATGCTATAATGGCTATTATGGCTAAGAATCATAAATGGTTTAGCTCACCATCGTAGATGCTAAGGTAATTATCATAGATGCTATATCTGACCATTATAGATGCTTTAACTGGCCATAAATGTTATAGCTTCCTATTCTTATCATATCTATAATAGATACTATTATAGATATAATTAGAAAGCTATTTAGATAATATTGGTAATTTATAAAATTGGTATAGTTTACTAATATAGGTGCTGTAGAGAACCGTTAGGGGTTCTGTAGGTAATCGTTTTAGGTGCTAGATATGCTATAGATACATTATTTAACCTTTATAGGTGGTATAGCTGACCGATATTAAAGCTATATATAATCCAAATAGATACTTATGGGTAAGCTATAGATACAATATTTAATCTATATAGGTGCTATATAGCATACGATACGTTACCATACGAGATGCTATATCTAACCATCATAGATGCTATATCTGACCATTGTAGATGTTAAATCTGATCATTATATATTCTATAGCAAATCATTATAGACATAATTAGGAAGTTATTTAAACTGCATACCTAATTTATACAAATGCTACAGCTTTCTATTAAAGGTGCTGTAGATAACCGTTACAGATGATACAAGAAACCATTATACATGTTAGATATGCTATCGATATTGTCATAGCTAACTATTATGTATGTTATATATAATGATACAGTTGGGAGTGTTAAAGAAGGCGAAGTAGAGTGAATGGGGTTTGTTAGGAAGCATACTTAGAGCTACCTGGTTCGGAAGCTTTACCATAATTGCTGAGTACTAACGAGACACATTGAAGCGACTCGTCTCTTTAACTGCGCCGCCTGATTATGCCCGCTTTGTCCATGTTCCTTCGCCCTCATCAGGAAATTCAAACCCGACGCTAAACGTTTTCCGTCTTCCGATTTTAATTCGGGCAGTCTTTCCGATTGTCTGGGGGGTGTGTTTAGAACAAATGGTGATGTGAGGTTGCTAAGAGGTAGCTCAACAATCTTTAGGCAATGGTTTGCTGTACGAGTAGAAAAATAAAATAAAGATTTGTGTAAATGGCTTGTACTATAACGATAATTGTTGGAAGTTTAAGAAATAGTATAACCGCCTGGGAGGTTACATCGAACACGCTGCCTGACTCCTTTTGTCTGTCTATACATATTATAAAACAAAGTTCTCCGCCGGTCTGTCTTTCTGTTCGCTATAATCTCAATAACTACTTCAAGGATTTTCATGCGATTTTCACCAATAGATAGAATGATTTATTAGGAAGGTTTAGGTATGTAATTTGTCAAGGTTTTGTGTTGAAAAATGTCAAACTTTCATCAAAGACACTGCCTAATTCTTTTGAGATATAAGGAAACAACGCATGCTGGTATATTCGTCTTTTATAAATCTACAAAATATTCCGAAATCTTTTATGGATAGCTTACTATACCTTTTAAATCTTGCAAAAAAATTGGTTACGTACAATTAGCGCTATTTAAAAAAAAGCTATTTAGACTGATTCAGAATTAATCCTCATAAACTTAAATACTTTAGTTACCTTAAGCATTTTAAGCATATTATTATATTGGGATGTCACGCATGAAATGTCCGTTTTGAGAACCAGGAAGAAAATCAAAAATTTATATCAAATCTAACATATTTTTTATTCAAAGTATTTACCATCATTTTCGATACACTTCTGCAAAGGGCTTACCAAGTTTTCTATCCCAAATTTGAAAAACCTTAAGTCACATGATGAAAGGAATTCAGAAAATGTATTTTTAATGTCTAAATCGTATTGGTATAATATTGGTAAACAATCGCAAAAAGTTGTCCAAACTCCGAAAAAAGTGGAAGTCTGTAGGGGATAGATCAGGGGAATATGGGGGGGGGGGGGGGTAAGACTTCATAGCCCAACTCCTTTAATTTATTCACTGTCTGTATCGGGCGTTATCGTGAAGGAGCTCGTGTGGGACCCAGGAATCGAGCTTTTTTGCCTTTCCGATCAGTTTTAAATGCCTGGAAACTGTCGTACGACTTGTGCCTAGCTCTGACGCATATTCTCTGACTGTTTTATGAGGGTCTTCTTCCACAGCATTATTAAGATCTTCGCCCTCTATTGATGTTTGAGGCCGTCCACGGGGCAGATTTTATGTCGTATCTCCTCAGGAAATGTTTGTAAACCAACGACAGATGGTTCTTTAATTAGCACTTCCTTCACCAAATGCATGATTAATATTTCTTGCTGCCTGGGCAGGGGAATGGCCGAGTTTATACTAATAAAAAAAATCGTTCGGAAATCGAGTGTTTCCAAGGCCACGGTTAAAATTATACTAAAATCTGTATGCAAAAAACAGTTTGCAAATAGAGGCTTAACAAGTGCTTATTATAGATAGTAAATATTTTGCTAGGAATCAACAGGCAATGCTTTAATCCTCTATAAAGATTAAGATTTTAAAAACCGGACATTTCATGTGTGACAACCCAATAATATTTCAGACCACATAATTTAAATGAGTATGCAAGGAGTTATCGCAGAAATATTTTATTTTGTTTTTAGCTACATAAATACAAAATACATACATAATAAAATACATGTACCTACGGCATATTATAGCAAAGCATATTATTATTATTATACACGGGCGAATCACTATTATTAAGATAAAATCTAAGTCTAATTATGTTTTTTTCGTTTGCTATTAGCGATTACGAAATAGTAAACCAGTATCAGTGTAAATATTTGAGGTATTTTTATTTAAAAAAGGTTAAAAAAAAGACGTTTTTAAATGCGGCAATATTTCTTCCTTAGGGTGTAATATAATTCAGACATCATAAAGGAGTCGAGGAACATAATGGTGAAGGAGCAGAAGAAGAGTTGTGTAGAAGAGAGCCTGAATACGATCCTTCCTGAGCAATGGGGGGGGGGGTAATGAAAAGAGTACACGAGGAAGGTACGAGGGGAACCGGGGGGCCGGGGTACGACCCCAAGGGCCTTATGTAATACACTCACTACGGGGTTTTCGTTATTGTGTCCTCTATAATAGGCAGTCAACAGTTGGCTACGTGTCCTGCTAGAGTAGTAATAATTTGTACGGCTTTAGGATAGAATTTAACCAGAAAAATAACAAAATTGAAGCTGTACAGTAGAGATAAGGGACTTAAGACAACGGTTGAGTGAGGAGGTGATTTGTTCGATATCATGCTCGACCTCCAGATATCCAACTCCAATTAAAATTCAGATAAAACTAATTTAGAAGTAAATATTTATATGATTTTGTTTTTTTCAATACATAAGTGAATACATTTGAACATATTAAGAAGTTTATGTAATTAAATTCTATCATAACTATGAAAAAAAAGGAAATCACCCGAAAAATAATAAAACCATAAATCCTCTAAATTTCCCATTCAGGGAAATTATATACAGGAAACATTGCAGAGCAGGAACCTGTATAAATTGATAGCATTTCTAAGGTTGAAATGGGCTTGGTAGCGAACGAATATCTGAAATATAAATTAGCGTTGAGACGAATAGTAAACGTACAAGGAGTAGAGCGAGACGTATGTGGGAGGATTGCGTAGGATAACAGGGCTTGTTAAGAAATAAAAGTAATTTGAGAAACACTGTACTCTAGGTACAACAATAAATCCTACTAAGAGACGGAAGACATCATCCAGTGTAAGTTCCTTAAGTCTGCCTAAGTTCAGAACATTAAAGACCAATCTTCCAGGACATGAAGTACTAATCCTCTAAAACACGAGGAACCAATCCTCAAGAACAATGATCTCTCTTGTTAGGACTCAACTCCTAAAAAATTAAACAGACGAGATATTTAAATGCATCAGATAGTGGCAGCTCGACCGGGCATACCACGGCACGAACATTCGTGAGCTTTGCTGCGTGCGTCGTCATCCCAGGACCATTCTTTTGCGAATCTTACCGTTCCTGTGACTTCGAGGAACACTTTCTAGTTCAGCTGCATATCTTTAATATAGGAATAGCTTCACATAAAGTTATAGGGAAAATTAAAGCCTCAACAATAAAAGGTGTTGTAAAAAACTGATTTTATATTGATAATAGTTTTTCTAAAGTATCTTATATACATGTAATTTTTGGAAGGTAGTTAAATTTGCCAATTGCAGTTATCTTACTAATTGAAAAGATTAAAAATTATTCTTCTGGTTTTACCACCCATCTAGAATCACAAACTATCCTTGCTTCATTGACTAGTAGGGGCTATACCGTTTTTAAGTTAACAGCTGTGCAGGGATACGATTTAATCATAATCACTCTCAACTGCTATGCAATCTTTATGAATTTAGAATAAACCCTGAAACCCTTGGATAACCCAAAGAGTATTACCCCATTAAACTGCCAAAGTTTTCCAGTCGTCGATTGTTCTCGTAATTTTTGATGTTGTCATTTTTAGATGAATAGATTCAATGTTTATCTTAAGATGATAAGTAGTCCATAAAATTCTTTACTTGGGTTCAGTGCGTGGTAGAGACTGTAAACAATTCTTGGAAAACGGTTGTGCAGGGAAGTGATTTGTCCGCCGGGTTTTCCCGCAATTTTTGGTTACCGTAATAGATACCGGTAGGTTCCTGCTGAAGGACCCGTTCCCGGCTGGTAATAGAATAATTAAAATCTACCAGCAGCTGAATTTGAATCCAAACTGGCACTGCATTTTAGCGCTCTACCACTGAGCCATTCCGCTTCCCAATTGCTTATATTATTAAACATAATTATGACAGAAATTGTATTTAATATTGTGATAAAAAACTTTAATAACTCATACTAATACGTTAGAAGATTCATTTCCGAACATATTGTACTGTTTCAAAGCCAACTGTTTTTCATAGAGGTAATTGGTCCGAGATCAATGTGAAAAAGGCCAAAAATATTCCTCAACATAAGAAAGGTATGTTTTATTATTTATCTACCTCAACCGGTTTCGAACGAATGGCCTAATTATCAGTAATAAAAGACCTATGTTTTGAGCTATTCCGTTCTATTTTTAATTTTATTAAACTTTAAAACATAACAAAATAAATGCTTGATAAGTAAATTATGAAGAGGTTTAGAAGACAGAGAGCCTACAGGACATAGGACGCTGGTACGACAAGTTATTAGCATACAATCAGTAGAGGCCGGCTCTAGCCTGATTCACTACCACACCCTCTCGTCTTCCAGCCATATCTCCTTCCAGGGGGCAATCATTTATGTCTCAACGGATCTCGACAACGGGGATAACTAGAGAGCATTGGTGTGTGCCGATCTTGTAAAGGTTCCAGGGGTGTGCCATCATCTAACTAGTTTGGGGGGAATGTCTTCTGCTGAATCATATCGCATATGGAGGGAAAATGTCGTTCCGTGTAAGGAATGAATCAGTAATGAACAAATTATCAAGATTCATGCATAATGAAATCTGTAAAATTATTATTCTGTGGTTGATTTAGCTTTATAACATTTTTTTATTACATACCGAATTTATTTATTTAACACATTTAAGAAGTAAGGAAGAAAATAGTTGGGGGTGCGGTCAAATAAAAACACTAAATAAGTGGGTACTTATTTAATTATGTGCCGACGTTTCGACCTACTTTGTGGGTCATCATCAGGGCTAAGAAAGAAAAACAGACAAGATAAAACTATAAAAATACATTGCAATACTAAGTATATGATAAAATAGACAAATATATATTTAGAGAGATAGAAATTTAGAACAAAAAGTAAATGATATATATGAATACAAATATTACAGAGAAAATGTACAGAAAGGTGGTGATGCAAAAAAAATTTACAAAGATGAAAGAAGGAAGTAAACAGAAAGTTTTTAAAAAAGAAAAAGTATAAACATCAGAGGTGAGAAGTAAAATTATGGAAAAGGTAGTAGAATATATATAAAAAATATAAAATGTAAGATAATAGACACCTAGAGAGTTTACATAAGTAAAATGAAAGAAGGTATAACGAAAATGATATGATATAAATAAAGGAAAAATAACAGTAGAAAGTCAAGATATAAATATAGAGTATAACAGGTGACAAATATAAGTAAGGGGAATTTTAAAATGTATACATATAGAATGAAGTGGTATAAACATATGACGTAAATATACAAGGAACGTATAGAAATATAAGTAACAATATGAGAATGGAAATAGAATAAAATATGATGAAATAGTGATGTTAAATGCTAATGAAATCTTAAGTGATAATAACATATGATGGAAGCCAAAAAGCTAATATGAGAAAAAAAGGTGTGCAAAATGGAGAAGGAAAGGGGTGAGGATACGAGTAACACATTTAATGCTGCTATGGCTAATCGGACGATGCTACAGTGGGAGCTCTAAATATTGCCTATCCAGGTTTAATTAGGATAGGGATTTTTAACGCCCCCTAAGTAGAAAGGCATAACAAGGATTTTTTATTCCCCTTCAAAAATCATAAGGCCACCTTCCGGTCTCCTAACCTTACATAGAACGTGAAAATAAACGAAAGAACTCGATTATGGAAGTCTAAAAAAATTCCAAATATGAGTAAATTAGATTCTATTGTTTCTCGTCTGCGACTTCTGTATTTGATTTCATCTCATGGACATTTCTTGTTCGTGGACCTCCAGACCTAATTCAATCTGGTTTTACCTTCTTCAGCCTTGCTTCTTCAATTCTCTGGACATGCCCTAACCCCGTAACTGGGAGATGGATACATTGCCGTATCTCGAGTAGACTTCCTTGTTTGATCCTCCAGTTTAGGCCATGTTATCCGTCTTAGGATTTTCCTTTTAGGCATATTTGCAGATGCCTTTTTAAGCGTCCATGTCTCGCAACCGAATAAGTATCTTGAATAGCCTAAACTTGGTTGCCTGCCTTACTAGTATACTTTTAAGAAAGATTGATAGAGAATGATAAGATGTATTAGTGTTCATTATTATAGCTCTCATGTCTTCATTTTCGTTATATGGATAAGATGGAGCATCCTTATAAAATGTATTTTATTCTATATAACTGAAGTCCTCAGTCCCGTTTCGGGAGACAAGATTTTACCTTTCCGATCTGGAACTCAATGCTAACTAATATCCTGGCGCTACTACTGCCCATGAAAGGTTCAGTACATAATGGAGACTGTCTTCTTTCTATGAAAATAGTTATGAAGGATGATGATTTGTCCTAGATAACTGGTTGGAGGGTCTCCAGATGCTACAGGATCCATCCTGTCTTCTATGCGTAAGAGGAATAATCCTTATGCTCATTTAAAGCCGTGTTGTTCCCAAATCTCATAAATTTCCCCAAAACATGGTGTCTTATCAACTATGAGAATGACACTGTAGTAAATATCAATTAATTTTTATTTCATAGCAATTTATCTAGACGTAGTTTTTTTTCAGTGGAAACATATTAATCTAGCCCCAGAATAAAATTATTTTCCTATTCTATTCTTTGGAAATCAAATAAATATGGTTCGTGAATAATATAATATTGAACTGATGAGTGATTTCGGAGCAGGTCTCTAAGCTATTCTCAAAGTAAGTTCGGGTAACCTTGACTAGGAATAAGAAAGAACGAGAGGAATTGTTGATGTGTTGACGAGTGGAATATTTTGTATTTGCTACGATTCGAAATAAATTCGCATTAATTTTTCTTAGAATTGTGTTGTTTTTCTCTTTTACTTGACTATAAAGTCAAGTTAAGATTTGTAGTCTCATAGATGTGATAATTATTTGTAGCGTATTGCCAGTTCTAGTATTTTTAATTTTTTTTATGTATGCTCCAAATAAGTATATTACGAGATAACGATATAATACTGACAGAAAAAAGCTCCAGTTTGAGCCACCAAACTGATATGATGTCCTTGAGAAGAGATAAAGGCCTCTGCCGACGGTCATAAACCGGCGTTGATAATGCACGAGACCCTCCATTTCTTGAGCGCAGGATAGGAAATGCAGAGAGATATGAATAGTAAAGAAGTGTCCTGGCGTATCCTGAGGATCCCGCCATTCTGATCACGTCCGAGTGCTATAAGCGCTTTGTCCTTAGATGGCCTAACCTCTCTGATAGCACTATCTGTGGTAATGTCCTTGCATTGCTCTGTCTGCTTCACGGTTGGGCGGGTGGACATTACTATACTCCGAATCACTTCATTAGCATTCCTTCTACGACTATCCTTCCAGTCTATTGACTCCTAGTAGATTCCAATTAGATACTTGCCCAAGCTACATGTAAAAACCCACAATATTGTCCATACTAAAACCTATAACTGTAGCTAATTTCAAGGTATAAAAACTGTAGAACATTTTCTTGAAACATATATCAACCTACTTCTTTTTCGTCTTTTGTTTTTCCATCGAAAAGATGGACTCCTTTTTAGACACTTCGGAGAATTATCAGGAATAGATAAGTATCGAGTTCGAGCCAAAACAGCAACAAATGGGGCATTTAGGCCACTGTGGATGGTTTTTTCGTAGCAAGGCAAGGAGTATTGAGGATTTTACGAAGGATGTTGTATTATAAAGCATGGATACGAGAGTAATTCGATGAATACCTTAGTGGCTTCGTTGATCAACTAAGATGCTATAATAGTCATGTGTACAAGTCTTTTTTTATTATTTCCAAGCTTAAGGGTTTGTCTAGTAAGTGTTGAAGTAGCCTGAAACGACTACTTTTTTTTTTTATTATTATTTATTTATTGATATTTACAACTATATTACAGTAATATAACAAGTAAATTGGCTGAGTGATACATAATGACATGATATAATGACAAGTAGAGAAACTACCCACTGGTAGTACTCAAATCGCATGTTCAACTAAGAAGGTCACGTGGTCATCTTCTTCTCAGACGCCTCGGAGGATTATGGGGAATTGAAGAGGAAGCTAGGTTTGAAACTAGATTGTTTGAGTGGGAATGAAGTTTGTTATGAAAGGATAGATACCGGGATCGGGCCAGATCAGCAACAAATGGGACATTAAGGTCGTTATGGATGACTTTATTCTTAACAAAATAAGGAGCGTTAAGGATTTTACGAAGGAATTTTGGTTGTAGGGATTGGATACGAGAAGAATTCGATGGCTTAGTGGAGCCCCAAAGCTCTACTCCGTAAGTCCAAATAGGTCGTATGATGGTCATGTAGATGTTGAAGTAGCCTGAAACGTCGAGCGGTTTCTTGTCTTTTCAGTCTTGTATGAGGATTCCAGATTAATCGTGAAACGACTACTGAATTTTCTTATCAAGATGTCTTATGTTTCTGATCTCTTCTTCAGGAACTAGTGGGATATTATTATAATATGATCACTCACTCACTCACTCACTCAATGTTACAGTCCTTGTAGGACCTGGGCCTCCTCCAATAACTTGCTCCACTCCGCTCTATCTGAAGCTAACCTCCATCTCCGCACTCCCATCATACGCAGATCCTCTTCCATCCATCTCAATCGGGGTCTCCCGCATTTTCTCCTTCCTCCCGGATTATCATACACCATTTTCGAGGAAGTCTCTTCGGATCCATGCGTTCAATATGACCTAACCAGCCTAGCCTTCTCTTTCTAATGACCGTGACTAGGTCTGGCTCCGCTTGCAATTCCATCAATTCTGCATTACTTCTCATTCTGAATTGCTCGCCTTCCTTAATAGGGCCATATATTGTTCTTAATACTCTTTATTAAATTAAAATATGCTGTAGGACAGGAATTCACTGGTTTTCGATTACAGGTAAAGATTATATTATGAAACTAAACCGTTTAAAATCATCTCCTCGAGGTAGTATCCTTGGCCCAATCCTTTATACAGTTTATACAGCTGACATCCCAACTCATCCTAACACTATCCTTACCACGTATGATGATGATACATGTGTATTATCAGTCAACACCAATCCATTTATTGCATCCCAAAGCCTCCAATCCCATATCACTGATCTTGAAGAATGGTGTCAAAACTGGGGAATTAAAATAAATTTTCAAAAATCGCATCAAATCACATTTACCTTACGTCGTAAACCAATGACTTCCTGCCGTTCAGTACCCTTTAATAATATCCCACTTATGCCTGTAGAACAGATGCGATACTTAGGGTTGCATCTCGACAAACGATTAACCTGGAATTCTCATACGAGACTGAAAAGACAAGAAACCGCTCGACGTTTCAGGCTACTTCAACACTGACTAGACAAACGCTCTAACCCCCCAATTAACTACAAAAGACTCATCTACACTACCATCATACGACCTATTTGGACTTACGGAGAAGAGCTTTGGGGCTCCACTAAGCCATCGAATCCTCTCGTATCCAATCCATACAATCCAAAATCCTACGTAAAATCCTCAACGCTCCTTATTTTGTTAAAAATACCGTCATCCATAACGACCTTAATGTCCCATTTGTTGCTGATTTGGCCCGAACCCGGTATCTTTCCTTTCATAACAAACTTCATTCCCACTCGAACCCTCTAGTTTCAAACCTAGCTTCCTCTTCGATACCCGATAATCCTCCGAGGCGTCTGAAAAGAAGATGGCCACGTGACCTTCTTAGTTGAACTAGTGGTTTGAGTACTACCAGTGGGTAGTTTCTCAACTTGCCATTACTCATGTCATTTTGTATCACATAGCCTATTTACTGGATGTATTTTTTTTTAATACAGTTGTAAATATCAGTAAATAAATTTTAAAAAAAATATCATCTCAACATCTAACAATTCACCCAAGGTCAAGACCTATCGAGTTGGTTTTGTTTTCATTCGACACTAAATGTTTAACAGTTATTATTCATCTTATCTTTTTAATCATGATAAATACTATCGATATTATGTACAGATATCGATATAGGATAGGAACCACTCCCTCAGCTTACTCCTTCACGACCGCACATACAACCTTCATTTCTTCACAGATAATTCACGTTTATTGACAATTTTCATTCCTTCCTTAGTCAATATTTATTGCCACTTTACATTTTATTATTTATGGGCTCTATATATAAGGCAGTTAAAAGAGCTGTTTATTGCTGTATATAGAATATTCGAGTCATTTTCAATTACAAAAGAAAACTATAAAAACTTTATTTATTAGCTATATAATGAACATTAAAGTACACTATAGCTGCTCCAGTTTCGTTTCGGTTACAGTTTCGTTCGAAAGATATAAGTGACAATATAAAATTTCACAATCTTTTGTTTCAAATATGGTTCATACGCAATTATTTTTTTTTAAACTGAAGTAACAGCTTATATAATCGATTTTAATTAAATCGATGTTTTCAAAACCTCTCAATTATATTTTTTAAAAATTAGTGATGTTACATTTTATTGGTGTTACCAGGCAACTACTTTTTTTTTGTCTTTTGTATTTCTCTCTCAGTTGAGATATAAATATTTTAAATAATATCATTTTTTTACAAGATTTGTCCAGACCGGGATTCGAAATATATGTTTAATAAATAATAATTAATAATAAACATTTTAAAGAAAATAGCTGGAATGAAAACAATTGAGTGAAATGGAATTTTATGGAATGTTTTCGAAATGTTAAATATAACATATAACAATAATCATTATTTTTTGGGAAACTACATTATATATATATATATATATATATATATATATATATATATATATATATATATATATATTTACCTTTTTGTTTTTTGAGTAGGCAATGCTAGTAACTCTCACCTGAAACAAAAAATGTTTATTAGCTTTTTTTGCAGAGATTTTTATAAATAAAATAAAGACTTTTGATTTTTACACTTATTTAATTCGTTATATTGTCTTGATAAAATAAACTAATATTTATTATATTAGTAGTTGTATGTTTTTTTGTTCATTTAACGTCACTTTACGCTGCTAAGGCTAATCGGACGATGCTACAGTGGGATCTCTAAATTTTGCCTACCCAGGTTTAATTAGGATAGGGATTTTTAACGAGTACCTGACATTGTACAAGCTCGGGACCCCCGTTTAACGTCCCTTCCGATGGACGGCGTAACTATGGATTTTTTACTCCCTTAAAAAAAACCTAGAGTCACCTGCCGGGCTACGAACCCGCGATCGTGGGCTTAGTAGTTTGTTACGCTAACCACTAGACCACAGGTGACCGTTCATAATATTAGCCTAGTCTAGCCTCAGCTTCCATTAGCCCTGAAGATGAGCCACAAAGTGGGTCGAAACGTTGGCACAAAATAAAATAAGTAGCCAGTTATTTAGTGTTTAATTTGACTCCACCCCCAACTATTTCCTTCCTTATTAATATTCATAATAGTTTTTAGATAAGTTAAATACTTTTTATTCATACCGATATCAATCCTTTCAGGACAAACTTTATTCCCACATATTTCAAACCTAGCTACCTCTTTGGTTCCAGAAAATCATTTTAAGTACTACCACTGGGTAGTTTCTCTAATTGCCTTTATCGTACGCCATTATGCATCATTCATTATAATTAATTATTATTATAATACTTACATTTATATTATTTTTATTGCATTTTATAATATAGATATGTATATATTAATTCATAGTTCTTAACATATGCATGAATATACTTTATAGGTTGTAGTAATATAATATTTTTTTAATAATAATTGTATTAGCATACCGCCCAGGTGGCTCAGACATCTACTCAAATCCAAATTATTATCAATCATGGATTGGTAATATTAAGTACCCAAGGTGGAACATGTATTATATATATTACATAACAGTAAATAGGGAGAGGAGTGGCTAAGTGGTAGAGTACTGAGTTACCATGCCGGAAATCCTGGTTCAATTCCCGCTGCAGGCCATGATTTTTATTTAGTCTGTTTGCAGCGGGAGGATCTAGGACCCTCCTGGGGCCCACCCAGCCTCTATAAAATATTATAAAAATAGGGTACCCAAAATAAGGGGGAAAAATCTGGCGGTCGAGCGAGGCCTAGGACAAGTCACCTCCTTGCAGAACCGTTGTCCATGAAACAGTACAGTCTCTACCATGTACTGAACCCCAGACCCTTCATGGGTTGTAGTGGTACAGGTTTTTTTTTTTTTTTTTACATAACAGTAAATAGGCTGTTTTTCTACTTCTTCTGAAACATTAATAAAAAGAATAATAACGATTACATTATACAAGCCTACATAAGGCATATTGCCTAAATAGATAGAGAGGACGGGAAACAATATCCTGGATGAGCGATCTTCGAGCAGGATCCCGATGACAGTTACGACCCTTAGCAGAAGCTGAGGAATGATGTCTTCTTGGAGCCCTTCCAGAACCAATTCCGTCCCCGTTGTCTCATGAATTTTATCTCCATATCGTCCCGGTTTTATGTCCCGCTTTAAGCCCGTCTCTCCATTACAGCATTTGATCCAGCTCCGTTGCAGTTATGAACTCATCCTTCTATGGCGGTTAGCGTCGCCAAACTTTAGGCCATTCTCATCTGATTTATTTCTCGGGTCTCTGTATTATTTTTACAGATTGAATAATTCCGCTGTAAATGGAGCGGGCCTCTTTAAATCCTAAGGAGGGACAAACAAGAGGCGAACGACCAATTCTATGGCTGTTATTCATCTTAATGGCTCCCGCCTTTTGTTTATTTTGTCTAATAAAAGATAAATTTCAAAAAGATTAAGACGAAACGATCATAAAGTAAAACCGGTAGATTCCTCACCATTTATCGATTTATTTTTCTCGATAGCTATGAATTTATAATCGGAAAAAATCAGTCAGATTTTCTAGAAATTATGCACAAGTTTACTTATGGTAGAGGATTGAATAAATATTACAAATATTTAAATTTACAAATGACAAATTCATCTTAGAAGGTGACGAGGACACCTTACAGGCTACTGCAACTCACGCACAATACAAACGCTCCAAGCTCCCAATTAGTTGTAGCTCCCGTAAGAGTTTGACTCTGTAGATGGCCGGAAACGTAGGCACAATAAAATAAGTCATTCATATTTAAAGTAATCATTGACTGCAATTCCGGATCATTTCACACCACTCTTGGTCCATCCAGTCAATTATTTTCAACTTAAATAAGCTCCCAAATGATTACAAATGACACATGTACATGAAAATCATTACGCCCATCTGGACTTACGGATTAGAGCTTTGGGGCTCCACTAAGGCATCGAATTCGTGTATATTCATAGGCCATGACACAAGAAACTCTATTCGATCTTCCTAAACAGGGTATTTTTGCTAACATGTCAAAGTTGTTTTTTTTTTAAATTGGGGCTAATATTGTTCGTAGAATTTCGATTTTCTTAGAGATGATTTTTAAGAACTAAAAGAAAATTCAAAATTTGAATTAATTTAAACTACATAGTAGACAAAATAAATTTAATTTAATGTGAATATAAACAATAATTGATTAATTACTAATGTTGATTACAAGAGAATATCCTATTCCACTTAAAGGATAATCCACCTCAGAGATCCTTAACCTCAACCGATCCTGAAATCTCCAGCATAATCCTGAGCAGGTGACCTCGCTGCGGGAGGAAGATGTCCTTTGAAGACTCCATTAGGGCGATGGCAGGACCTCTTAAGGATATTGGACTCCTTCCTCCTCTCGGCCATTGTGTTCCATAACGAAATGATTGCTATTGTTCGGTTCGAAAGGTTCGAGTCCGGAGAGTTTGCATTTTATTAAGGATCGCCTGTTCCAATATCGGTCGTTGCTAGCGCCACTTCACGTCATTATTGGAAGGATTTAGGGAGAAAACTTTATTTGGAGAAGAAATCTTTTTTTTTTCTTTCCTCCTCAAGTCCTTCTGGCACAATTTTATAGCTCCCTTCCGATGCTGAGCTTATTGCATTTTCCGCACGACATATCTTTCGAGAGTTGAACATTGAGCGGGTAATATCCCGAACAAATCATTTCCTCTCTCAGCCATTTTTTTTCTTCTTTCCCTCCTTATTTCTTATTTATTCCTGCCGATGTAAATATCCAGGTATAATAGTTCGATTTTTCGGAAAAAGGCTGTGCCATTCTCATGTTTTGATGCATGAAAATGGTTGACTTAATAATAAAATATTTATGATAGAAAGAACTTGAATGGAAGATGTAATGTAGGATGGAAATAGTTGGGGGGGGTGCAGTCAATGTAAACAGCTAATAAGTCAGACTTATTTATTGATAGTGCCGACGTTTGTATTTTGTAGGTCACCAAAAGTTTTCCTATCCGTTTTTTTCGGTAGCAAACTTGGATTTCCACTAGTCAGGCAGGCCCTTACAACATAAAAAAAATCAGCTCTCTTCAATTTATTGCAACCTAAAGCTCTTTTTTGGTACCTCGCTGCTGGCCTATTTAGGAGCTTTGCGACTAATCTGTCCTTTTCTTATAATAGATATAAGAAAAATATACAATAACTTCTTAATCTGTTGAAAGTTTTTTTTTTGTATCTTTTGAAAGTTTTTTCGTAAATTTTTCCTTTCATTGTACATTACGATTCTGTACAGATACATTTAAATTTGTCCAATGGAATTGTTTTCAATTCGAGACTGGTCTATTTGGTACAGCATGCAATTTTTGTGAACTATAGCGAAGTATATAAGAAATAAATATTTATACAAAAAAAAAAATAACTTATTTAATCTCCATAGAAGATTTTTAGCACGATTCCCAAATGCCCAAAAACACGCTATCGGAGGTAAAAATCACAATCAAATTTGATATAAATGATCACTTTTTTTGTCTGTTTGTTCATTTAACGTCACTTTATGCTGATATGGCTAATCTGACGATCCTGCGGTGGGACCTGTAAATTTTGCCTATCCAGGTTTAATTAGGATAGGGATTTTTAACGACTACCTGACATCGTACAGGCTCGGGGCGGGGGTTTATCGTCCCTTCCGAAGGACGGCGTAACTAAGGATTTTTTACTCCCTTAAAAGAATAATGATCACTTTTGGACAATAAATTATATCTAAAACTAAGAATGTTAAGTAAATAATTTAAAAATAACATCTGTATAGTCTATATCTACTACATTTGTAATACACGAAAGGTTTAATGCTTGTGGATAGAGATATTAATAGAGATATAATTATTTTTATTTTTAATTTGATTTTCTCTAAAGTCGCTTCGTACATATGAGTATACTTTATTATTATCTTAGTTTAAAAACGGTTGGAACCTATCAAAATCCAAATTGATTCTTTTTATTTAATGGTTCTTGCATTCAAATAGCTGCTTCACCGTCATTTCTATACTATCACATCTTTGGCAGGTTGGTTGGCAGGTATTTACTGCACTAAAAGTAAATGAAGGTGTGTCAGCTTTGTATGACCGATTCTTACCTTGTTTATTATGCCGCATTATTTTGGCGTCTATATTAATGACATAAATATAAAATGACATAGATATTCTTTGCACATGTATGCATCATATATGACAAAATTTTCGTGGGCAATACTCTGAGATAATGGGTGTACGACATAATAAGGAAAGAAATGTCGGACATTCCTAGCTAGTTTAATACTTGAAACTTGAGGTACGTAAAATGTTTTAGGAAAAACTGTTCCTACTATCTGAATTATTCTTCAATTACACGGACAATTAATTATTAACGATTACAATTAAAGGGAACGGTACTTATAAATAGGAACCCACTAGCGCCCTCTATCTACGACTGTCACTTAAGTGGCAAATGGAAAATGGCTTCGTTCCCTACGCTTGATTTTAATTGAAACAGCTTTCCCTTAAGCCGTTTCGGGTCGTTTAATTTGTTTAATTTTCCTCTTTGTTTTGTTTAGAAAGAGTATCGGTGAAAAATATTATGGAAGCATTCCGTTTATTTAACAATAATAAAGCATATATATATATATGAGGGATCTGAGGATCCTCTGGGGATTCACCCAGCCTCAACAAGTGGGTACTCCAGGAAAACCTGGTGGCTAAGCGTTTTCTCATACAATAAATAAGTTTAAGATATTTGACTTAAAAAATATATTATTATTATTATTTGCCGTAAAGCAAGAATGCCAAAGTGGAAGACGCCATGTAAAGATTGTTCATTTTCCGTTCTTCTGGTTCTTTTTATTTGCCCACCAGGTTTTCATTCTTTGCGAGAATTCAGATTTTCTTTCTTCGCTCCATTTTTTCCAATTCTAGGTGCTTTTGTCTCTGGCTTAACCTCCAATTTTTCGACTTTAAGTTTAAAATTGTTTCTTGTGTTCATATCTTCATTAGTGATTTTGGCTAACTCCAAGTCTTTCTTAATGTTTTGGATCCATTTCCCTCCATTAACAAGCAAGGGAATTTACTATTCCTACGTATTTTACTATTCCTTTCGTATGTCTGTGATCGGGAAGCCCCATTACATCTCTATGTTAGAATATTCTTCAATTTTATTAATCAATATAACAAACCTAAAATAAAAACAACAATAAATATTTCTAAAAATTGGAAAATCCCAAAGTAACTGTTCCTGACTTCTTTAAACCACTGGACAAATTAAAGCACTGGTTTTGAATTAAAAAAAAAAAAAAAAAAATGGAATGCCTCGATTTATACTATAAAATTGTATTTTTTCATCCACTTTTAGGCCCTCTATAACCTTAGTAACAAAATACAATTTACAAATATATATGCATACATAGAAAAATAATAGATAAATATTTATATGTAAAACTACATATTGCAAGTAGAGTAATTTCTACCTCAATAACTGACCTAAGAAACTGAATACTGTTATATTTCCCAGAGTAATTACAAGGCATTATGCTATAAATAACATTTCCAATCACAACAAGGTAATAAAATACTATTCATCTTACGCCAACCATTAAAATGTTTTATGGTTCATGAATAAAACCATAAAATCCAAAAACAATATCGTGCCCTTGGGTCCGGTTGTTAAGTAACCGTGTTTTTTACTATAGAAAATATTCAGCCATTTTAAAATTTTTATTTAAGAAGTTATGCCTGGTTTTTTAATTATTTCTTTAGTTTAAACATCAAAATTATTAATTATTTCATATTTCAGGGAGATTTCTCAAATAATGTTGGATCAGTTAATGGCACACAACCTGTAGTAATTAAATGGTGGGAGCTAGGTAGTTTAATACTATATCCGTCTAAATAACTTTTCTAAATAACATATTTCCAAATACCGGATTGTACGTAACCAATTTTTTAGAAGATATAATATGTATAGTAATCTATCCTTAGAAGATGGATATATGACTTTTTGTAGATCATTATAATTGGAATATTCCACCATGCATAGTTAAAGTGATTAGGCAGCGTCTTTAATGAAAGCTCCAAGGTGGCTTGATTTTTTCCAACTCTTCCAATAATTATCGTTGTATTCCAATCAATTTACTCAAAACCATGACACATTATATACTTAAACCTTCCTCGTGAACCACTCTATCTATTGGTGAAAATCACATGAAAATCCTTGCAGTAGTGTTAGAGTTTATCGCGAACAGACAAACTTTGTTTTATAATATGTTAAGAAGATAATATACTACTCTAGTAAAACACAGTATATTACAAGTGACGACAGTGTCTTCAGATGAACCCAGAAAAGGACACAGATTACACAAAGATAGGAAGGGAACATCGGTAGAGGATATTAGCATAGGAATGGAACGGCTTTTTACCGGAGCATTGTGAGCAGGTCCCGGGATTAGCGGCCATTGTGCCTTCCTTCAAGGATATTAATTAAGGACCAAGGAAAGGATTTAATTCCAACAATCGCATTAAGCAGGATTTAATAGGGACCCTCCTGTTTGGTCGGATCTTTAGAGGAGACTTAAAAGATTTCCGGTGGGGGGGGGGTACCTGCCCGGTAGGGGGCGTAGCCCCATCTGGACTCCGCTATAATCCTCGTACAACGCTCCGGTGTGTATGTATGAGTGTCCGGAGGTTCAATATCAAGGGGTAGTATACTGGATGTGTAACCTGATCGAGGCTTCCGACATAATCGATAAGATCGAAAATAACCTATCTATCGATTATATGACAGTAGTATTGTTTATTTTTTTATAATAAATATTTAATGTTAACAATATAATGCCGATAATACCAGGTTACGGAATATAACCGGAGAACGGAGGGACTGGCGTTTAATAATAAGCACAGCAACCTATTGAGCCCAAGGTAGCGGGTTCATAGCCCGGCAGATGGCCCTAGGATTTTTTAAAAGGGAGTGAAAAATCCTTGGTTATGCCGTCCTTCGGGAGGGACGTTAAACGGTGGTACCGAGTCTGCACTCGTTAAAAATCCCTATCCTAATTAAACCTGTATAGGGACAATTTAGAGCTCCCACTGTAGCATCGTCCTACTAGCCATAGCAACATGAAGTGACGTACAAAGTTACTATACAATTTTAAAAATTATAATCCAAAGAAATTGATTATTCTAAAAGTAAAAATACATAAATATACTATAATGCTATAACAATTACCTAGAACGAATTTCCCTTGGCATATATACATAAAAATTCAGTATCATTATGCAAATTCGTTGGCCATTTTATAGAATTAACTCCCTAATGTCGACGGATTGGGAAAACATTAATTCAAATAATAAATATAAGAAGTGGGCAGATAATCATTAGCTTCCATTTACGAATAACCTACTTTAGTGAATAACTAAACAACATGATTAAGAAACTTGCTTCTAATATATATATATATATATATATATATATATGCGCTCTAAGATTTGTCCTTGGTACTTCGAGGTGATCCCGGCTGTATGTGTGCTTTTCTATAACAATCCATTAAATAGCAACACCATTCACATATCTACAGTCTCCTCCAATTCAAATCCTCTGTCCAGGACCACAAAACTAGATCCCACCTTTCCGATCTCTACAATCGTTCCCACAGAGCCAATGCATTCGAACGTTCCTTCCTCGCTTCACCACAGTGTGGAACTCAATCCATCCTTTCATCCGCCACGCTTCTTCACTAGCTTCATTTAAATCCTTGCTTTACCAACATCTCTTAACATCCCAAAATGATGCTCTCCAAGCAGGTCAATCTTCCGCTTAAATAAACTATGTGTTTTCTTTATTTTCCCAAAGAAGATATAGACTATGTAAATACTTTATTTCATGCTATCCCATTAATTTATTTTATTTAGTAATTTTGTTATTAACTATTTTATTAATTATTATTATAATTATTTTGTTGGTATTAATATATTTATTTTCGAAAATTAGTTAAAATCCTGTCAAGTTTAGTAATTTTTATTTATTTCAATTTTATTATGTTTCTGTCTGTAGTTAAATCACTTCATGGTTCGTATGTATTATGTAGCCTTCTGGCCAGATGTATATTATGTTTTATTTTTTTTGTACATGATTGTTATTCTATAGGGACTTAGTCCTATATATATAAATAAAGTTTGTTTTCTATTCTATTCTATTGTATATTTATATAATTTCTTTAATCTATAACTATCTAAATAAAATATGTTTATATGTAAAGTAGTATTTTTATTTATTTATTTTTTTTTTTTTTGAGAGGGAGACTTCGATACCTCAGGGGTCCCATGTGTTAAAAATTCCCCAAAGAGGTACTAATACGTTGACGAGGTGCTAAAGAGGTCATTGTACTCTCGTACCTCTTCTCCATAAACGAAATCTCAGCCTTTGATAATATCTCCATCGTCAAGACCGATTTGGGGGAACAGGGGTGGTGGAAAATCGAACAATTTCCCCTCCAATCTGCTTAATTTGCTTAGACCTGAGTTAATGGGGAACGGTTTCCTTTCGGTTAGAAGATGTGGATCAAGAGTATGGATTATGTTGATGGTAGATGGAAGAGGAAGATATCTCGTTTCGGTGATTATAAAAGAGGAATGCAAATGGACGCGACATGGCTCCATTGTCCTTCCTCTATCTCCTTCCTTATCTTGTTCCTTCGGAATTAACACCTCCTCTTGCTCCTTTCTAATGTTAATGTGCTCAACCCCCTGCCCGCCTCTCAACGGCTCCTTAAGGGTTCCTTATGCCCTAGCAGCCAAGATTAGCAAAGTTTTTAGCGACGGAAATGGGACCAGCTTTCTGGATCGGAAGTATAAATTCTGACGACTTCCTCGACAAGAACTTCCCACATTGTATTGTTATATCATTCAAGTTCTAAATGAAAAAGTAAATTTATTGATAAAAAAGTTGTTTTTTAGGTGTAACAGGGACTTATAGCCCTGAAGAAGACCCGCAATGTGTCGAAACGTTGGCTAGCGAATAAACAGTTCTAGTCCAGGATCCATGGTCCATTTTTGCACTTGATCAGTATCAAGCTGAATCTTCGTGAAAAGTTTCGTTTCGATAAGACACCCAACAATTTCCTGTGGGAAAATTCTCGATTGTGGTAGCTAACAGAGGTAACAAGGATAAAATATGTCGATTTGATAATTCTCAAAAATTTATTACTAACTGGGTTTTTTTTTCTTAAATCTCAACATAATTATCGAAATTATTTGAAAAAATATTTGTATGTATATAATTTTTCCAGTACAAATTCAATATAATGCGCCGCTTAATTAGTTCACGGAGCTGTAATAGTGGTAGAGTTCTGAATTGCCATGCCGAAGGTCCTGGGTTCAAATCCCGCTGCTGGCAGGAGTTTTATTTAGTCAGTTAGCGGCCGGAGAAGGACCATATACATAGAGAACTAAGACCCTCCTGGTTCCTCAACGTCTATAACAAACATAAAGAAAATAGTTGATCAACTTGCTTGAAAAAATCTCTTAATTGGCAAAAACAAAAGAGAAGAAATGCATTAACTGATAACTATATTTGTTAAAATATTTTATACGGTATTTTAAAATTATTGAATAAATATAATTATAAAGCAGGTGTTAAAAATTTAGGCAGATAAAACTTTAGATCTCTTTTTTTTTGGTGATTTGTTTAAGGATTCCCTCCCAATCTTTTTTAAAAGTAGCTGATCTGGAATAAACAGCAAAGGATGAAAGGCGAGCAACCTAAGGATATTAGGAGCCTTCAGGAATCAAGAAGGGGGCAAAGGACAGCTGAGGAGGATTGAGGGGGGTGAGGGAAGGGAACAAGGAGAAGGATATAAAAAAAAAGGTGATGAGCCATCAAAGAGACCAAAAGGAGGCGGAATTAAGACCACGACGAAGAAGCGGAGGAACAAATTCTCTTCTAATCTTCCCTCAGAGGACATCTTCCGTAAAGATGCAGCCACAGCAGACGGTGGTAATTGTGACTCGCGGGGGGGGGCCCTTTTTATGAAAATTAGCGCGTCTGGAGAGTGGTGTTAGGAAGGCGATAACAGTTGCCATAACTCCGCCTTACCATCGCCGCCATTGTTGTCTCCTTCGCTTTTCCACTTTAGATTTCAATATCTGGGCAGGATAACCCTCTCCTTCGGGGAGTATTCTGCCGTTAAGGACTCTTCAGGATCAGTTAATGCTCTGGAGGGGAAAAAGCGCTAAGTTTTAAAGACCCTGTTATACTGCGATACTCTTTCTTTAATAGTAAAAGTCTTTTCCCCTTTCCTCTTCGAATGCCAGTACAATAACATTGAATATTTATTTTTTCCTCAGTTGAAACCAGTCTCAGCAATTTTCGACGATAGAGACATTTATTCGGTATATTACAATTAAAACCTAACAGCGTAATAAGGTAACAGGTCCATCAGGGAAAACGATCTTCTACACAGTAGAAACAATAAGGCCACTTAAAAAGAACGGCAGAAGAACGATGGCCAAAAACAATTTCCGATAATTAGAGGAAAGAATTAAAAGAGGACGAACTAAAAAAAGTTGGTTGCAGGATGTGAAGGGGCTTAGAGAAGGAGACCCATTCATATGTTCAAATAGGTCTTAGTATACTATTATAGATAAGTCGTTTGTTCCGTAAGTCAAGTGAAGGTCTGTAGTCCAGAAGATGTGATAGTTGTTTGTAGTGTCTTGTCAGTTCTTGTTTTTTTTTAATTTTGTATGTACGTCATGTATTTTGTCCAAGTATAGTCCAAGATAACTGCTGGACACGAAGCTTTGCGTAGAAAGAATTATGTGGCTCGATTTTCAAGCGTTTAATCTCATTTGCCATTTATAGAAATCTTGTACATATTTCCAACTTAAATCTAGTTCATACCAGTTGATGGCAGTGGTTTGCCATACAGAATAATATAATCAAAGGTTGTAAAAAATCCTAGGCTCTATAGATCAAATGTGTCGAAATCAATAAAAACTATCGATATTATTCGTATTGATATTATTGTTACATATAGAAATAGTAATTCAATATATAGTAATCATTACGGTGGTATAGGTGTTGGTATATTTCTTTTAAGAAAAAAATGTTTACAAATTATTCAAGCCGATTCATAGGATAACAAGGTACTGTAATAATATACTTCATTATTTCCACAGCTTTATTGTTAATAACTAACGATATATTAGTGGTAGAGTTTTTACATATAACCATCTATTGTATTTACTTTATTTTAATAGTTAAATTGGAACATTTTATTTCATCGCAGACATTTTTACTTCTGTAGGAGACAGAAACAGCCCGGTGACTGAACATGAATGGTGAGCTGGGACTTAACTAACGAAGTCCTCAAAGCTCCAACGAAGTACTCACTCACTTGAGCAGTCTCCCCTTGCTAAAGTATTTAGCGGCTCTGTCATTAAATATTTTAATTATTGCTAACTCGGTCTCGTTAACCATCAAATTATTTTACATAGTTGCTTTTTTTTTTTATAGAACCGCCTATAAAAAATATCAATGGAATTATTCGAAATAAATTTGCATAAAGTTTAAAGAGTCTTGGTAGTAATTTGTACACTAATAGTGCTCTTTTAGAATTATAAAAACTAAAAAAAAATTTTTTTAAACTTAAATAATTTCTTTTTAACTAGGAAACGTTTTTACGTAGAACTTTAACAGGGAAAAAGGGGATGAGGTTAGCTAAATGTTTAGAGAGTTGAGCTCCTGTGTTAAAGAAAACGGCTTCAAATTCGGCAGTCAGGTAAATATTTTTTTTTAAAATTAATTCATTGAAATTTACAACTGTATTATAACAATAATACAAGTAAATGGCAGGAATGGTTCATAATGGGATAGATGAATACAAGTATGAAAACTACTCAGTAGTAGTACTCAAAATCACATTATGGGGGTAAATTATTTAATCTATAAAGTGAATACCCTTGATAGGAAGGAAAGGGTGGTATTGAACACAACAATTATTCTAGAAAGTAGTAAAGTCTCTACCATGTACTGAGCAAAAAATACTGTTGTGTATGAGTTGTGCTACAGGTTATTTTTCTTTTTAATTCTGAAAAATTCGATGAATTCGGTAAATATATATGAATAATATGTGAAACAGGAATTAATAAATTATGAAGATATCTTTGAAGCTGAGAGACAAGACCCGACAGTGCAGTGTTTGCAGAACAAACAAGGGTCATAAACTCACCTCAACAAATAACAAACAAGAATATGTTGTTTGTACTGACAAGAAAGGGAGACGTCGCGAGACAGTGTATCAACTCAACTGTTTTAAGTGCCTTATTCAAGACGTACAGCTTACTAATAACATTAAATACTTACTAATAACAATTACTGTTAAATCAAATCTATTAAAAATAAAAAAATCTTATATAAACACATTCAGATAAGACTAAGTATACGGCCAGTAGAAGGAAAGGGCGAAATTTTGGTGATATTGTTGTAGGAAGGGAATAAGTTCGAACATGTGGAGATGTTTAAGTACTTAGGGTCAATGGTAACTGGAAAAAAAGAAATTCAAGAGGAAATAAAGGCGCGACTAAAGGCGGGAAATGCTTGTTACTATTCGGTCTCGAAATTACTAAGCTCGCGTCTTTAGTCCAGAAATCTAAAAATCAGAATTTATAAAACAATTATCCTTCCTTCTTTTCATTATGGATGTAAAACTTGGCAGCTGAAGGATGAACAACGTCTTCAGGTATTCGAAAATAAGGTTTTTTTGTAGAATATTCGGTCCAAAAAAGGATGAGACCACTGGGGAATATAGGAGATTACATAACGCGGAATTGCGAAGCCTGCATCCGGTAAATATTATTCAGGTTATAGCGTCGCGAAGATTAAGATGGACATGTAAAGTTGCTGGGCTTAGTAACAAACCAATTCCGTAGATGGTTATAGGCGTTGTACCGACTGGGAACCGTCTGAGGGGCAGACCGAGGCGTAGGTGGGAGGATTGCGTTAGGAATGATCCAGCGGGTTTGGGTTTGGGTAGTGCTCCGTGGACGGAGGTTTGTAAACATAGATTGGTGGTATCGGCATCGAGCCTTCGGGTTCGTTAAGAATTTTATTTATTTATTTAAACACCAGGCATGTTCGATATAATTCTATGAAAATATAAATAGTCCTGAAAAAATTATTTATTTTAAAAAAAATTGTTTATAGAAATTTACAACTGTACTAAATAATACAAAAAGTAGATATAATGAATGATATGGATAAAGACAAGTCGAAAAACTTCCCAGTGGTAGAACTCAAATAACAAAATTAACTCAGAAGGTCACGAGACCATCTTCTTTTCAGAAGCACCGGAGAATTATTGCTAATCGACGAAGAAGTTAGGTTTGAAAGTAGTGGGTTTGAGTTGGAATAATGTTTGTCATGAAAGCTGTTTTCGGGATAGGGTCAAATCAGCAACAAATGGGATATTCGGGTCATTTTGGATTACTTTATTTGTTACTATATCTTATAATAGTCATATATCCATGTATTTTGTAATTATTTTTAAGCGTTTGTCTACTAAGGAATGAATTAGTTGGAACAATTGAATAGTTTCTAGTTTTTTTTTTCAGTCAAGTATGAGGATTCAAAATTAAACGTCAAGACACTTAGTATATTTTCAAAAGAAGTCAGTTGGATAATGTTAAAAGATACTGGAGGACAAGAAGTCATTGGTTTACGTTGAAGGGTAAACCAGTTGAAGGGTAATTTGAGGAAAATTATTTTCATCCTCCAATTTTTCATGAAAGTCAAATAAAATAAAATTAAAGCAATGATTAATAAATTATAAATAACATAATGAACATTATTCTTCATGTATACATCGCATTATTTGCGAGAACACAAGGGATATGGGATCGGTGAAGAGAACACATTTGTCCTAGGCAGGGACAAAGACAATGGTTAGAGTGTGGCTCAAATGGTTAGAGCGTTGCCACGGTGAGGCATCCGGGTTCGAATCTCGGCTGAGGGCAAATCTTTTATCTTAAAAATAAAAATATTAAAAAAAATAAAATGCTGAAATTCCATAGCTATACACCTTTTTATATTCCAGTCTATGGCACACAATTTATTACAAGATGAAAAGAAAAGTAGGGTATGGCCGAGATCACACTCAATCGCCTGTTTTCCCTATTAAATACTAACACTGATTAAGAGCATTATAAGAGTACGAAGCAGTGAAGTATATATTCTACAACGTATCTCTTTTTACAAAGAAATACAGAGAAGGTTTTATTATTATTTTTTAAATAATTAAAGAATAACTACGAATCATTTTTCCGAAAAAATGTTGAACAAGTACTCTACTTTTGTAATTGGGGGCGACCTGTGGTTAGCGTAACAAACTACTAAGCCCAAGATTGCGGGTTCGTAGCCCGGCAGGTGGTCTTTTTAAAGGGAGTAAAAAATCCTTAGTTACGATGTCAGGCACTCGTTAAAAATCCCTATCCTTATTAAACCTGGACAAGCAAAATTTAGAGTTCCCAATGTAGCATCGTCCGATTAGCCATAGCAGTAAAAAGTAACGTTAAATGATCAAACATATCAATTATAAATGATTAAACATATATATTTTCTTTCGTAAATGTTGAAGTCGCCTGATGCTGTGAGCAAAAAGTTTTCTCAATAGTAATTATTTTAATTTCTGAATATATAATAAGTTAAAGGGGAGACTTTATGAAGAAAAAATTAATATGAATCTTCGAAAATAATTAAAAATAATTTATTTATCGAGTTTTGGCTTAGCGGCTTTAGCGAAATCTATAAGCTCCTTGCCGTTCCATTTCGGTAATGGGTTGCATCTGGTTTTCCTTGTCACAAATTTATTCCCCGCGAATGCAACCGTTGACAAAGAAAGGACCAAACAGATGTCGCAATATAATATTTTGTGTTTCTTTTCAACTCTCTCTCGGTCATAACCACTTCCAAAACCATGGTCACGAAACCTTTCGGAACTTTTTTTACCACCGCGACCCAGTTAAAAGAGAACAGATGCCTAGTGTTTCGTATCGCATATGGCTAATGCTTTCATCCATGTTTATCGTTTCGGTATGATACAAAAAAAAAAAAGCAGTCATAACGTCCCTCAAAATAAGTTAAAAATCAAAATTTTTAAATATCCACGTTCTTTTTTTTTGAAATTCCAATTAAATTATAGTCAGAATTGAATAATTGATTTTCTTGCTTAGTTGAATAAGGTATAGTACAGGATCCATGGTCCAATTTTGCACTTGATTACTATCAAGCTTGGTTTGATCAAAGAGTCCCCTTGTTCCAATATAAATAAATAAAAAATCAGCTGGTTAGTAATCACTTTTTATGACCTCGTTATCGATACATGTTGGAAGGAGGGAACTCTTTGATCAAACCATACATCTTGTAGGACAAATATTTTTTCAAATAATTTAGATAATTATCTTGAGATTTAACAAAAAAATAAAACAGTTAGTAATAATTTTTTGAGAATCATCAAATCGACAATTGACGTTTGATGGTAGAGACTAATTTCAGAAATGAATTTTCATTGAATGTTTTTACTAATTTGTATGTAGTGCAGTTAAAATTTATTTAAGTAAATTACTTAGTATTTTTTTTTTTTTTTTTTTACAACCCAAGAAGCCACGAAATTTATTACACTAATATAAGTATAAGTAATACAGAGTCAGCGACTACAAATACAAACAACTAATTAAATGCTTATACAAAAATAATGTATTTAGGAATAACGTAACGCCTTTTACTACGTTGTGAAGTGACTTCGACATCCTTCTTTAGTAAATAGCCTTTAAGATTTAACAACATATAAATAGCATTCCTGAAGAATTTCACAATAGTAGCTAAATCTTTTGGCATTGCATAATACTATGTTTTGTCCTAAATGCACACCGTATCTCCGAGGCGTGCTCAAAGAGCGGAAAACGAGATAAAGAAAAAAAAAGTAAAAATGACACTAAAACACGTAGAGGCCATTGGGGAATTAAAACAAAAGATATGAGCAGGCAAACAGGCTTTAGCCAAGTCGAGTTGACAAGGTCAGGAACACGAGAATTCCATTTGAAGGAGTTACTTCATTACTTACTAGGCAGTTACTTCCACGTACCTCAGGAATCCTGTATCCTTTCCAAAGGTTCTCTCAGGACTCGATTAAGCAAACATGAGTCTTGAGTACCAAGGCCATAGAACAAGAGACTGATAACATTTAACAAAACAAAAAAAACCTATACCACTACAACCCATGAACAGGTGTGGGATTCAGTACATGGTAGAGACTGTAATGTAGTCAAGGACAACCGTTATGCAGGGAGTTGATTTGTCCTGGATCATGCTCAATCGCCAGATTTTGCCCCGCATTTTGGGTACCCACTTAACATAGAATGGGTGAGCCCCAGGAGGGTCTTAGTTCCTATATGATCCATCTCCGGCTGATAACATAACAAATAAAAGTCTTGCCTGCTGCGTGATTTTCGGCATGGCTACTCAGTGCTCTACCACTGAGCCACTCCGCTCCAACCTTCCCATATTCTTTAATAAATATTCTTAATATATTCTCTTCCAATTTAGTAGAGAAGTTCCCACTATAATCCACCAAGGGTCTGAGTTTCATTAGATGGAAGAGATTGTGTCTTATCCCTCTCCATCATAATCACCATTTCTTCACCAAATTAGAGGTATCAGCTTGTATAGGCTATCTGTGACATGAAAAGGCTACAGATCCCACTGATTTGGTCCATGGCTATTAACAGAATAATTAATTTTAAATAAAAAAAATTACGTATTTGACATATTTAAGGTTTTATGTAAGATATAGGATTTCAATGAAAAAATGGAATGGACTGACTTAAAAAAAATAAAACAACATACTATCGCAATTTTTCAGTTTTAGGACATTCCTTTTAATACAGAGAATGCAGTGAACAAAGACCAAGGCATTTTTCTTAAGAACTATAAACTATTTCAAATAAAAAATAAATAATTATATATATTAAATAAACCTAGAGACATGAACCACTGGTTTCACAACCCGATGGTAACACTTGCGTTGGACGTTGCTATTGTGGCTCTAATGGAGTTGCACCACGTCGAGGGCAAAGAACTTTCTTGAGTAAGAAGCTTTCAAAAGTTCATTGAAGTTCATTTATTCTATTAGTGCGTCAGGATAATGGATTGATCGTTATCGCTAAGGAGTTACCACATCAATAAATAACCATTCAGGTATGAAATATAATTGAATGAATATAAAATATAATGAAATAATAAAAAAAAAAAATTAACATCCCACAGAATCCTGTAGAACAGGTATGACTACACCTTGACAAACGCTTAACGTAGAATCCTCATACCGGACTGAAACAGCTCACCGTTTCAGGCTACTTCAACATTTACTAGACAAACGCTCTCAGATTTCAATTAATTACAATAGACTCATATACATGACAATCATTAGACCCATCTGGACTTACAGAGTGAACCTTTGGGGCTCTACTAAGCCATTGAATTCCTCTCGTATTCAATCATCAATAAAATATGTCGATTTGATGATTCTCAAAAAATTATTACTAACTGTTTTATTTTTTTGTTAAATCTCAAGATAATTATCTAAATTATTTGAAAAAATATTTGTCCTACAAGATGTATGGTTTGATAGGGAGCTGGTTAGCTCAGTCCTAGAGCACAGAGTTGCCATGCTGAAGGTTCCGGGTTCAAATCTGGCTGAGGCAGATAGTTTACTCATTTTGTTTACAGCCGGGGATAGAATTTTTAGACCCTCCTGGAACTCACCCAGCAACTTTAAAGTGTATACTCTTAATTGTGAAAATATCTGGCGGTTGAGCATACTATAGGACTAACCACCTCCTTGCACAACCAATGTCCAAGAAACAGTATAGAACCAACTCTTCCATGAACTGAACCAAAATCCTGCATACGTTGTAATATTTCTAAATATTTTTGTTTTGAAGAGAAAAGATTTGTTCTGGCCGGGATTCGAACCCGGTCATGACAAAACTCTTCTCTTAAAAACAAAAATATTTAAAAATAATCACCATCAAAATAACAATTAATAAAAACAAGTTATAATATTTAATTTTATTTTTTGTAGAATTGTATTAATATCCATATTTTTATATAATTCTCGATATTCCTAAAACCCCAGAGCGAATCTACCAGACCGCGGAGCCGAGCGATGTTACTGGAGCTAAGCGCTAAGTCGGTGTTGTTTGTTCAGGTGATTATAATTAGGGATCGGATGTGGCTGTTTGTAGAGAGAGGGGGGAATCTTGTCTCTCCCGTTGCAGTTGCCTTCCAATTCGATGGAATTTGTGATTTAATTCACTCCTACTTAGTTCATACTTGTCCCAGATTATGGGTATTAAATACGTACAAGATATCTATGAGATTAACCTATAACCTGGAGGTTAATCTAGGTTGAATTAGCCTAGATTAATATTTAGTGGCAGTTGTCAAACTATGCCAGGGCTTAAGAGATCCGGCTTTCAAAGGAGAAATTAAAAAAATAATATCCTACACTAACAAAGGCTCATAAAAGATATCCACAATACCCATATTTTTTTTCTGGTTATATCATGAAATGTAAATCCCAAAGTATTTTGGAGAAGAATAAAATGCCTAGTGTAGGTCAAGGTACAATACAGAAATATACCTGAAGTTCAAAAACCCAACAAGGGACTAGATTTTTTTTCGTTTTTTGTCTTGCTCAAACAGTTCAATTATAATTATTTTTAAAACATTAGCATATCACATCGCCATTGTTCCTAACTTCATTAAGCTGGTACATAAAATACAGCACAGTTTTTTTGTATTTAAGCGGATAAAATTTGTTTTTTATTTCCACTCAAACACACTATTTTCCAACCTAGCAACCTCTTCGATTCCTGATAATCCTCCGAAGCGTTTGAAAAGATGATGGCCTCGTGACCTTCTAAGTTGAATTTGTGATTCGAATGGATAGATTCTCTACTTGCCTTTATCTCATGACATTGTTTATCTTTCATCCTATTAATTTGATATATTATTGTTACAGTTGTAAATTTTAATACATAAAAGGAATGAAAAAAATGAATTGCATCGATTTAAAAAATATAACATGCTACATCTTATTCTATTATTATAATACAAAGAACGCAGTAAAATAACATTATGTTTTATTTTCTCATAAATTATATATTTTTTTATTTATATAACAAAAATCATTATATTATCAACTGCAAAATACTCATTATCTCAAAACAATAATGATATTATCTATGCACTAATACGCCTATGGATGGAGTCACTAAAGGGACACAATAAGTACTATACTTACCTTCAATTTCTAGAATAATATCAGGGTATTTCTATAATTACTTAAAATAATTATATTAATACTTTAAAAATATTAAAATGGTAATTTAAAATATTAAGTACCAACTGTTGTACAATTGAATGCTGTTTTCATTATTTATTTAATGCAAAATACTCAATAGCGGAAAACAATACTAAGTGATTGGATACTATAAGACAACTCTTCCTGATCTGCAAGGACATCGTAATGCAGGAGTCGTCCTGGCCCGGCCAGGAGCGGGAATGGTAGAGGTCCTCACAGACCGGTCTGACCAGGCAGGACATCTAGGGCAGTTGGTCGCTTTGATTATAAACCAGGCGTAGGCATGGAGGAGGTAGTGAGTCATCAAGATTTATTATTTCAGGAGAAAATCAGAGCGAAAAAAATTTCGGCGACTAAAAATCTAAATTTTTTTTGGAAATTAGTAAAGTAGGATCGGAATCAATCAAGTTGTCACATCATTAGAAACATAATAATTATTTTTTACAAATGTTTCGGATCTTGGGTTCAGTAAATGGTACAAAAATAAATATAATATTTCTGTATTATATAAAAAATGTTTTTATTGGTGTAGTATTTTATTGGAGTTGCCCAGCAACGGATTGAAGAACTACTTTTAAATTAGTCTTTTGTCGTCATCGACCAGTCAGACTATAAATATTTTTAAGGAATTAGCAAATAGCTAAGTCTTTGTTACTGGCTTCTTTAAACCATTTCACAAAATACAGCACTTTTTTAAAAGTTAAATGGGAAGTATAGATTTGAAAAACAGCACAAACTACACTTTATTCCGATATTTAGATTTTATGATTTTTATTTCAATACAGAAAATGCAGTAAAATATGATAATGGTGTTTATATTAATACGACTTTTTTTTTATTTATAAAATAAATCTTTGTATTGATATTTACAACTGTGTAATATTAATATTGTGCTTTCCCAGTCCAGAAAAACTGCTGAAAATTGAGAGAACGATTCTTAGGAGAATCAACGGGCCCAAAATAACACCAGAAGAATACAGGATAAAATCATAAAAAAACCACACAGAGACTTGGAATTATACAAGATTTATTTGAAAACAGAACAGAATACCAAAAATTCCTGGAAGATGAGGTACTTGTGACGGACAGAAATAAATTTCCATCTAAGACCTGGACAGAGGCAAAATGAATCATGAGGCAAAGATGGGCTGAGAAGAAAAACTGAAAAAAAAAAACGCTGCATCATAGTCGCGTAGTCCTTCAGGACTGTTTCGCGTCAAATAAATAAATGGTACATCAAGTAGGCAGTAATAATGTACCAAAAAAAGTTATACTAACCTGCCATTGAACCAGGACGAGATCATACTAAGCTCTATATCTTAGATAATTTTAATTTTTTTGATATACCAACATATTTAAGTTGATGTGCCATCCACTTGTTGTCCACATAAATATCTTTATTTTTCTACTTAATTCAAAATTAGTTATAAGGAAATTAAATATCTTCAAAATTAAAACATAATAACTGAAAAGACTCCAAAGGAATCATTTCAAGACTAAAAAAAAAAACACAAAAAAAACAAGACAAGAAAAGAGGGGTCATTTATATGATCTGCTAATTCAATTATTCGCCTCCTTGGCTGAAAATCGTTTTAATATTCATTTTTATTCCGTTACTTTGGTTTGGGGGTTCGAGGACGAGGAGAGGGAGAGAGGGAGAGAGGGAAAGAGGGAGAAAGGGAGAGAGGCTTAACCCAAACAGACAACCTTTTATTATAATTGGTCTTCAAAACGCTAGAGAATATTCATAATTTCCTTTTAATGCTACCGACCCCTCAATTGCTTCTTTTTTTTTGTATTTTATTATCTTTTTTCGTTTCCCCTTTAAGAAATTAATTCCTTCCCTTTTTAAATGTTTCCCCGTTATCTCCTTATGGAAATAGGAGTGAAAAGTAAATTCAAACAATCTGACAGAAAAGGAAGAAAAAAATTATGAGATCGGATGACATTTGGTTGTCCATTAAGATCTTTTAAAATGTTTTTTTAATTTCATTAAATAAAACCCGGCATAATTTTTTTATTGATACAGATCCACTAGGCATTTTCCTGGCAAAGTATTCTTATATTTATTCAGCGAACTGAGTGGCTGTGCCGAACGCCCCATGTTAGAATCCAGTTGTATCAGGTAAATAATTGTTAACAGTCAGGAATGGATTCTCTGAAATACACAGACCCTTCTGGGGCTCACATATTCTCTATATAGTGGGATTAATCGGTGAAAATCTTGCAGCTGAGCGTGGTATCGGGCTCATCACTTGTCAAAGAAACAGTCTCTACTATGTTCTGACTCCATGGCTCTTAATGGATTGTAGTGGTACAGGATTGTTTAAAAAATATATTTATCATTCTTAGGTGTACTTATTATGAATAATCCATGTGTATCCTTTAAATAAATTTCTCATTGGACTCAGACTCTGGTATTTAGCGATTTTAGATCCAAAACGAAAAGCTTATATGATCCTGTAATTATATATTTGATAATAGTATTTAAAAAAAAAACTGTACCACTACAAGGATTTTCGGCATGGCAACTCAGTGCTCTACCAGTGAGCCACTCCGCTCCCTTATAATAGTATAATAATATAGTAATCAAATCTTTATTTATTCTGGGACAAGTCCTTTCAGAATAACAATACAGGAATAATATATAAGCTATTATGTATTATAGAATCATGTAATTACATTTAATTAATTAATACAATTAAATTAAAAATGAGAAATAATTAATACAATTAAAAATATAGTAAAACAAATAAAAATAAAATAGAAACAAAATAATAATTATTATATAGAGAGAAATAATTGATAGTTACATATGTATGGAAAATTATTATGCTAAGTAAAAAAAACAAAAGAAAATTAAAGACAAATACAAACAATATGAACTAAGATAACTTATTTTTAAAAGGATTAATAAGTATTTTACTTTTTAACTTTAACAAAAACGCTATGAAGAGAGTACCCATAATGATGAGCGCACACTTGGAATTATCTCTTCGGATCTTATGCTAGCCACCACATTATAGGTAACCCCTTTTTATATTTTGTGGTTCGATCCTTTATCTTTTATTTTATCACCTACGATCAATAAGAAACTTATTTTTAAATATGATTAAAAGATAATGGTTTTTAGTAAACTGTTATATTGGAAATAAACCAGAGAGACCCACTTCGACTATGAATTATGGGTTCCAAACATAGTTTTTTTGGCATAATTCCAATTTATTCCGATAGCATGATAACAGTTCTCGTTTAGATCACAACACTTTTGAAATATTGTGTTTAGAAAATTTGTAAATTATTTAGCTAACGAGAAATCAGCGATTGTTATATATCAAGGTGTATACTGAACTAATTTTTTCTCCTAATGTACCTCGTTCGAGTTGTATATGGTATGCACAGAATCACATAAAAAATTAAAGGCACCAAGTCAAAATTATATCTTGTCCAATACAAATATACATTTATTTTTCTTTCTCAGGAATGTAGTTTTTTATTCATTTAATATCACTTTATGCTTAAATCGCTAATCGGACGGTAATGCAGAGGGAGTACTAAATTTTGCTCTTCCAGGTATAACTGGAAAGGGATCCTTAACAAGTACCTGATCCAGCACAGGCTCGGGACCATTTTACGTCTCCAAAAAAAGAGATATCCAGGACGTGAGATCTTCGGATAATTTTATTTTTTTTTAATTTAACATCTATTATGCTACTATGTCTAATCGTATATCGGCAGTACTAACGTGTTCCAATCGAGCTATAATTAGTAGAAGGATCTTTAACGAGTACCTGGAACCTTGTAGACTGGGCAGTATAAGCCACAACCAAACATATATCAGTCATAATATATATGTTATAAATGGTAAACGTATTTTTTAAAATGTTAAAGTGCTTTGAGTAGAAATATATTGAATGATATTAGTTGACCTTATGTTTATATGGGGAAGAAAATGGTCCCGGTGAAGGTAAAAGCCGACGTTTCGACCCACATTCCAAATCATCTTCAGATGAAATGTGAAAAATCGAAACGTCGGCTTTCAAATAAACAGTTCTCCTTATATAAGGAAATTTTTACCTATATTCGGACCATTTTCTTCTTTTGAGTAGAAACAATTGAACATATTTAGTAAAAGTGAATATATTGCGTTTTAATGTACATTGTTATGTATGTATATTTTCCAGATGTATATGACTTATGTACTTTATTAATTTAATTATGTTCTAACCGCTTTAACATGTTTATCCGTATATAAACTCAGAATAAGAGCAAGGATACATCTTCAGGTAGGTGAATACAATCTCCACATTAAAATACAATATAATATATAATTCAAGATTTAAGATATATCAAATTCATTATAGTTCATGAATCATCCAGTCATATAATTTTACGGTCTGTTTATCACATTAGGGAAATCTCCGAGCTTTTCCTCTAAGTTCCCAAAGCAGTTAGGAAAGGGCAATATAAGCCCATTTACGATCCTATATCGGCTACAAAACTATTTACAGAATATCACAAGTTACTACACCCGGAAAAAACAAGCGGTTAAAGACATAGCATATTGCCCCGGTCCCTTCTTAATGGGTCAGTATCTCTCTCTTTATTGCCTAACAGTTGATTCCATGTCCCGGGTCCAAATGGGCTACAATATTGTCCCAAAGTATCCATTGTACTGAATTATCTGAAAGAGCGAAATAGGCTGCCAAAATAGAACTAAAATTTCCATGTTGACTTTGTATTTACATATGACGACTAGCTTTTGTCCTCGGCTTCGCTCGCGTGGAATTTAGTCTGCCACATAGAGTTTCCAGACAGTTTAACTAAATAATTTAATTTTTTTTAACTATAAGTTACTCATACATCCGAAATTTCAGATGTCTAACTTCAAAACTAACGGATTCCATACAATCTTTGAACCCCTATTATATTAAGCTTGGGAGTGCAATAGTCCAAATTCGTTTCTCAGTCCTCATTTAAGCTATACAAAGAACCTATCTGCGAATTTCAAGATGCCAAGTTCAGTGGTTTCTGCTGTGCGTTGACCGCTGGGTGTGTTAGTCAATACTATTTACAGATGTGGTGTGTTCATAAAAAGTAGACTATGTCCTTCCCCAGGCTTGAGATAATCCATATCAAATTTCATCACAGACGGATCGGCACAGCCGTGAAACATACATTGACACTGATTAACAAACGGGACGGACAGAAGTTTACTTTTCTTCGTGGCAGTAAAGGTTTAGTATGTAATGTTATTGAATTTATTGAAAAGGATTACTTAGTATAACGGTTTCACTTGTCGTACAGCAGCAGGGAGAAATGAACTTTTTTTTCTTAGCCCCTTTGTGTTTGAAAGTTTCTAAGTAGAATTGAAGATAGGATGGAGAGGTATCTCTTGTGCTGTACGATGTACATTTTAAGAGGAGGATGAGAAGGTGGAAGGTTCTAATTTATTTATTGACTTTAGATTTTTCCAGTGGTGGGGTGAACTATGTAGCTTGATTTGTTTTGTTTAGCGAAAATATGTAGATTTTGCAAGTAAGAAACACCTGAGAAAGCATACAAACCCCATTTTCACCCGCTTAGAAGTAGAATTTCAGAAAATCCTTTCTTATCGGATGCCTACATCTTTCAAAGAACACACCCTCTAAGTTTCAGGTCTCTACGATCAGGCTGTGCGTTGATCCCTCAGTCATTCAGGACAAAGCATTTTATATGTATAGATTATGTGATAAGAAAAACTTGAACTAGTATAATCCGTAAAGAGTATTAGGTTTAGTTAATATGGATTGCCATGTTTCCATGCCAACGGATATGGAAGGAGGCAATGTTGCTCAGTTCACGCTCAACCCTTAGGTGTTTCCGTTTTATTAAAGATACTCACAATACACGACGGATGAGTCCTAAATATATATTTAGGCCACAAACCACTTTCTCACCACACAACCCTCGACATCTTGTAAACACGATAAAACATCTAGGCACGTCGACTATAAAACAAAACTTACTTCAACTTAGGCATTATAAAAAATACAACCCATTAGAGGTCTTATGCACAGTAGATAGTAAAAATGGTACTATATCTACGACAACGGTTGTACAGGATAGAGATTTGTCCAAGATCACTCTACTCATTATAAACTACTATATTAATGATTGAGAGAAAAATAGTTGACTGGAAGATCTAGTCTGGGAAATAGATTAGTAAAAAAACAACACTAAATTATTCAACCTTATTTATTGTAAGTACCGACGTTTCGACCTACGATGTATGCCATCTTCATGGGTGATAGAAGGCAGAACCACTATGATATAATAGCCACTTAGTATAATAGTTCATAGTGGCTCTGCCTTCTATCAAGCATGAAGATGGCTTACAACGAATGTCGAAACGTCGACACTTACAATAAATATGGTCTTATTTAGTGTTTTTTTTTTTACTGCACCCCCAGACTATCTATATTTTATAGTTCTCATAAGAAATTTAATATTCTGTGACATTAATTACCATGCGTTTCGCTGTACATAATAGTTATTAAGGCGAATCTTATAAATTCTTAATTTTCTTGGGATTGTTTAGTTCTTTAAATCCTCTTTTTCAGATATGAGTAGTTAGAAATTAAAAAGAAAATCTGATAAAAAAACATTCCTATAATTTTTCGTTCCTTAAAAGTAGTTAAAGCTTTACTTAGTATAACAAGACAAATAAATATGTGAGAAAATTGAGAAAATTATGAATTTCTTTAAATTATAAAATCGATTAAAACCGTTCTAAGTGACAGTAGTTCATTTATTTTTCAATAAATCAATTTTTTTTCTCATTATCGGCCATATTTGCTTGCCTCTCTATTGGTCAACCCCTTCGTAACATACTAATTGTAACATACAGTAAGGAAAATTATACGTTTAATGTCAATTATTTTACGTTAGAATAGTTTCAGTTTGATATTATTACACTCATATTAATTATTATTGCTATTATTAATATCACGAATCATTTTCACACTAACCCAGAGATCTTCACCAGCCGTCACACAGTGGAACGAACCAACGCATTTGTTGGACATTGGACCAATTCTCTAATAACTGAATTTGTCCTTTATTTTGATCTTAAATTATACTTTATACATCTTCTCAACAAAATCCATAGATAAATTTATTGTGAAATCAAGTCTTATATAAAAAATTCTGAATTGAAATATAAATTTTTCTAAAAACTCATATTTTTAAAGCAATCCACTGTTTGAGGTAATGCATTAAATTAATCGTGCACCTACTGGAAAAAAACACATCCATAATAAGATATTTTAGGCAAATAAAACTTGGGATTATTTCAAACATCTGGGATTTTTCGGTGAAAATTGGGTGATAAAATTAAATAATCAATTGCGAAAATCGCTCAAAATCGCCCAAAAAACTACCTTCACAGTAAATAACTAGAATGTTTGATGTTTTTTTTCCATTAGTCGGATTTTGCTACTAGGTGCTATTTTCCGAGAAAATGATTTTTTCTTTTTATTTTATGGGCCTTGAGAATTAATTTAAAATAATTTCTGTTGATATTGGCGTCTACTTTTCGCAAGTTTTCTTTTTTTTCACCAGTTTTTGTTTACATTCATTTATCCGAACAACCCTCATCTAACATAATAGTATTAACAATGAAACTTAGTTTGAGTGTGGTATTTGAATGACTTAAGTGTAATGGTGCACATAGGTGCAATAGTCCCTACAACAAATCGTCAAGTTTTTAATTTTTGATTTATTTAATTTTTATTTCGTTATTTAAATAAAACAATTTTATATAGGCACTTACATTTATTATAATTTTGATGTATCAATTATACCTAGTATATTAACTAACAAAAGTAATTATCAATTATTTTATTAATTTTGTTTAATAATTAAATGATTTGGTTTGTTACTTTTTCCTTTGTGTAACTTTATTTAATACCTATGTATCTGTCTTTCCATAGAATACTGTATTGTACCTATTCTCGTAGTATATTGGTACAATAAATGATACAATGTTTGATACTAAATAATCTAACATCGAAATATCAAATCTAGAATTTTTACACGTTTCCCCTAAAAGATCTGATCCTGTTTTTCATATAATTAAATAGTTCCTTCAAAAAGCTTTAAAACCGTAGCAATAGCCTTATTCTAGGAGAACCAGAAGCGGAGATATTAATGAATGTCCAGACGCTCCTAACGCTCGTTCCACTGTGCGTCATCGAAAGCAGCACGAAGACTAAACGTGACGTCTAGAGGACCTTGATCCAGCCTATAATGACTTTATTAGAGTCGGGCCGAGGTGTCGCTCGCCCATAAAGTACGATTTATAGTCCCTCAAAGGCGCCTATAAATTCGGTTTTAGGCCCCAGGATAGCATCTACTATAGCCGATAGCGATCTATATGAACAACTCTTTCGACATTTCCTTTCTTTATTGCTTTATTTATGGATCGACCTGGATAATAATCGATTACCGAACAACGATAAGAAATCGAGATATAAAATAAAATTGAGGGTGAATATCTGTCGAAATGGAAAGGCTCCGAATGTATTTTATTGCTCTATTCCTTTCATAATAAAATACATCAAATGGCAAATAAATTTTGCATTACGTTGCATTATTAATGTTCAATAAAAATTCAAGCGACTAATGTAATAAATATATTTTATTACTGTGTTGAAATCATAATAAAAACACTTGCCAACATACCAGAAATTATTCTGCGATTTAACGATCCAAGCAGATATAATGAAAACAATTTGAGGAAACAGTATTTAGACGAAGAATAGCATTCTAAAATCACTAAGCTATCTTTATCAACATATTATTATTGTTGTACGATAGGATGTAGAAAACTCTAATAGGATATAGAATATAGGATCGGTGAAGAGAAAGGATTTGTACACCGGAGATGAAGACGACCCGGGCTCGAATCCCGGCCAGGACAAATCTTTTCTCTTCAAAACAAAAATATTTAAAAATAATCACCATCAAGATAACATTTAATAAAAACAAATTATAATTAATATATTGACGTAAGTCAACAATATTCTAATTAAAGAAATGTTCAATGAACATTCTTCCTCGTGTATACATCGCAGAAATTGGGAGAACACGGAGATATAGGATCGGTGAAGAGAACGGTTTTGTCTGACTTGGATACGACCCCTGGTAGCTCAGTGGTTTAGAGCACTGCACCGGAGATGCAGACGACCCGAGTTCGAATCCCGGCCAGGACAAATCTTTTCTCTTCAAAACGAAAATATTTAATAATTATAATTAAATTATTAATAAAAATAAATTATGAAAAACTCTATTGTTCAGTGGAGTATCTTACCTTGTCTGATAAGAGCTTAAGAGATTATGGGAACGATTCTTACCTGAAACAATTAAAAAATAAATTAATTTTATTTTATTATAATTTGTTTCTAATTATTATTTTATTACATGGTATTTTTGTATATATTCATATGGATATATGTAAACACAGAATAACATCTTATGGACATATTAAAAGGATTAACTCAAATAGACTTACTTATAGTCGACATTTTTACAAAAAGGTTTTTTTTGGTAATAAATTGGACTGGTAAAACCAAAACTGGTATGTAACTTAAATAAATTACACCAGAAGGTAACCGAAACAAGTTAATATGCAGATTCAAAATTCGTAAGTGGCAAGTCGATTAATTGATTGAATTAAAGGTTTGAAACTAGTGGTTTTGAGTGTGAATAAAATTTGTCATGCAAGAACTGGTATCGGTTATGGGCCAATTCATCAAGAAACGGGACATGAAAGTCCTTATTGCATACTTTTTTCGTTACAGTGTAAGGAGCTTCGAGGATTTGACGAAGGATTTTGGATTATAAGGAATGAATACGAGAGTGATTCGATGGCTTGGTGTACACATATAGCCCTACTCCGTAATTCCAAAAAGGTCTTATAACAACCATGTATGTGAGTGCAACTAATTGGGAGCTTAGAGCACTTGTCTAGTATGTGTTGATCAACCCTGAAAAGGTGACTTTACGACTACATTGCTATTTTTTAATTTTTATACATATCACGGGAATAAATGTAAACACGTGATAATAATACATTTTTTTTTCGCAGTTGGCAACACGTTTATTTGTCAAAACAAGAACTATTTTGTGTTCGTGTTTTGTCAATCAGTAAGTTGCGAGACACAACAAAGCTACAGACGCGTTAATTTTGCAGAAGTAAACTTAAATACAGGTTTTTGTTTTCTTATTTTTGAAGATGGATATTTCTCCGAAAAAACGCACTAAGATTGCTACTTTGAATGAACACGCATCAATGAGTCAAAGAGTAATAGCCAATGAGTGTGGAGTGATTTGGGGAGCTGTTAATAAGATTTTATAACAAAAAGGAAAACTGGGACGATTTAGGTGAACAAAAAAGGGAAATGTGGAAGAAAATGCAACAGCAAGAGATGAAGCTTTTCTCATAAGGCAAAGCTAATTAAAACCTAGAAAATCTACCCAAGAATTTCAGCAAGACATGGCGCATGCTTGGGTTGTTGTTCATGACTCCACCACTCTCCAACCTCTCCAAAACGTCTTATTGAAGGTGGAAGAAAAACAATTTTACCTAAAAAAAAAAGTTATTGACGGCTGCTATGATGAAAAAGCGATATGATTGGGCGAAAACATATGTAGGCTGGACTGTTGAAGACTGGAGAAAAATGCTATTCTCAGATGAGATCCATTTTTTTGGTACAAGGACAGTGATCTCGTTTCGTTAGAAAAAGCGACTACGAAAAACTTACAACACAGCTTTTCGATCAAACTGTCAAACTTCCATTACAGAAGATGTTCTGGTGTGTATTCTTTCATTATAAAGAAAATAAAACACTATTCTTTTAAAAATATTCTATTTAATACGAAAACAAAATGAAAGATTAAGCTTTCGTTAGCTGCCCCCTAACTTTTTAATAAAGTCCTTAGCCTACGGAAGGTCCTTTGTGGATCCTGTGAAAATTTCACTTGGTCCTGGATGTGTTTACCTCCACCTCTAAGTCCTTTGTCCTTACACACACATAGAAGGTTGGAGGGGGGGCGGCAAAATAAGGTTTCCAACAATATTTATTCAGGGTCTACCAGCTTACTTGACACGCTTTTCGGTAAAGATTTTGTTTAGTATTCTCGCGCTCCACATTTCTGTTCTAATATCTTTATATATTTATATATATTGTACAACAAACATTAGAAAATATCAAAACATACAATGTTAAGCCATCTTCAGGCATCTAAAAATAAATGTGTGTTAAAGAAGTTTCATTAAAACCATGTTTATAATATTTTATATTTTTCATTAATGATATTAGTTGACCTTAAATATATGAGGGAAAATGTGGTTCGGGTGGAGCTCAGAAAAAATTATCTTAAAGAAGGAGAACTATTTATTTGAAAGGCAACGTTTCGACCCCAAGTGCAGGCCTTCTTTAGGGCTTATTTAATAAAATAGTCAATTTTCTATTTTAATAACAAAAAACTGATCTTATTTATATCCTGATTTTTAAAGTCAAATAATGATTTTCTTTTTTAAAAATCAAAACTCAAGTAATTGTTTGAACGCATTAATACCCGTTTGAATTACTTATTAACTATATTACATTTTAACTGTTAACAGACACAGATGGACTCTGTAGGGCTTACAGAACCTACTAGGGCACACCCAGCTTCTATGAAGTGTATACCACTAATTAGGAGAAAAACCTGGCGGTTGAGCGTAATGTTGGATAATTCACTTCCTTCCAAAGTTGTCTTAGAAATAGTACAGTCTCTACTGTGTACTGAACCCAACAGCCTTACCGTGTTGTATACATAATGTCTTTTATTTTTCTAAAAATTCTGTAAATATTTCTATGTTATTATTTTAATAATAAGAAAATGTATGTGCCTATTAAGTGATAAATGGTATCTAACAGCGAGATGTAGAAAATCCTTAGAACAGGATCCTCGAGCCTCGAGCATGTGACATTAAAATTTATTAGGTTTATTAAAAACACCATTATTCCTTTAGAAACCAGTCGTTAACACAAATTCTTCATGTGGTGTTGAAAGTAATCCAGTTTTTACAATTAATCGATGATTGACACAGTTTAACATTTATGACATGACGTAAAAACTGTTTAGCTATACACTTGGCTAGTCTACCTTCTGTGTAATAATTTTTCTTTCGAACTGTACAATGATTATTTTATTCAAGATTGCCCTGCAAAAGCATCAGAGGGCACAGACCACGGCCTCTATAGCTCTTTAGATAAAACAATAGATTACCTTAGCCATTTGAAAGTAGCAAAAAAAAAATTAGCTTAGTTATGAAATGTAGATGGGAACTTTTGAATCTAAATTTGATTCGCAAAATATACAGCTATGCTCCCTGTGTAATTTGAACGAAATTGAAAATAGTTGTCACTTCCTGGAAGTATGTCTTGTCTTAAAATCGTATAGCAAAAAATATTTAAAACATGAGCTGATCTCAAAACAAAAACAAATAGATATTCTGAATGGGGAGACTTTAATAGGTTTATATAATTTTGTAAGTAATGCAGGTCGATGTAGGAAATTTTTAATTTCAGAATTTAATTATTAATCTACACAAAACTGAAAAGACAAGAAACAGCTAGACGCTTCCGACTACTTCAACACATACTAGACAAACGCTCAAAGCTTCAGATCAATTACAATAGACTTATTTATGTGATTGTTATAAGACCTATATGGACTTACGGAATTGAACTATGGGGCTCCAACAAACCATCGAATTCCTATCGTATTCAATCCTTGCAATCCAAAATCCTTCGCAAAATACTAAACGCTCCTAATTTTGTCACAAATAAAACAACCCATAAAGAACTTAACGTTCCATATGTCATCGATTTAGCCCATTCCAGATAACTATCATTCCATAATAAACTCCAGCCCCATCCAAACCCACTAGTTTCCATCCTTGGATCCAATTCCATCCCGGACAATTCTCCTAGGCGTCTGAAGAGAAGATGGCCTCGGGACCTTATATTATAGAAATGTTATTAGAGTGCTGCCAGTGGGTAGTGCCTCTACAAGTCCTCATCTAGTTAGTCATATAGCCCTTGTACTAGATGTTTATATTACAGTTGTATAATTCAATAAAATAATTATTAAAAAAAGAATATTAATGTGCAAAGGAAATTTAAATTATTTTTAGTTTCGTTATTATTTATTAGTTCAATAAAACTCCCAAAAGACTGTATAAAGTACCATGCTGTGGTAAAAACTTGGTAAAGTTATAAAATTTAAAAAAAGAAAAAAAATGTAAATAATTGATTAATAAAAGAGCATTTATATGTATATCTAGCTATCTGTCTATCTAATAACATGTTAATTTTTATAATATCCTCATTTCGTTAGCTTAATATATATTTATTACATTTATAATAAATATACATAGTTTGCACACCACATATATATATATAAAGAGACTTAGGCCCGATAAATTTAATTAATTGTTTAGAAAAAGGCGTATTGATAAACTGAATGCAACACTGATGTTGTCACTTCAAGCCAACCAGGAAACAGACTCCTGTCAGCTGAGATGATTGAGAACTATCCTGACTGTTCAAGGCTGGAATCGATCCCACCCGAAAAAGGAAGTATAATCGATTATAACCAAGATGAATTGATTCATAAAAGGCATGATCGATTGATTTAATCTTTAAATATTATTCTAACTCTATTTAAATGGCTAGTCAGGGTGTATGCATTATGCATTCCATTTTTAATGATATTCTTAATATATCCTCTGAGAAATGTTTCAATCCTTTTTAAATAATGTGAATGTATATTGCGATTATCCTAAATTTTTTATGTTTCAAGTTACTTAGATTACTAGTTTTTATCCAGACTCACAAAACATTTTGAAGAAAAGCTTCAGAAGTTTCCACCTAGATCGAAATTATAAATAATAAAGACATGAACACTATAACCTTTGAACAGCAAAGGTTTCAACATCCACCATAATTAAAACGTTGAAATCGATATAATTGTCATGTGTGGAACTTGATAAAATAACATATTTTGGTCCAATTAAGATTTGGACGGTGTATAAAGGTTATTGGGTTCAGTGTATGGAAGATAAAGTATTGATCCTAAATCAACGGTTGTGCAGAGAGGTGATTTTTTTGAGATGTTGCTTAACTACCATGTTTTGAAGCCAATTAAGGGTACAAACTTTATGTGTTCCAGGAGGGTTTGTAGATCCCACTAAGTCTTACTTGGCTGTTAGTAGATTGAACGCATATGACATCGTCACTCACAAGTTCTGAATTTAAATTTAACAGGCAAACTAAACACTGCCAGAAAACGAACTTTTCTCACATCAACGTAGCTACTAGAAGTAATTTCAATGATGATAATTATTAAGGCAGTCGACTATCAAACTGAGTTGTAATCCAGTTTCGAAATAGGAAAGCAAAAATTGCGAAAGTAAGAAAAAAAAAGTGATAAATTTACTTAGAAACGCTTCGAAGAAAAGAGCATCAGATAAACCAGGATGATGAAGAGCTTGATAAGAACTAGGATTATTTACAACTACAGATATAGATCATCTTGATAATGGCCCAGATATCTCGACAAGGGAAGATCTAGGCGTCAGTATCATGCCACGATCAGATGATGGCGCCAAGGAACTAGCAAGTCCAGTCACACTGGCATGGATAATGATAGGTTACAGCTTGTGTTGAATGGGCATGTGTAGTTAATAGTGATAGCTACTGAATTCGATTATCATGGTAATTAATTTATGGTATGAGATTGAAATGGCTGAAGTCTCCAAAGTACTGGAAAATAACTTACTAGTCTGCAATTCGGCAATTCAGGATTCACTAGGGCATTATGAAGATTAAATGCAGCATATCTCACGTTAACAGTCCAAACCTACTTGTCAATCTAATTAGATAAATCACCTCCCCTCCAAGGTGTTCAAGAAACAACTTAGTTCAATAAAAGTATTAGTGCTAAATCTCACAGAAGTTATATAAATATCAAATAACTCAAATTACGGAACATTATAATTTTATCTTAAAGTGAGTAAATAATTCTTATTTATGCTGGAGTTCAGAGTGGACTTAAAATGGTCGTCCCGAACCGATATTAATACAGGTTCCTTCTGTAACATCCAAAAAAGCATAAACTTATCTTAAATGAAAACAATGAAATCTTTCCAAATTTTAGATTATTAAATTAAAAACGTCTTATTTTTGACTTGATATCTACCAGCACCAACTAGGACTACAAGCAGAAGATATTGGTATTTATTTTAACCATAATTATTTTAATTAAACTATGTTATAGGGGTTTTGGAAGTGAAAAATATTATTTATAATAACCTATTGTTTTTTTTTATTTAATCCTCCAATTAAATACAGACTTGTTTATTCCGTGCGCGGATTCGAACCTGACCCGTTGTGCCCCAGCCAGCTCACGTAGCCCTCGACAGCGACGAACCCCTCATAAAAGACCGGGCAGTAACTGGGCCAGTTATTTCCGACTAATTATTTAAAAACCCTATCACGTAGCCCTTTGACAGGCTGCCTACTGCCTCTTCTGAAATTTTAAAAACTCAGGGGCTCCGAGTGAAATATTTAATCCCGTGAAAGATGGGGGAATAGGATTTACGACCCCTAGAGAAGAGTTAATTATATTAAGAGATATTCGCGGCGATTTGTCATGTTGTCATGGTTTTCTGAAAGGGGGGGCGAATTTGGACCAAGCAGATGCTGACTCTGCGCTAATGAAAACGTCTTCCTCTTTTGTCTTTTTTTTTCTTCCTTCTATTTCCGGAAGGAAGTAGTAATTAGATTAAATTAAAGAATTGCCCCTCCTTTTGATTGTATTCCCATTCCTTTATTTTCGTCTTTCTTTTTTTTTTTAAGTCCGGACAGCTTTGAAATTCCCGCCCTCACGCTTCCAGTTCACTAACAGCTGATGACTAATTGGCCAAAGCCTTCTTAATTAATCTCTACGCAAGCTAACTACTAAATGCCTCCTGAATATTTAAGATTTTTTTTTTTAATCGAACAAGAAGTAATTTATCAAATTACCATAAAATTCAACTAACTTTTATAATTATAATAGGATGTAATTAGTTGGGGGTGCAATAAAGAAAACACAACAAAATAAGTTAAACTTATTGTATTTTTTATGTGCTGACGTTTCGACCTGCTGTGTAGGTCATCTTCAGGGCTATGAGAAAATAGACAAAAACAGAATAGACAGTAAAAATACATAAGATAGAGATACAGAAAACATAACAAAATGTAGAGATATAGAAAAATTGAGTGAAAAAAGTGAAGGATATATAATGAAAGGATATATGAATAAAGATGATTACATAGTAGATATATAGAAAGGTGATAATGCAAAACAAAATACAAAGAGATAAATGAAGTTAAACAGAAAAAATAAAATGAAAAAGATATAAAGATAATGAGTATGGAGAACTTAGTATAATAAAGATAGAATTGTATTGCAGAGAAAAAAAATATAGTATGAAAATAGACTCCTGGGGAGTACCATAAGTGAAATATAAATTTTAAAATATAAGTATCAGATGTTATATAAAGGTATACAATAGGAATGATGTTATATTATATAAATAAAGATGTAAGTATAAAAGAAACTATAGATGAGAGATATAAGATATCAGTAGTGAATGGAGATATATTATAAATAATTTTGATGTTCTATGAACATGAACTCTTTGATTAAAAACTATGATGGATGCTAAAGTGATGATGGGAGAAATAGGTGTGAAGGAAGGAGATGGAGAAAGATGAAGAGAAGATATAAATAATATGAAACTGTACGAACCCAATAGGAGTGGCTGCTCGGTGCAGAAGGTAACTGACAAGTTACCTTAAAAACTATTACATATAATTATTTATTATAAAATATTATTATGTAAATAAAATTTCACTTTATTGGTTTTATAACAACTCTATGTCATATTAGTAACCTGTTAATGCCTGGAAGCTTAAAAAGCTGTCAAGTCGGATAAGTTACTTCACCTAACGCCGGACCATGCCCCATTTTACAAATATTACTCCTGTTCATTTAATTGTTCTAAGTAGATACTTATAATTTTAGAAGAAATCCACAAAACAGAAATTACACCAATTTTATTCTAAAAATTCCCCTAATTTTAAAACTATACCCCCCAGCCTATTTGGTACTGTTTGAGATTTTGAGTTTAACAAAACAAGGATTTTTTTTTTATATTAGTTTTTTTATCGGTAAAAGAAAATTATAAGTAATATCTTAATCCTATTTCACTGCATTTTCTGTATTGATATAAAACTAAAAAATTAGTAAATAAATAAAATAATGAATTTGTTTTTATTTTGTAAGTTATTTTTTTGTAAAAATATAATATATAGTTTATAAGAAAAAAGTCTGAATTTTATTTCACTGTATTCTCTGTATTGTAATAACTATTTTAAAATCAGAATTTTGGAATGAGGTGTTGCTTTTTTTATTTTAATATTATTACATTCCATTTTCTTCTAAATTCAAAAACAGTGCTATATTTTGTTTAGCAGCTTAAAGAAGTCGGGGACTGCGGCTTTGTGACTTTCTAATTTTGAAAAATATTTATAATTTCATTGTTGGAACATAAACGAAACGCCTTCATTCTGAAAGACGCAACCCGCACAACTCGAGCGCAAGTTGGGTTGAAAAAAAAAAGAATATATATATTTTTTTTTTTGGAAACCCGAATTTGCGTTTTTCTGTAAACAAGTAAAATATATTTCATTGAATACAAAATGGAATATATTGTACTTGGAATATAATGGCTTCAGAAATGAGATTCCCAAGGAAGATAGAGGGAAATACAAGACGAGACCGAATTCGCAACTCGATCATTAGATCAAGCCTCGGAGTGGACCCTGCGGAAAAAGTCATTGAAGAAAACAGTCTAAGACGGTTTGGACATGTTTTAAGAATGGAAAATAACAGGCTGGCCAAGATGACATACGAGGCTAAGGTTGAAGGAAGAAGGTCCAGAGGAAGACCCCGACGTACCTGGGAAGATGGTATTAAGGAAAGCTTCGCAAAGAGAAGTCTGCAATGGAACAGAAAGAGAGAAATGGTAGAAGATCGTACGGTGTGGTCCGGGCTTTACAGAAAGAAACCTCACACTGCAGAGCGGTAGAGAGGAACGACTATGATGATGAATAGAAAATAATTATTAATCTTTATTCCTCCAAAGAATATAAAGCTACATATCTTTAACCCTACTTACATTTTTTTATTTCTTTTGAAAATGTCTTGCTTTAGTTAAATTAAATTCCAATACCTCCTGAGAAATATTCAGTACTGTAGTTTTGATTGAAAAGACGAATATCAGAAAAGATCTGACACCTTCGGGCCAAATAAGTAACAAATGGGATTTTGAGGTCGCTATGGATGACTTTATTCGTAACACAGCAAGGATTTTACGAAGGATTTTGGATTAGAGAAATTCAATGGCTTAGTGGATCCCCAATGCTCTACTCCGTACCATTTCATTATATAATATTTTCTTTAGCTTTTCCTTGTTTATTTTTTTTTTTTAAGATTCTTAGTTAATTTTACACATTAATCATTGCTGTCAGATTTCAACAACGGTATCTGTAAATCACAATTTACAATGTTGATTTCCTTACAGATAGTTTCTGTAGGAAAAACAACAACAAAAAAGCTTCTTACAAAACTTCCTCGCTAAGGCCCAGAAAAATAAAGATGTTATCTCTCGAGAGAACCATTAGCCTTACAAGGCCACGCGATGTTGTGACTTCTGTTCACAAAAGAATGACCGTGAAGTCCAGAGAGCGTAGTCTTGTCGAATGCTAATTCGTAAAGGTAAATAGCGAATTACTGAAAGTAATCTGTGTAAGGCTACCGAACGGAAGGAGTGCTCCTTGTCCGCCAGGATCAGATAAAAGAATAAACTGGTCTAAGGAATTGCGGGTGGCAGGAAACTAATCTAGTTGGAGAGGAGGTCAGGGTTAGATCTGTGGTTTCAGCCACTCAAGTATATACCTCTCTCTCTCTCTCTCTCTCTCTCTCTCTATATATATATATATATATATATATATATATATATATATATATATATATATATATATATATATATATCTATCTATCTCTCTATCTATCTATCTATCTATCTATCTATATATATATATATATATATTTTTTTTTTTTTTATATTTTTATTGGTTTCTACCTATCCTGACTGTTATGGAAATATTATATTTTGGTTCTTGAGTTTCAGTCAGTTATTTCAACTTCTTTAGGCGACGTTTCGAGACGAGGTTAGTCTCATATTCATGCCCTGACAGTGAAAAAATGAGCTTTTAGTAAAAAAATTAAATAGCAGACTAAAATAAATATAAAATGACACGTGTAAGTTGTAATGGATAGAGTGTACTTACAAGTTCCACAGAATTGATCAGTTTATCATCAATCAGTTACTTCGCAATATATCATAGAATGTTTATATTGCAATAGCTATGATCAACGAATAAGTAATCTATTTTTAGGAACAGCAGTTTTATTTAATTGTTGAATCATATTAGACTATTTATTATTATATCACCAAGAATTTATTAAATTAGCATAACACTAGACCATGAATATCCGATTTTTTGTTTACAGTGCGATTTTTATATTTCTCTATAGTTATCATTTATTTTATATTCCGCTTGAATCTGTTTTTCTCTTGGTGTATCACCTTAGGTTCATCAAATTTAAATGTATGTTGAGTATTTATCTATTACAACGTACACGTGTCATTTTATATTTATTTTAATATGCTATTTAATGTTTTTACAAAAAGCTCATTTTTCAATGTCAGGCATGAATATGAGACTAGCCTAGTCTCGAAACGTCACCTAAAGAAGTTGAAACAACTGACTGAAACTCAAGAACCAAAATATTATATATATATATATATATATAACGAAATTGAATTATTATTAAAACCATCTAAACCGGATCTATGAGAGGTATATCTCAAGTTTGAAGTTAATAAATCCATGGAAAACATACCTGTCGAGAGGGCCGACTCCGTTAGATATTTCAGATTGCAGAAAAAAGTGATATTAAAAAAAAAAAGAGCGAAAAAAATTTCTAAACTGTCAGTGATGAAGACGAAAATTAAAAGCGAGTGCAATCTTTAATAAACTGAGGGAATTCCTGTAGCGAGGCTGGCCCAATATTAAGCTTCCTACTCCAGCCCTCTCCACATTTCGCTGCCTACATCTGTCCTATTCATTCATATAGAGTCCAGTGAATCCAATAAATCACTATATTTTTATTAGTTTTACATGCTATTTATAAATAAATTATATTTATAAATGAACGAAAACTCAAAAAGAGACAAATTATAAATATAATGGAATAGGAAAATCCCCAAAAACATATAAGTCTCTAAAATTAAAATATTTATTTGTAAATCAACTTGGTGCAAGGTTGCAGTTTATCTTTAATGAGTCAGTTTATATTGAACTGTTCTATTTTGGAGTATTTTTTTCTTTTCATGATGGTGCTTGAATTGGCGAAAAAAAGGCTCGCTGGTTTTCCTGTATTTTAGAGATTTATAGCATTGCTTTTTGGGATGTTTCCTACTGCATCATTTTTGCAATTGAAAATTATTGAAAGTCTTCTCAATTTAGCGCCTGAACATCTTGGCAAAAACGAAAAAAATATGGCTGATATACCAGCATCGATAACCAATAGGAATAGGTTATGTTGAATATGAATCCTTCAACCAAAGTTGAACTTATAAAGAGAGAAGAATTAAAGTTAAAAAACAAAGAATCTTAATTTTCCATCGAGTCGGAGAGAATATTTAAATTTTTTTCTGAATAAACTAATCTAAAAAGTTTTGCTATACATAAGAGATTCTAATATTTTTGAGACAGATTTTTAAATAAAATAAAATAAATACAATTTAAAGGAACGAATTAAACAGAAAGCTCTGAGTTATTGTGTTGAAAATACACGAAATCATATCCAGTTGAAGCAGATAACTATTTAATTTGTTAGCTGCCATAGATGGGCCTAGGGCCTCAGCCAACTATTATAATTGGGGGAAAAACCTTACAAATCCGTCAGTTTAAAAATATTACAGTTTCTACCATTTACTGAACCTAAGACTCGGTATGTGGATTGTAGCGGTACAGAATTTTTTATTTTTTTGTTTTCTATTAAAGTAAATGACGGTGCAGTCAATGATCATAAAATTGATATTATTAAAACCTGTACCACTACAACCCATGAAGGGTCTGAAGTTCAGTACATGGTAGAGACTAGGTGATTTCTCCTAGACCACTCACAACCACCAGATTCTTCCCCCTTATTTTGGGGTATCCACTTTTTAGTGGCTGGGTGAGCCCTTGGAGGGTCCTAAACTCCATAAAATTCATTATATTCGGTACGGTGACTCATCACTTTACTAATATACAGGGTGTCCCATTTCAAGTGGATCAAACGTTTTTAACTTTTAAACGAAACAAAATTCAGAAAAACGATTCAGGTACAAGTTGTAGTTATTCAGGACTAGTTTGAAGAAATAAAAAAATATTTTTTGGTTTTTCACTTTAAATGGTAAATATCGACCTTCAAACAATGTAGTTTCCTCTTGACCCCCATTTATTTATATTTTTCTGAAATGTAAAATCCAAAACATGGAAAAAATGTCTGTAACATTTTTTTTCTATCTTCCATAGTTTAAGTAGAAAAAGCATTCAAAGTTCACTACTTTAGTATACCTCCTGTACGAGGAAACGTAATGTAGCATTAAGTAATTTTATTTAAGAGTTTTTAGTCGTAATAACTTACTAATCAAGGTTTTTTGAATCTTTCAGAAAATGTCTGGACATTTAAAAACCCACTGTTTCGACGTTTTTATAGAACAAAATTGTTAATTTTCTACATTTTCTAGCCACTGTTAATATTTTATAAATGTTAATGTTTTGGATCATAAAAATAAAAATAAATGTGGGTCGAAACTACATTGTTTGAAAGTCGATATTGACCATTTAGAGTGAAAAAACCAAAAATCTTCAAACTAGGCCTGAATAACTACAAATGTTTTTCTAAATTTTTTTTGTTTAAAATTTAAAAACGTTTGATCCACTTGAAATGGGACACCCTTCAATTTAACATATATTATCATGTTGTCATTAAATTATTGAAACGCATCATAAAATAAAACTCAACTGATTTAAATGCATCCACGCTTTATTATTTAGTAATATATAACCTGAATGGTTATTATCAAAAATATTTAAATTAAACCAATTCTTTATGAACAGCACATGTACACCATTGAATTTTTTATTAAAAATAAAAGTGAGAATTGAACAGGTTATAACAAAATTATATACACCTCAATGAGTTCGGAAAATATCCGCATCGAGTGAGAAGTTTAGAAAATAATCCAGTATAAATAAACCGAGAGACCATTCAGCGTAAAACGTGTTTGTCCTACATGATGGGGTACAATGTCCTACATGACGATTGGGGGACAATGTCCGACAACAAATCAGTTCGGGGGCACATTATCCGATCGCAATCAGGGGCTTTTAACCTGGTACGGAAAATTCTAAAAAATAAATAAATAAAAAATGGCGCCCGGAGCAGTCAATAAAGAGAGAACGTGCAAACAAGGGGGTTGGAATTGATACTCCCCGTGTCTGCTTGTGCAATGCAGAGGGGTTAGGTGGCCTTAGCCCCCTAAATATTAGCGAGCCGTGCAAATATACTCTCTACGTGTTTATACATCTGTCGTTATAGGTCAAACATAGGTCGTGTCAATCCGGAAGTATAGTGAATTTAAATAATAAAAATAATGCATTAATTAGTCCATAATTCATTAATGCTAAACTTAGACACCGTACAGGTGAATTGATCTTGGGTAAACTGAATTTTAACTTATGTCCCATAAAACTTCAAGTTCAAACGTGAAAAACTCAAAATATGACTTTATTAAAGAAAAAAAGACGTGTTGAAAAAGCAATATCAAATATTTCGTTCCTGAATAAAAAATCTTCAAGCTATACAAATGCTACTGAAGCCTTAACTAAAAATAAAAAATTTTTGGTAGCGATATATTAAATTAAGATAAAGATTTTTATGAATTAAAATTAATGATCCAAAATTATAATATGATATTTACTATTGTTCTCTATAGGTAAGTACACTAGGTCTCCAAAACTATTCCGTTCAATGGAGGAGAAAATGGTCCGGGTGCAGGCCTAAATAAATTCTCAAAAAGTTTTTTTTATTTTTTATTTAATTCAATGATATTTACAACTATAATGATATTATATCAAGTAAATGTGCAAAATTGTAGAATATGACATGAAAACACTTGTGGAGAAACTACCCATCGATAGCACTCCAATAAAGTTCTATAGTAGATGATCTCGAGGCCATCTTCTTTTCAGGCGCCTCGGAGGGTTATCAGGAATAGTATGGGAAGCAAGCTGAGAGACTAGCGGATTCAAGTGCGTATGGAGCTTGTTATGGAAGGATAGGTATCTAGTTTGGGCCAATTCAGTAACATATGGGATATTAAGATCATGATGGATGAGTTTGTTTGTGACATAATAAGGAGCATTGAGGATTTTACGAAGGATTTTGGATTGCAAGGATTGGATACGAGATGAATTGGATGGTTTAGTAGAGCCCCAAAGCTCAACTCCGTATGCCCAAATAGGTCTGATGACTGTCATGTAAATAAGTCTTTTGTAATTAATTGGTAGCTTAGAGCGTTTGTCCAGTAAGTGTTGAAGTAGGCGAAAACGTCGAGCAGTTTCTTGTCTTTTCAGTCTTGTATGAGGATTCCAAGTGAGACGTTTATCCAGATGGAGTCCTAGGTAACGTATCTGTTCGACAGGGTTCAGTGGTGTATTATTAAACGATACAGTAGGACAGGAATTCGTAGGTTTACGACGAAGGTTGAAGGTAATTTGATGGGATTTGTTAGGATTTATTTTAATCCTCCAATTTTGACACCATTCTTGTAGGTGTGAGATATGGGATTGAAGAGATTGGGATGCAACAAATGGATCCTTATTAACTGATAACACACATGTGTCATCAGCGTAAGTAGTGAGGACAGTGCTTGGATGGGTTGGGATGTCAGCTGTATATATCGTGTATAGGATGGGCCCCAGGATACTGCCTTGAGGAACACCGGCAGACTGGGTGAAGAGGGAAGAGTAGGAACAATTATGGTTTACTTTAAAGGTTCTATTACTGAGGTAGGAACTGATAATAAGGAAGTAAGTTGAAGGTAAGAATTTACGGAGTTTGTACAGCAGTCCTGGATGCCAGACTCGATCAAAAGCCTGCTCTACATCGAGAAAAGCTCCCGTGCAGTACATTCCGCGCTCTAATGCAGATGAGACAACGTCCACCACACGATGGCATTGCTGGATGGTGGAGTGTGATGTTCGGAAACCAAATTGGTGATCTGGGATTATTTGATTGGATTCTATGATAGGATGAAGACGTTTCAGAATGAGTTTTTCAAGTATTTTCCCCATTATGGGCAAGAGAGATATAGGACGATAAGAGGATGGGAGATCTGGTGGTTTTTTAGGTTTTGGAATCATCTTAATTATGGATAATTTCCAGGAATCAGGAAAATATGTGGTGCGGAGTACGGCATTGTATATATATGTAAGGAGTAGGATCGCTTTCCGAGGAAGGCGTTCTCAAAAAGTAAAAAAAAAAAAAAAAACGAAAGCTTACCATAAGTTCAAAATTTATATTTAACAGAGCCAAAAAATGAACTTTTCACACATTACCATAACTATTAAAAATAATTTTTTAAAAAACCTGTACCACAACAACCCCATTTCTGGGGTTCAGTACATGGAAGAGATTATACTGTTTCAAGGACGATTGGAGGTGATTTGTCCTAGATTACGCTCAACCATCGGATTTTCCCCCTTATTTTTGGCCCCACTTTATAGAGGCTGAGTGAGCCCCTGGAGGGACCTAGATCCTATAGGATGGTAACATACTAAAGAAATGTCTTGCCTGCAGCGGGATTTGAACCAGGATTTTCGGAATGGCAACTCAGTGATCTACCACTGAGTAGCTCCCCGGTCCAAAAACAGTAATCCGGCCAGAAACACTGTATGCATATGTACAATGTATAATGCCTGTACGCTGTCAGATACTCATTAAATGCCTGTCCTAATTTAACCTGGATAGGCAAAATTTAGAGCTCCCACTGTAGCATCGCCCGATTAGCCACAGCTATACAAAGTGGCGTTAAATGAACAAACAACAACACAACTCATAAATGACCTTAGGTTATGTTCATAGGCATTGGATTGAAAAGGAGTTACTGTTTATATTACAATCACAATTCAAGCCAAAAACAACGAGAATGATACGATTCCGGTTACCTGAAAGCAGTTAATTCTCTCTGGGCAAAATCCGACTTAACCACTTATTCACCTTGGTTGTAGATATAATCCATGCTATTTCTTATTTTTAAAGATTCGTTGGATTTCAGGATGATCCGAGTATTTTTTTTCGTGCGAATTGAGCCAAAGTGGACTGGGAATTAGCAATCGATATAAATGTTTTCGATTCTAGATCTAGATCACAGTCTGTGACGACAGGTGGCCCTACGATTTTTAAAAGGGAGTAAAACATCCGTGGTTAGGCCGTTCTTCGGAAGGGACGTTAATCGGGGGTCCTGATCCTGTACGAAGTCATGTACTCTATAAACGGATCCCAATTATACCTGGATATGCAAAATTTAGGTCTCCCACAGTAGCATCCTCCGATTAGCCATTATAGTATAAAGTGACGTCACATAAACAAAAAACACCACTCAACAGTAATCCGCTAGAGGCGCTGTATGCGCTAGAAATATAATGTACGAAATGTACCATGTTCGATCCTGAATAAGAATATATTGATGCGTGATCTAAAAATCACGGAAAGAATCTTGATTCTAATAATTCTTTGATTATTTCTTTCATAATTTAATATTTATTTCTACTTTTTATGTTGTTTACTCCAATATTTTTTGTAATTTATTTCTCTATAATCCGATAATTTCAATTGTAAATATTTTGGTATCTTGTCTATACAGCCTGAAGACCTGTAATGTGGGACGAAACATCTTTTTAATAAATAGTTCATCACTACTAAATGATTAATTCATTTACCTACAACCATAAGGTCAAATAATAACACAGGCCAGTGAAAACAATTTTTTTTTTAAACTTTTTTAACTTTAGTAGTTGATCTTTATATATTTTTATGTGTTGAATCTAAATCTGGCCTTAGTTTTTTTGTATCACCCATAGTTTTCCAGCAATATGCTTAGTATATATAGTATAAACTCCTATCTAAATACCTGTACGGTAAACGGGGAAACACTATGTAACATCATAAGCGGGGTCTGTATTTACAGTGGCTACTTAAAACAGAGATATAATGTGCTAATACAGATTTCACTTGTCAAATGGAATTGGTTTATTCCTTCTTTCTTTTATTTATTTGAAGCAGCTTCTTGCATAGCTTTTTCTACGATGAGTCAATTTGGATTCAGCACCCTAAAAACTATATGAATAAGGTACTTTCAGCACAAAAGTTTTTTCATTGTTGCCCTGTGTGATTATTCAAGATAAATTATTTATATATTAGACATTTAAAAATTCTATAGTAAAAAAATTGTCTTTTTAGTACTCAAGTGAACGAATAGGTAAGAAGAACAACCTGCAGAAAATATTTGAGTAAAGTTCAAGTTAATTTTTTTTGTTTAATTTTTATATCGTTTTCGTTGAAAAACTATAATTTTAAATTCTCTAGGCCTTCAAGATGAGTCCAGTTGTGTCAGACCTTCCAGGGTCTTGTTAAAAACTCGTAAAAACAATTATTGGACTACGAGGTCAGTCTATTCTATTTCGCACTCCATCGAGCCGGTTGAATCCACCACCGTGGTCATATCTTGTATCAAATATATATATACTCAAATGTATTAATTCATCATCATAGAAAACATCAGACAAATAATTATTAAGAAATGAAATTTATATATTTTTTTAAATTTATTTGTTTTTAATATTATTTTGTATCCTTTAATAGTATACTAATAGAATCCACTTATTGATTTTTATACTATCTATATTGGTATTATTCGATACCTAGGACCCCAAGTTGAAAACTTGGAATCCTATACGAGGCTGAGAAGACAAGAAACTGCTCGCCGTTTCAGGCTACTTCAACACTTATCAGACAAGCATTGGATCTAGAAAGTTAAAAATTTGGGCACCATTAAGCCATCGATTTCCTCTCGACCCTTACAATCCAAAACCATTCGAAAAATCCAAAATCCTCTTTACTTTGTTACGAATAAAATCACCCATAATGACCTTAATGTACCATTTGTAGCCTATTGGACACGAACCCGTTATATGTCAGGCGTATGAAAAGAATATACCCAAGGGATCTTATAACTTAAATCAGTAATTGTAGAAGTACCAGCGGTTAGTTTCTCTACTTGCCGTTTTGCCTTGCCATTATTTGGTTCATAACATCTATTTTTTCAATAATTCCTTTAAAAATTTTAATTTATTTTTCAAATAGTTCGGTATTTCACACATGTATAGAGTGCATAAGACGTGCTTATGAAATCGACAAGATCGTTAAAAAGTCATGTTGTGAATTATTGACTCCTGTCAGAATGACCTGTATTCACGATGACCTTTCGCACGGCGAATAGATTGCATGAGATTCGAACCCCCACGGTCATCGAAATTAAGGTCATCCCGTGCGTGATGTTGTTGTTACTGTTCTATAATAAGAGGTGGTAATTGTATACACAGCTATATATAGTCATAGGATTATAGATCTTTAATTATCACTTTTACGTCACGTCGTCACGAATATAAATACGCCCTGGGCGTATCCCATAATATATTAAGGAAAGCAATCGAATACTAGCTCTCAGAGACGGTTTGAACAAATAATAATTTTACTAAACAATAAAATTTAATTTAATTTAATAAATTTTTCGTAATAATTACCCCGATAACGTTCAACCACTAGTATTTCCATGCTACCTAGGCTGTGTGAGCCCAAGAAGGGTTTTCGAATCCTGCACATTTGATTTACAGCTATTAGCAGAATAAATAGCTTATCTATGGATTCAGTCACGAAACCGGGACTTAAACATTAGTAACAACATCCTAAGTACTAACCTGTCCCAATCTCTGTTCAGTGTACTCTAAAAAATTAAATGCAAAATCTTAGATATTTCTGTTTTAATTTTCGTTCTTCCTTTTTTATTTTTTAATATAAATTATCGAACTCAGACTAAACGGAAAGTAATTTTTTTAATCTTATATCATCTTTAACCAGTTTATACTATTATAGAACTTACACCAAAAAAATTTGCATCACAGTACATCTCACATTGACTTTCCAAACAGACTCATCAATTAGATACAATAATCTCCCTCCAAGATTTTTAATGGAACATTTAGTCTTAAAACGAAACCTAATTAGTACACATTAACAAGAACCTCTTAAAAATGGTATAAATTTCCTAAAATATAAAGGTTAATAAATCTTTATAGGTTAATATTTATAGATAATGTTCAAATAAAAAAAGACGAATTTATTAGCATGAAGCCAAGGTTATTCACGGTAAATAACAGAATAAGTAATTTGTCTGCCAAAAGAAAGGTCTTAATTTTGAGAACAGTAGCTCTGAACTCTACTCAGCTACACCAATCACCATTTAATGTGTAATAAAAATCTCTCCTTAAAAAGAACAGAATCAAACTAAAACCTTTAAAAAAATCTAGTACCTATTTAGCTAATAATCGGAGAATATAGAGATATAGAGACATTAGGATCTAAAATAAATCGTATTTCGTTAGATTTTACCGTGTTTATACTGCTATATATACTACGATAGCAGGTGAGGCAGATTAAGCCCTGAGGAAATATGGCCAGCGAAACGTCGGCAAAGAACCAGACGACATGGTCGAAACCAGAACAAATATGTAATGCATGTATTAAACATATTTTTTTATCTTAGTTTTTCTGATTCCTACTTTTTTTTATTTTTTTTATTTATTGATATTTACAACTGCATTACATTAATACCTCAAAGAAATAGGCTAAGCTATACATAATGACAAGTAGAGAAACTACCCACTGGTAGTACTCAAATCACAAGTTCAACTAAGAAGGTCACGTGGTCATCTTCTTTTCAGATGCCTCGGAGGATTATCGGGAATTAAAGAGGAAGCTAGGTTTGAAACTAGAGGGTTGAGTGGGAATGAAGTTTGTTATGAAAGGATAGATAGCGGGATCGGGCCAAATCAGCAACAAATGGGACATTAAGGTCGTCATGGATGAGTTCATTCTTAACAAAATAAGGAGCATTGAGGATTTTACGAAGGATTTTGGATTGTAGGGATTGGATATGAGAGGAATTCGATGGCTTAATAGAGCCCTAAAGCTATACTCCGGAAGTCCAAATAGGTCGTATGATGGTCATGTAGATGAGTCTTTTGTAATTAATTGGGAGCTTAGAGCGCTTGTCTAGTAAGTGTTGAAGTAGCCTGAAACGTCGAGCGGTTTATTGTCTTTTCAGTCTCGTATGAGGATTCCAGGTTAATCGGTTGTCGAGATGCAACCCTAAGTATCGCATCTGTTCTACAGGCATAAGTGGGATATTATTAAAGAATACTGAAGTATCAAGTACTGATGTATCATCAGCATACGTGGTAAGGATAGTATTAGGTTGAGTTGGGATGTCAGCTGTATAAAGGATTGGGCCAAGGATACTACCTTGAGGAATACCAGCAGATTGGGAAAAGAGGGATGAATAGACATTATTATGGTTTACTTGATTGAAACAATTTAAATACTTTTAAATTTAAACAAATGACTTAATGTAACAATTATTTAACAATCTAAAACAATTTCTTCAACGACAGGAAACCCATTCCTCTCTAAATCTCCTCCTTAACTCCTCGACATCAACACGAGACATTAACCAGGAGTATTATAAAACAGGAGTCGCCCAGACGTCTGAGGCGGCGACGATGAATACTACGGCGTGGTTTACGATCAGTAAAAGGAGTACGACCCTTTTCCCTTTTATTAGGCAGTTCTAGGCCAGCGTAAACAGGATTTAGCACCCTCTTCTTCCTCTTTTATCGGCTCCTGAAGTCTCGTCTTCGGTCCATGGTTTGATGTCTTCAGGAGGTGTGGATAGGCAGTTGAGGGATTCAGGAGAATCTGTTGTTGTTAGTATCAGGTCGGAGTTAGGACGGTCGTAAAACGGATATTGCGTGTTGGACACCATCCTTTTATTATCAAATACATGTCATAAGAGACGTACCCCATTTCTTCAGGGCATGTAATGTATTATTGATGTAAAAAAATTATTATTATATTTTAAAGTATACAACATAATATTACAAACAAGTAAATAAAATGAATGAAACGTAATAGCAATAGGCAAATGCAAACGTAAATGCAATCTTTTTTTTTTATTTAGGTGAATTCGGGAATTTTTTGGATCACATCTAACTTCAATGAGCAGGTGATAAAATCTGGCATTAGAGTGTAAACTATGCCAGACCAACTAATGGCATAATAACAAACTAAAGACTATTCATGGGTATCATGGGTAATAGCATGAGACAAAGGCAAGTAGAGAATCTACCCATTGGAAGTACTCGAATAACAATCCTGCTCAGGAGATCTTTACAGACGCCTCTGTGTAGGAAGTGGAAGCTAGGTTTGGGTGAGAAATAATTTTGTCATGAAAGAAATGATATTGGGTTCGGGCCAAATCAGCAAACCTGTACCACTACAACCCGTGAAGGGTCTAGGGTTCAGTACATGGTAGAGACTGTACTGTTTCATGGACAACGGTTCTGCAAGGAGGTGACTTGTCCTAGGTCACGCTCAACCGCTAGATTTTCTAATATTCTATAGAGGCTAGGTGGGCTCCAGGAGTGTCCTAGATCCTATATGATCCATCTCCCGCTCCAAACAGACTAAATAAGAGTCATGACCTGAAGCGGGATTTGAACCAGGATTTCAGGCATGGCAACTCAGTGCTCTACCACTGAGCCACTCCGCTCTCCTGGGCCAAATCAGCAACAAATGAGATATTGCGGTCATTGTGGATTACTTTATTCGTAACAAAATAAGGAGCATCGAGGATTTTACGGAGGATTTTGGATTGTACGGTTTGAATACGAGAGGAATTCGATGGTTTAGTGGAGCCCCAAAGCTTTATTCCGTATGTCCAGATGGATTTAATGATTGTCATGTAAATGAGTCTTTTGTAATGAATTTAGAGCTTAGAACCTTTGTCTATTAAATGTTGAAGTAGCCTAATACTCCGAGCTCTTTCTCGTCGTTTTGGTCTAGTATGAGGATTCCAAGCTAATCTTTTGTCAAGATGCAACCCTAAGTATCGCATCTGTCTTACAGGCATAAGTGGGATATTATTAAAGGATACTGAAGGGCAGGAAGTCATTGGTTTACGACGTAAGGTAAAAGTGATTTGATGCGATTTTTGAGAGTTTATTTTAATTCCCCAGTTTTGACACCATTCTTAAAGATCAGTGATATAGGATTGGAGACTTTGGGATACAATAATTGGATTGGTGTTGACTGATAATACACATGTATCATCAGCATACGTGGTAAGGATAGTATTAGGATGAGTTGGGATGTCAGCTGTATAAACTGTATAAAGGATTGGGCCAAGGATACTACCTTGAGGAATACCAGCAGATTGGGAAAAGAGGGATGAATAGACATTATTATGGTTTACTTGATTCATACTTTTAAACTTAAACAAATGACTTAATGTAACAATTATTTAACAATCTAAAACAATTTCTTCATTAAACAATTAATCTTTTGTCAAGGTGTAGTCCTGAGTACCGGACCTGTTCTACAGGAATCAGTGGGATGTTATTAACCGATACAGGGGAACAAAAAGTCATTGGTTTACGACGGAGGGTAAAAGTGATTTGACCTTATTTGTGAGAATTTATTTTAACCCTCCGTTTTGACACCATTCTTCTATGTCAGTGATAAAAAAAAAAATTAAATTTGCTGAATTTACTTACATATACGCTTTATTCTACTCAAGTCTATGGTACATAGTAGCATTTAAAAAAATTTGTACGACTACAACTCATAAATAATATTGAGTCAGGCAATCAGTAGTGTGTTTAGTGTTTTTAAAAAACCAATGTTGATTCAGTCGAGATTACACTCAATTGTCTAGTTTTCTCAAATAAAGGATTTATACTGATTTATAAAGTTATAAACTTGCAAATAAGTGCAATGTATTTTATTTTACTGTTTTTTTTTTTAATGATTTCTTCAAACGATACTTTCAAAACAGTGTTGAACAAGTCCACGATTAAGAAATCGAATACGATTTAAAAAGCAATCAAGTACCTTTGAAGGAGAAAGCAAAAGATCGAAGCAACGTTTTCTTCAACGCATCAGAATGCAATTGATGATTGTGCATTCGCAGCCGATGATGCACTCAATGCGGCTCTGGGAGTCATTAGTGCTGGCTTTAGCTATTGATAGCCGGCATCAATCACTCGATGCATCATCAGTCTTCAGATCTTTACACCATTAGTTGTGTGAGGTAGGCCTCTCTCTCTCTCTCACCTCTCGCAATATCCTCATCAATAAATATAACTAATCACTATATAATATCGCTATAAAAATATTTATATTTCAATAAAATAATAATGATACAATAAAAATATTTATTTCAGAAATTATACAAATGCCATTTGGCACATATTATATTTTCTATCTTCTTTTAATAACCTTCCTTAAGGGATTCTCGTGGAAGGGTATATGGAGAAACCTCCCATTGAAGGCACTCCTAGCGTGGTTCATCTCACTGTAGTAGATCCCTGCTCCAGAGACGTTTCAGTCTCCTTGTCGGATTCTGTGGTAATGTGTCTGTCAGTAATGATTATACCAGTAAGTTTGGGTGTTCAGCAAGTGAGTCATGAAATTTTTTGTAGTATTTCTTGATTGTGTCAGTCACGAGTGGTATAATGAGAATTTTGTGTAATGATTTATTAGTAATAAAAAGGGACAATGTGAATTTTGATTGAAAGATTTGAATGGGATTTTTTAGTCTGTAAGTGGGATTTTTTGCATGAGCCCCACACTTGCGAGGTATAGGTCCATATTGGTTTAAGAAGCATTTTGTATATTATATTTTTTTTTTTAGTGATGGTTTCTTTTTGTGGTGAAGTAGTCGTCTTAGGAGTAAAAGTCGGTGATTCTAATTTGTCTTCATATTAGTTAAGTGTCAGATTTCCAAGTCTGTCTTCTGTCTATTGTAAGGCCCATATATTTTGTCTGTGTTTGTTTTCAATGAAATAAAGCAATAATTCAAAAAGAAAAATAAATTATAAATGTGATGCAATAGGAAGAATCGCCAAAACAAAACCTGAAGCCTCTAAAATACTGGACCAAAAAAAATCCGGTCATTATTTCTCCAATAAAGGCATCATGAAGACATACTTCAAAAGAGGATCACATTTAAGAAGACAAGTGCAGCACATCTCACGCTAACAGTCCATACAGGCTCATCAAGTAGAGACAGCAAACTTGCACCAATAACCTCCACTAAAAACTAAGGCAAAGGAAAGCTCTTCATGTATTACGAGCTGGGAAGGTAATAAAACAGCTGATGAGAAGAGGTAACAAAATCCAACAACTGATAAAAAATAGAGAAAATATAGACATGTCCAAAAAAATAGTAAAGTTTATTTACAATGCTTAATGTTTCAGAGTAAATTAATTATTTAAATTTAAATGTATTTTTCTTGTAATGTCAAATGTCTACTGGTGATTTTTGTTCGATTATTTTGGAAACTAAAGGATTTGTTTTTGGGATTTTTCCTAAAGACTCCTGAATATATTTACAAACATCCTATTGTACAACTGTTCATTTAATGGTTCTACGGTTAGTAATTATCGTTTTAGCTAAATGGGTTACCCTTGATTTGGGTACCTACACTATCGTTGTCTAAGAAAGAGTGAAGTCTCTACCATGTACTAAGCCCTTGATCCTCAATTGGCTTTGGAGCTATAACAACTAAAAAGACCTTCGAGGAAAGACATCTGTTGGTGGTCTGTTTCGTCTGCTTCAACATGTCCTCAGAATTATTTCAGTTTAGAGTTTGTATTAGGAAAGACAGATATTTCCTCTCTTCTGACTTCTTTGTCATGCACTTTTTATCACCCGGAAGATTTATGTGAAGTAAAAAATGTTTTAAAAACACTTGAGTGATTTTTTACTAAAGTCGATCAGAGCCGAGGGACTCGAAAGAGCTGCTGGCAGGCGATCAAGAATCCACCGAGGACTTCCGGTCATATCATTCACTTCCTCTCACTTTAAACAATAATTTCTCTTGTAGCTACAACAAATGGTGTAGTGTCAGTCTTATTAATCTTAGATGCTAATTATTATGCCTACGATGTACTAATTTTATAGTATACAAATCGGAATTTAGAAGTTAGTATGTAAAAGTTGTAACAAAATACTTATATGGTTCATGTACATTTATGCAAATCTGGTGTTTTTATCTAACCTTAGCCAGCTGGAAATCTAGTAACCTTCCCTATGATTCAGTAGTTGCATTTGAGCCTTGGAGGTGGTGGGATGTGTGTTTTTTGGGTGCATTATTCATCTTTTGGTTTGCTATTATTCTCTTTCTGCCCTGAGGATACCTGAATAGGCGAAATATTGGACATGTATTTTTAATTTCCTGTTTTAGTTTAGAGACTTAAGGTTTTTAGTTGGAATTTTTCCACCAATGTATTAACATTTATGAATAACTTTAACTTTTTGTTCTTTAGATTTGGTTTATTTGTTAAACTTCCTTTTGGGTATGATTTTTGGCTATATTGTTGGCTCATAGTCATACCCTAACAATAAAAAAAATTGCCTCGTAGTCAATTATTTTATATTTTGACTAGTGATACAATTCATAGAAAGCCTATTTATTTTTTTTACTTTTAGTGCATGAATAAGGGAACAGTAGAGTCTCGAAACGTTGACAAAAGACGAATGGCCTGAGCCTCAAGAATTGAAAGCAAAACTTAATAAATAGCAATCAATAAAATTAGAAATAATTGTACAGTGTCCCATTTCAAGTGGATCAAACTTATTTAACTTTTAAACGAAAGAAAATTAAGAAAAACGATTCAGGTAAAAGTTGTAGTTATTCAGGCCTAGTTTGAAGAAATAAAAATACATTTTTTGTTTTTTCACTTTAAATGTTCAATATCGAGCTTCAAACAATGTAGTTCTTTTGACCCACATTTATTTTTATTTTTCTGAAATGTACATTCCAAAACATGGAAAAAATGTATGTAAATTTTGTTTGTATCTTTTATAGGTAAAGTAGAAAAAGTATTCAAAGTTCACTACTTTAGTATACCTCCTTTACGAGGAAACCTAATGTAGCATTAAGTTATTTTATTTAAGAATTTTTAGTCATAATCAAGGTATTTTGAATCTTTCAGAAAATGTCTGGACGTTTAAAAACCTTAATTTTAATAAAAATCTGTTTTGACGTTTTTTATAGAAATTTGTTAAAATTATAATTAAGGTATTTAAATGCTTAGACATTTTCTGAAAGATTCAAAATACCTTGACTAGTAAGTTATTACGACTAAAAACTCTAAGATAAAATAACTTGATGCTACATCACGTTTCCTCGTAAAGGAGTTATACTAAAGTAGTGAACTTTGAATGCTTTTTCTCCTTAACCTATGAAAGATAGAAAAAAATGTTACAGACATTTTTTCCATGTTTTGTATTGTATATTTCAGAAAAATAAAAATAAATGGGGCTCAAGCGGAAACTATATTGTTTGAAGGTCGATATTGACCATTTAAAGTGAAAAAACAAAAAATGTTTTTTTTATTTCTTCAAACTAGACCAGAATAACTACAATTTTTACCTGAATCGTTAGATACAGAAGTTAGAAAAATGTTACTGCCGGTTTAATCATTGAGCTGTCAATAAAAATTAACCTTAAATGAAAATTATGGTATAATATAGTTTTCAACAGAAAAATATGGTATAATATAGTTTTCAACAGAAAAATATGATTTTTTTCGTCGAAGAAAGGGAATATCTTATTCTTATATATTTTCCCGAAATATTTTAGAACGTTCCGCACGATAGAAAACACGAAAATCTAAATATATCATGCTATATATTGTAATGCAAAGTCTAAAAAATTATAAAAAAATTAATCCGTGATATGAGGTTATACGCTAATTTTGACTGTGATTTTCTATTTCCTTCATGATGTTCGAATTATATTAAAAGAGAATGAATCTGAGTTTTTTCTATGAAATAAAATAAAATTCTTTCTTTCCCCTATAATCACACACAATTTTGTCTTCGTTTCCCCAGAAATTGGTTGTAAGTCTTAACAGTAAGTCTTAATTGGAGGTAGTAACAGTTCCTAAAACCTTGCAGTTACTGTTGAATCTTATCTGCTTTTACAATCGCCAATAGAAAACAAATCAGACAAATGAAACAATGAATTCCATCTCTGATCCGAAGCCAGATGTAGAACAGCCAATTTTCGCTGGCAAGGACCGTTTCGCAAGGGGACTTTATGTAAGCTTTTAATGGTTGTGAGATTGCTCGTGACGGGGCGGGACACGAACCCAGACAGGCGACATAAAGAGTGGACTGATTGGGGATCTGGGCTCTTTGCGTCCGGTTTATTCTTATCGCCGTTGAGTTATATTGTCCTCTGGGGAGTTTACTGCTTCTTCGGTAGTCCGCGGCCTCCTTAATAACTCCAAGTCGAGGGCGTATGTCTTCCTAGTCTGTTCGTCTGTCTGCAAGGGACAGGTCTATTGCACTTGACATGATAGCTCCAGAGGTATAATCCATCTTCCATGATCAAGGCATGGACAGTAGGTACAGATGAACTATAAAAACTCTGAATTACTTAGTAAACCTTACTATATTTCATAATAATCATTTATAATCGGCTAAAATAACAAATAACTCTACATTCTTAAACTTTTATATTTTAAGTATACATGGAATCCTAGATTTAAAAATTCGTATACATAACACGAATAGTATTTAAAATGTGAAACCTAGTGATACATAACCGGGCTGACTGAATGATATTAAATGCTCGAATATATTTCGTAACGTTCCTTATAAGGGAGAGGTATAAAATAGCGATTATCCAGCCAGTGAAAGGAACCAGTGATGGAATGCGCGTCCTTAAACATATTCAATTTATTAACTGCCACTGTTATAACCGGTTACATGTGGTTTCTGTTAAATATGGAATCTGTTACCGAAATAGCTGCACGACCGTATTGATTTTTGTATATTTTGAACCGTATTTTTGCCGAAAATACAATACATGTTCGATATAAATAATGAAGATGAATTTAGAACTATTTAATAATCAATGGAATATTGTTTTGGATGTGTAAGGATTCCAAATAAATTCGAATACATCAAAAAAAATGTTCTCTCTTTATATTTTCATTCACGCCTGTCAAATACAAGTAATTGACAATCAGCGGATTGGCTTACGGGAAAATAATACAGAAAGACATGGAAGGTATGACGAAGAACAGTACCCAGCGGTACCTCTCCGTTGGTTTCCTTTAATTTCCTACTGTAATAGGTCCCTCATCCACGTTCTTTTTAGTCTCCTCCCAGTGTTCTCAGGCATGAGAGTCCTGGTCATTTGTTGTATCAATGGGTTTGGGTGACCGTATAGTTTTCTTGAAATCGTTTGTAGTATGTTCGTATGTGACCGTCAACCGTTTGTATTTTTAAGTCCGTATGCAAAGATTTGTTATTGAGGTACCATGCTCAATAACAAAACTTTGCAAGTCTAAGTACTTTTGACTGAAAAGTTTGCAGTCGTTTTCTGTGAATCTGTTTAGCGATGCCGTAAATTTGTAATGCATATGTCCAAACTGGTTTTAGTAAGTAAGTGTACGTATTTAATTGCTGTCTTAAATCCTATTTGGAGTTTTTCCTGAATAGCGAGTACATTAATTTGAGTTTGTGAAAATATTTCAAATGAATGTATGTTTTATATACAGAACTTTTTCTTAAAAGTGGGATCATAGTATAGTCAAAATTCATTTTTTTTCTGGGTTCTATTTTGAATCGGTTCAAGTGTATAAAATATATAGTTGAATTTAATTAGTCTTGTAGAACCGCTTTTTAGAATACATTCAAATTTTTTCTACTCGTATCTACAACAGCTAAATAATTTTTTTTTTTTTTTCAACGAAAATAAAAGATTGAAGGGTGTATCTCCACCAGTAGTATATTAGTTAGCATAACCTACTAGGCACATGGCCGTGGGTTCAAACATCATTTAGATGGCCTCCGGAATACAAATTTCTTGTTCCTTTGGATGGGCAAAATGGCAATCCCGAGCATGCATGTGTCAGGAACTCCTTAAAGATTCCTATCCTAATCATACCCGAATAGTCAAAAATTAGGACTCCCTGTGTAGCATCGTCCTATTAGCTATAGCTGCATAAGGTGACGTTACAAAAAAATTAACAAACTGTTTTCGATGTTTATGGATCTACATTGGAATAATTTAAATGGATACTCCTTTGGATTCATTCTGAATTGAGTTCGACCGTTGACAATTTTTAGGTAAATTGAGTTCCTATTTTATTAGTTTCTTTTAGAAGGTACTCAACATTTTTCTCTTCGTTAAAGATATCTTCGTTTATTGGACGATACTATAGTGGGAGTCTTAAATCTGTACTATCCTGGTATAATTACAATATTATATATATCTAAACGGTTTACCTGAGTGTATCTGACACCGCACTGGCTCTAGACTGCCATTTTACGCCCACTCCAAACAACGGTATGAACGAGGAATTTTAACTCCCTTCAAAGAAACCTTAGGCCACTTGTTGGCCCCGTAATTCAAACCATTAAACCATAGGTGATCCATCGGATATCTTGGATATCGAAAATAGAAAGATAAATAATAAAAAATAAGTAATTATAAAAATAATATTTAAGGCCTTCTTAGTTATTTAAACTGTGCTCAAACTTTTTTGTATGATGTCATTGAACTTTAAATGCAAATTTCAAGAATCCAGAATGCAAATTTTAGAACTACATGAATCAATTGTTCTGTATGAAAACAATAGCGTATTTAAGGCGTAGAATTAAAAAACCACCTATTGTCTTTCATTGTATTTCGAAAAACCGAAATAAATAAGTATTGTTTATTTAAATTGAATAGAACAATATCAGGAATCGTATTTATAATATATCGCTATTCAAAAGAACGGCACGGGTTGGTTGAAGTTTTTAAATCCCAGTACGAAATATTCGATTAGTTTTGTTCTTTTGACAAAGCCTTGTTTTAAATTGTAACGTGTTCGAACTTGAAGTTTTATGGGAATAATGACATAATTAAAATCATAAAAGTTTCAAGCTTATAAAAAATGTCTAATGGTTGTTTAAAGAATTTCAACACAACCATTACAATAGAAATACTTTATTTTACCAATAACCAAAATTTAAATTTTTTAACTCACTTGAAAATTTCAAATGCTTCAATTGAAAAATTGCCACTGTTCTTTTGAATGAGTGGGATATTTTTCTGTAAATATATATATTTTATTTTATTTTTTATTTCGAAGAGAAAAGATTTGTCCTGGGCTGGATTCGAACCCGGGTCTTCCGCATTTCTATTGCGGCACTCTTCCAAAAAATTATAATAAAAAATAATGTTCAATGAACATTCGTCCCCATATATACATCGCAAAAATTGCGAGAATGGGGATATAGGATCGGTGAAGAGAATGGATCTGTCTGACCTGTTTACGAGCCCTGACAGCTTAGTTGTAAGAGTGACGTACTATAGATGCGGAAGACCCGGGTTCGAATCCCGGCCAGGACAATCTTTTCTCTTAAAAAAAAAACATTATTTAAATAATCACCATCAAATAACAATAACTAAAAAATAATTTATATATGTATTGTACGTTGATTTTTATTTAAAGCGACTTTAATTGCTAATTATATTATATTATATATTATTATAATTATTAAACGTATACCTTTGTACCGAAGGTATAACAAGGTATATTTGAGTAAGTATATACTTAATGCAATACAAAAACGGTTCTATGTTTCAGTGGAAAATAGTTGACTGGATAATTCTAATGGTGGATTGAATTGATCAGGGAGTGCAGTCTAAGATAATACAGAATAAGCAGAACTTATTTTCTAATCTTACCGACGTTTCGGCCTACTATGCAGGCCATCTTCAGGACTGAGAAAGAAACAAAAAATGACTATATAAATCGTTGCTGTCCCAAGGAAGAATTACAGAATTTATGGTAATGTGAAGAAATACACTGAGTAAGATAAAATTATAATTATGTATGGATAACAGAAATGAACGTTGGCACAATTATAAATTTGTCTCACATATTTTGTGTTATCCCTGACCAATTCAATCAATCAAAAAATGTTTTATATAATTTTGGAATATACGAGTAGTATAGTTCCCAGATTTATGGTAATATATAATGGTATACCATCATGGATGTCTCCCTATCTCTATAATTAAATGGTATTATAAATCATGACATTTTGAATAATTATATCCTCAACTGAAATTATACGGTTTGAAAGTTCTGCTAGTCATTATAGGTTAAGATTTTCGGTTCCCCAGTCATCAACCTATTTTCTAACCATTTACCAATTTAGAAGGGCTAACCAATTTCACGATTTCTTTGGTCTCTTTTGGTACTTAATATTTTCGATAGTTATCTAATTGGCATTGTTATGAAATTTTTAAAGATAACATTATTAAAAAACAACGTGACTGTAATCCAGTAATTAAAATTATGTATATATATATATATAAATAATATTTACACAATATATAATAACATAAAAATATATATGCGCGTTGGTTTATGTGTATAGAGTATAATTTTGAATTGAAAAGCTCTTTGTTTTTAAAACATTTAAAAAACACGCACACGTAAACAGAAGCCTCGAGAAGTTAAAAATAAAAAAACCAACAATCTACCATTTTACCGTTATTAAGAATTATGATGATTAGTGGGATAAAGGAATACATAAATTGAGAAAGACTTCATGTAGGCAATAAAGATACAGCACATCTCACACCGACAGTTGAAAGGATAAAAAGATTAGAGAAACATTATCTCACTCCAAGGACATCCACATTGATTACTGATATTTATGTTGCAGAATTATTTTGTTTTTATCTTTTGCTCTTTTTCACAGATATGTTTTGAATTAAAGCACGTTTTTTAAAAACTGTCGTTCATTTCAGCGTGATCACTGACAAGTAGGCTCCCTGCACAAACGTTGTACTTAATATTTCAAACAGTACATTACCTACCATATACTGCAATTAAGATACATATGTTTCAGTGGAAAATAGTTGACTGGATAATTCAATTGTTGGATTGAATTGGTCAGAGGGTGCAGTCAATGATAACACAAAAATTAAGCAATTTTTATTAATCGTGGGTGCGGTGACTTGTCACAACACTAAACACAAAGTTCAGTTGACAGTTCAGTTTTAGTGTTGTGACAAGTCACCGCCCCCACTATTTGCACATGAAGATGGCCTACAACGTAGGCCGAAACGTTGGCACGATTAATAAAAAATAAGTTTTGCTTAATTTTTATGGTACCATTGACTGCACCCTCTGACCAGTTCAATCCATTATTTAAGATACACATGGATCATTTATGTACCGCTGAAATACAATTAACATAATGAAATGGTGGTTTCGAATATTTTCTAAAATATCTGATTATACGCGTTCATAATTGCAATTGTCTATTGAAAAAGTGTATTATTTCAATCGTGACACATATTTATCCGCCACCTAAGTATAATTTTTAACTAATCTTTAGTTAGTTGTGTTCAGTACTTGTGTATCACAGCAACCCAAAAAGGGTATTGCATTCAAGACTGATAGGGGTTGTATTATTTTACGTACCCTCCAATCTTCTTCTATATCCTGATACTACTTCCTCGAGAATCTTCAGATCTTATAATGTATTTATACATATTATAAAACAAAGTCCTCAGCCGCGTCTGTTCGCGGTAAACTCAATATCTACAGCACGGATTTTCATGCGATTTTCATCAATAGATAGAGTGGTTCACCAGAATGGCTTAGGTTTATAATTTGTCGAGGTTTTGTGTAAATGGGTTGAAATATAAAGATAATTTTTGGAATTGATGGAAAAAGTATAGCCGCCTGGGAGGTTTCATCGATGACGCTGCCTAATCCCTTTGTGGCATATTCCTCTTTTATAGATCTACAAAAAAGTCAGTGATAGCATATTTCTATATTTTAAGGGTAGCTTACTATACCCATTTTATCTTCTAAAAAATTGATCACGTACAATGCGATATTTGGAAATCTGTTTAGATGAGTACGGTATTAATCTTCATCAACTTATGTACTTTAGTTACCATGCGCATTATTAGAATATTTTATACCATATAATTTAAATGAGTATCTTATGGGTTATCGCAAAAACTTAACGCGCAAGAAAATAAATTCGTATATAAAGAAATATTTTGTTTTGTTTTTATGGTTATAATATCTACATAATAAAATACATTAGACAAACAAAATATGTCTTACTACACGTGCAATTGTCGGGGCGGGTCGCTAGTGAATGTATAAATTAATAATTTCTCTCCCAAGCCTGTCTTTAGCTCGTTAACCAAAACTCCGTAACCAAGAACTAAAGAAAAATAGACTAGGAATCCAATCCTATTTATACTACAATAATTGCCTATATATTTGGTGAATTGTTATGATAAATGATTATTGTAGAGTTTAAATATTATTTAATTCATTAATAATGTACAAACCAAAGTTTTTATTTTGTTTATATACTTTTTTCAGCTGGCTCTTAAATATTTAAAGATCGGACAGATTTAAGCACTCTATTCTTTTTTTCCTTTTCGGTAGGGGCCTCAGAAGCCAATCGATGGCCTAAAACAGCCCATCTGGCCCGGCCATTAATAAACGATGAAAGGAGAAGGGCCAAGAGATAAGCCTTGAAGAATACATAAAGAAGAAGAAAGAGGGAGCAGAAGTAATATGAATTTCCCGCCCTAAGCCCCTCCCCAGGGGCCAAGAATCGTGGATCGTCATGCTTTCGAAATGTCCCACTAGCTCCCGATTCAGTCGCCCGTAAAACTCATTACCCTCGAGAATATCTTAGCTTTTACTTCCTCCCCCCCCCCACAATACTCCAATTTCTTATGTGCTTGTCGAAAAGCTAATATTTTACCAGAAAAAAAAAGTTTTGTTTCGGGTCTTATCATCCATCTGTCTCTCTTATTGGCCCTTCAAATCGTTTCCTATAGAACAACAGTTTTAATTCACGAATTACACAACCTTCCTTATAACAAAGCCTAGTATCGTGCGATATAATAATTTTGCAACATAATTCGTCCTAAAGTTTGGCAGGATAATGTCTGAAGAATGGGAAAATATTGCCAATATACTTAATTCGGTTCCGTTTAAACGATAGAAAATAGTCAAAGCAACAAAAAATATATCTGGAGTTGTATTTTGTTTGATACATGAAATTAATGTTGATCCAAAAATATATTTTTATATGAACGAATCTGTGTTTATATTGGTATGAAATTTTTAATTTAATGAATATACAGGGATAATTAAAAAATTTAACCTACGTTTTATCTCCTAATATAAAGCAAGGGAATTGTAGAGTGCGAAAGACTTACAAATAATTTTTTGTCAAACTCAAATACTTTAAAATCAGCTCCCTACTATTAATTTATCCTATTCCGCCGACCATCATACGTTTCCGATCTCCTTAAATTCAAAACCTCTGTCCACTCCCTCAGACCTACATACAGCACCCACCGAACAACTGCTTTTGATAGAGCTTTCCTTATCCGATCCTCGTCCCCTCATCCGGAGCTCTATACATTCTTCCATTCCCCGTTCCGATAATCTTTCAACCTTCAAATCCCGTATATTCAATCACCTTATATCCTCACAATTCCCAAAACATCGGAAATAACATAGTTTTCAGATTAAAATTTTCCAACTGATAACTGAATGATGTGTATTTATTTATATCATTGACGCTTCACTCATCCAGTTAGATATTTTTAAAAACAAGTTATCTTAGTTGAAATTGTTTGTATTTTTGTTTCATTTTCTCTTTTCATCTGCTTTGTTTGTTTCTACTTGACATTGTAATTTCCATACATATGTAATTATCTATTGTTTCTCTCTCCATAATTATTGTAATTTTATTTTTATGTTATTTTTTATTTCTTGTACTGTTTTTTTGTATTCTTTGAATGTTATCGTTAGAGGTAATACGCAATTGTTTTCCTCATTAAGTATTTCTCATTTGTTAATTTAATTGTTTTAATTAATTAAATGCAATCCCATTATACTCTAAGACGTTATAATACCCTGAATAGAAACCTGTATTGTTATTCTAAAGGGACTTGTCCCAGAATTAATAATGACTTTATTTATTATTATTTACTATTTTATTATTAAAATTATATACGCATTAAGTAATATATATAAAATGAATGCAGTAAGTAGTACATAATTACAATACAGTAAGAAAATACGAGGCAAGCTAGGCTATGGAGGAGGCGGGTTCGATGACCGCCCTAGAAAATTATCTTCGTGAAAGTCGGTCAGGGTTAGATCAGCTCCCACTCGTGGAGTCGTTGTCCTTCAGCGGGGGAGTCTTCCAGAAGGAGTCCTGTTTCCGATTAATGTCCTGTCCATAAAGTCGCCTTAGCCGGGTATAATAAAATCATAAAATTAAACCAGCAGTTGATATGTCACCTGGGAATTATACAAAAATGGAAAAATATATTTATTTAGGCGAGTATAACAAAAGCTATATGAGTTTTAAAAAATCGTATAATAAAATTTTGTTTTAAAATGCTAAATGCTAATATGAATAGAGTTTATTCATTTAGTTTTTATAATTTGTATTTTCCATATTAATCCTATATTAATAAAGCTCAGCTTTTGTATTAAAACCGCATATTATTCATATAGAAAATATTGATTAAATTTGATAGGATTACTATTTGTAGATAAAAAAAAAAATCTGTACCACTATAACCCGTGAACGGGTCTAGGATTGTATGGATGGTAGAGCCTGTATTGTTTCATGGACGGTTCTGCAAGGAGGTGACTTGTCCTAGATCACGCTCAACCGCCAGATTTTCCCCCCTCATTTCGGGTACCCTATTTTTATAATATACTATAAAGGCTGGGTGAGCCACAGGAGGGTCCTAGATCCCATATGATTCATCTCCGGCTGCAAACAGACTAGAAAAAGTCTTGCTCTCGGCAGGATTTGAACCAGGATTTCCGGCATGGCAACTTAGTGCCCTACCACTGAGCCACTCCGCTCCCGTGTAGATAAAAATATAATAAAATTTACATTACAATCAGTTTAATAATAAGGCATGAAGAACGAAAGCAAAGCATAAAATATATAAACGCAATAAAACCAAAAATATATTCATTCATTAAAATTTATTATAGAATTTATAGCATATAAAAATTATTTAGTAACCCACAAACTATTTGTATTCTTAAATCTTCCTTAAAAAAAAAACTTTATCACTACAACCGATGAATGATCCTGGGTGTTGCTTCCCAGACAGCGGTTGTGCAGAGAGATGATATGAAAGAGATCACGCTTAACCGCCAGATTTTCTCCCCAACTAGAGGTATCCATTTTACAGAGGCTGAGTGAGATGCAGGAGGGTTTGTGAATTCCACAGGATTAGTCCGTAGTGGTCGATAGACTAAATAATATATCTACCACAGGTGGATTTGAATCCGGTGCCTCAGCACAGTAACTTAGTCCTTAGATATTGTGCTGTCCCGCTACCTTGGTCCTTGCTACCATAGGAGAATGGTCAGCATTTTTTTTTTTGTATGGCAGAGGAGGGAAAGTAGAAATTTACAATTAAATTCTATGAATATTGTTGTTTTTTTAAGCGAAGAAACCTGCTAATTGCATTTTATCGCTTCCCTAGCTATACAAACACAATCTATCTATTGATAAAATAATATATGCTAAAGTAATTTTACTTACATGATACGAGATATAAAACTGCATAGATATACAATTACTCACCTGGAAAAAAAAAAAGCTATTAACAAACATTATTTTTTAAATAATTTTTTTTTTATTTTGAAGAGAAAAGATAACAAATTATTCATCCCTAAAAGAACAATATATAAAAATAAATTATGAATATAAAATTGACGTAAGTCAATGAGATCGCAATTAAAGTAATGCTCAATGAACGTTCTTCCCTGTGTATACATCGCAAAAATTGCTAGAACACGGGGATAAAGAATCGGTGAAGAGAGTGGATTTGTCTGGCTCCGATACGTCCCCTGGTAGCTCCACTAGATACACAGACGACCTGGGTTCGAATCCCGGTCAGGACAAATCTTTTCTCTTCAAAATAAAAATATTCATCATCAAAAGAACCATATTTTATTATTAAATATTTTTATTTTGAAGAGAAAAGATTTAAAATTTAAAACAATGATTCAAAAATTATAAAAAAACATATTTTATTATCTACATCTAATGTAAATATTAATGAAATATTGGAAAGGTAGTATTTGGTTCTTAAAGTGTTTCTCTTCATTAGAGCAGTTTTTAAATGAAATAAAAAAGATTAGATCTTTGTTTATAGATATTGGTTATTTACTTATATATTCTATATATTTATGTATTCATTTCAATAATGTACAACAAAAAAAGATCTTAATGTTATTCTGTGATTGTATTAATAATTAATTTTGAAAGGAATAATCTCTTCTTAGATGTTAAAGAAGTTCTTGATGGATTGTAAATGACATATAGTCGAAACGTATCCACATAATAAAGTCATATGGCAAAAATAACTGGAAATAGGTTTCATTGAGTGAATGAATTATTAAATAATTAATTGAGAGAATTCAGTTAGTGGACGGATATGAAAAAAGCCTAAATTTTAATGAAATATTATGCCATTAAATTGAGAAGAATTGATTTATTCGTTCATATAAAATGATTTTTAATATTTAGAGAGAAATTTGATATCATTAATTTTCCTATTTTTTCCGAACATAGCTTACAAGTCGAAAATAATATAAAAACCCAAACATATCAATAAAAAAATTAAACACGAGAAATAAAAGAAATCTTCAGACCCGATAGTAACTTTCTCCTTGCAAATAAGAAATGATACGATAAAATTATCAGAATTTTAATAGGAGCTGACTCAGGCAAGCGAAGGAGAAACCGGGGAACCGTTAACACTTCAGGCTCGGAGTCGTAAACTTTCCAAACGCTCCTTCTTGTAGCAGTTCTTATTTTTATGATTCACAATATACTGGTTTATTGTAACGGTTAAAAAAAAACTCATTTAGAAATCGTTACTTTTTCGTTGAGGAAGTTATTGTGGTTTGACTCTAATAATGTTTACGATAGATACCTAATACAAATGATAATAGTAGCAGTACCAATATACAAAGCAGCACCGACATTCCTCCTTGTAGCAGTTTTTATTTTTATGATTCACAATATACTGGAACGGTCTACTGTAACGGTTAAAAAAAGCTCATACAGAAATTACTTAACATTTTATTAATACATTACATTTTAATATTACATAATGCAATAAGGAGAAATAAAAACAATTTCCATAATTTTGCTACATATTCTCAAGTTTAAAAAAAAAATTTAATCTTTAATGTCTCTATTAAGTATAGTAAAATGCAGACGTTCCATAAACTAGAAACTAGAAATTTAAATACTGGTTTATTAATAAATGTTTATGGATTAATAATGAAAATAAACAAATTCCAGCATTAGCAAGGAAATATTGAACACAAAATATGGGCAAATAAAAGTCACAAAAAAGTTAAAATTACATAATATGTAACAACGGAATGTGTGGTATTGAAACAGTCAACCTTCCGAGTCTGGAGAAAATCCTGAAGATTTAGAGAAAAATTCTGAGGAGGATTCATGGACCCAAAGTAACACGAGAGGGGTATAGGGGTAAATCCAACGAAGAGATATACAGAAATTTGGAAGATCTTGAAAGAGTCATCAGGACGAGGAGACTGAGGTTCTACGGCCACATGAAGAGAATGAACAATAAGAGGCTGCACAAAAAAAAGTCTTAAGCTATAAGAGTATAGGTGGATACGTGAAGCAAATAAAAGAGGAGCTGGATAGGCTAAAAATCAAGGATAACGACTGCTTGGACAGAGAGCTTTCGAAAAAAAAAACTAAAAAAAGTTAGGGTGCTTGCAGGAAAGAAGGAGAAACGAGGGAGAAAATGGACTAAGGAAGAGCGAGAGAAACAATCCAGGAAGATGAGAGAGTATTGGAGTAGAAGGAAGGCGGAGAGTGTGAAGAACGTTATTAAGTGATATTCGCGTAGACCTTGTTGGCTGATTCGAGTAAAAAAAGTAAATAAGATTGTTGGAAAATGGTAAATAATTATAAATAGTTATAATTATTGTCGAAAATTTAAGTTACAACTTATTGCTTTCAGATTGTAAAATTTCTATTTTTTATAATTACTTAGGTGAAGGTCGAAGCGTAAAATGAATAAAGATGAGTTACATCTTCTGATATCTAAACATAGAAATCTGAATAAAATAAGCAGAGACCTTGAGACAACCGTAATACAAGGCTATTTATATTTATTCAACAGTTGTAATTAAAAAAAATCAACTATTTTCTGCCGTTCCACGGGATATAGGATCAGTGGTTAGAGCACTGCACCGGAGATGCAGACGACCCAGGTTCGAATCCCGGCCAGGACAAAACTTTTCTCTTAAAAAAAAAATATTTAAAAATAATTATCATCAAAATGACAATTAATAATATTAAAGGAATAATTTTCAGGACTCTAACCGGACCACCTTAACAGACCGGCTAGTGTTAAGAAAATAAAAAAGAAACTCATGTACTTAACAAAACGAAATTACACGAAATTGAAGACGATGTAGTCCATTCTGCAAATTGTGCTCAATTTAAACTGTTATTTCCATACCAAAGGCGAGCTAAGACCAGAAGACCACTTTGCTCAACAACCTTGGCATAAATTCTTTACGTGGTTTATGAGTTGAAAGGTCGAAAGTATTAGCACTACTATATTTTCGCATGAATCAAAAGTAACTTTGATCTTTGCATTACCTCTAGTTATCATAAATCTATGTATTAGGGAAAAGTATTTCTCGCCAGTCACGTGATAGAAGTTACATAAATATATGTTGCATAACCTGCAGGCTATTACTCATTCTGCCCTACACACGGGATAAGTTTTATATCAGGCGATTCTCAATTAAATTGGCGAGTTATCTCTTATGATAAGATCGCTTAATCTATCCCGAAAAGGGATCAGTCATTCTAGAGTTATTTAGTCTGTAGTAATTTGACAAGTGAACTAAGGTTTCCGTTTTAGTAATTTGTCATAAAAAGTATATAAGAAGATTTTTTTTAAATGTTTTTATTTTAAATCAACAAATTCCAAACCAACAATGATTTAAAAAAATCTCTAATGCAAGCCACGAATGTTAGGTCAATTGATGACAGGGACTCTACTGTTTCCTAACCAACGGTTGGGCGAAAAAATTTGTCCCAGCTCACAATCAAATGCGAGGTATTAACCCCAATATTAATAATCTTGTATAAATATCTCTATTAAATACGAAATAAATACAGTGAAGAAATATTTTATCAATGTTCCAATGGCCTTAACCAGCTTCCATTGGCGCTTACTGCCAGTGACGCGGCCGGGAAAGGGGGCAGGGACCTCCCGGACTCCTCCTTTGTCCTCATTCCTTTTGTTATCATTTTGGCAATGCATTTATTTTGTTTTTCCTATACGCATGTAAACATTTTTATTTTACTTTTTTATTATTATTATTATTTTCTTACCGAAAGATTGTATAGCTATTTAGCTCTATTACTCATTGCCTAAAAGTGGCAGATCGTAATATTTCAATAAAGTGTATATACAAATAAAAAAAGTGTTGCAAAGCAACCTACCGAGAAACTACTTTTTGTTAAGGCTATTGTGTTCGATCAGTTAAATCGTAAATATTTTTAAAAAATGGCATATCAAAAATACTCTATTCCTGATTTCTTTAAACCGTTGAACAAAATTTAGCATCCTTTTGGAAATTTAAATGGAATGCTTAAATTTAAAAAAATAAAACAAGCTTCATCTTATTCCAATATATCGATTTTAGGTCTTCTATTTCAATAATACATAGAGCAAGTCTAACAAACTAAATACAAAAAACGAAAACTTCATTATTTCATTTAATGCTAAATACTTAATATCTCATAACAATACGAAATTTATAGAACGATTTCGGAGTACCTCTATTAAAATGTTAGTTATGTACCTATTGAAAAACAATTCAAGGGACAGTACAATTTAATTCGTTTAATTTATATTTATATAATTTAATTGGTGGTAGGTCTATCCTTCTATATATTTATATATTATATATAATTATATATCTATATATTCTAGCAATATCTTGCTATCCAGAATAGCGTACATAGAATGGCTAAATTTCGCTCGAATGGTAACAGCACATAATATATCTGCAAAACAAAAACTCCTTGTGCATGTTGGTGATAAGGCCAAATAACCGCTCAATCTCCCAACTAAGACAACCCATCTTATAGAGGCTGGGAGAGCCACAGTCCACAAATCCACAACGTTAAAGAATAAAAAATATTTTATCTGACATTGAAAGCATCTAATTGATCTCAGCTCCCTACGTATTGAACTACCATGCTCTCAGTAAAAAAAAAAAAAAAAAAAATCGGAATAGATTAGTAAAAACATTGCACTTAAGGGAATTGGCGCGTATATTAGTGTTTGTCGCAAGCGAGTAGTTGTCGTAGGTAATGGTTTTTCCAGGTACAGACTAAACTGAAAACATAGACCAACTGTTTGGAAATAAACCAAGTTTTATATATACTGCAATGTTTTTAGGATAGACGCGTTTTCCCAGTACACACCCACTCCAAACCATGACCTGGCCCAACTTCTACGACTAAAACGAGGGCTAGTACAAATTATTCCCACATTTTTTTTATCTGAAGCCTTAAATGGTATCTGTCCTTAACATAGTTCAATGGATAATATTAGAAAAATAACCAATACAATTGTTATTACACATGGGTTGAAGTGGTACAGGTTAAAAAAAATCCCAGGCTCAACCATCACGACTTAAACAGAACATGCAATCCTTATAAATTTTACGTTTTGGCATTTTCAAATTATATTGATACACGTTTCTGTTGTTTTCTACTCCTCTAAAGGTCGACAGTATTAATCCAGGTCAGAAGACTTCCATGTATGGCATTTCCGTGCTCTCTAACGTGACAGAATAACGATTCGCAGAGAATAACACCCAGTGTCCGTTATTGCCCCTAGGATCTTCTAGTGCGCACTGCGGACCATCCTTCACCTCTGCGCAGGTTGGAGCACGCTCGTGAACAATAAATAAACCCAAGGTTTATAGGGAAAGTGTTTCAGACCTGTCTCCCGCACACAATTAACTATTGTCTGCAAATCAATGCTGTGAACTTAGCTGTCCTTAGGAATGGCAATGGAGTAACTGTACTGGACCAGGATGTGAACAAGTGCGTCATCATAAGGTGGAGTTGGTATTTAATTATAATATTTGTAATGTAAATTAACTAAGACATTAGTGAAAAAAATTAAAACCCAAAAGCCATAAGTCTCAAAAATAAAAAAATCTTCTGGACAGAATGAAAATAATAGCAAAACAAAAAAAAAGAAACTTATAAAGCGCATCCTAACCTGAAATGCTAAATGCAATAAGACACTAACCGAAGGAAACATCCCACCACCTCCAAGGTCCGAATGCAACTTCAGGATCATTAGGAACATGGGCGACTTCTAGTGGTTACCGTTTACTAACTACTAAGCTAACGGTCCCGGGTTCGTAGCCCGGCAGGTGGCCCTAGGATTTTTAGGGAGTAAAAACTCCATAGTTACGCCATCCTTCCGAAGGGACGTAAAACGGTGCTCCCGACCCTGCACGATGTCAGGTACTCGCTAAAAATCCCTATCCTAATTAAACCTGGATAGGCAAAATTTAGAGCTACCAATGTAGCATCGTCCGATTAGCCATAGCAGCATAAAGTGACGTTTGGACGAACAAACAAGTCTTCCCTAGACGTATACTCTTCATTTCGATCCTGTTTTATACTCATTGCATATTTAATAGATTTTTTAAATTTTTTAATAATAAATTTCAAGATATGAAATAAATGTCCAACTACAACACCACCCGCTGGGAACAAACATGAACTGTACGACATGGCAGATAGATTACACATCGCGTTCCTAAAGTCAGCGGTTAGGTGTGGTCCTCGATGCATCGCTCAGCGAGATGTAAATCGATCCATTGAATTTGTATGAGCCGAGTGAGAGCATGTATTTAGCAATGGCGGCCGAGGTACCTACATCCGCCTCCGTACCCGGGTACATTTGTTACATTTTGCCCACTTCCGGTCTCATATTACCCTAGATAGCAATCTCCGGAAGTGAACTGGCCAATTGGCGACATTATTTGGTAATTGCGTTCTATGTTACATCGTGCTAAGGTTTGATTAATGGTATAATCTTTGAGAGTTACTCGTCCTATGCGATCATCGAATGGTCGTTGTCCATTTTTGGATTATTTAAAAAACAGATAAACAAAAAATCAACTTCATATCAATCCCTATATTTTCACAGTCCACTTTTCTGGATTTTACAAGGAAGACTAAAAAAAGATTCTTATCCTGGACTGGTTTCATATCTGCAGTAAACAGAATATTGATAGTTTTGATGATTAACATTACACTTAATATTAAAACATATGTCTTGAAAATTACTCTCTGAATTATTTTTTTCCTTTTAATAAATTTTATTATTTTCAGAATTATATAAACCATAAAAAATAATTGGTTTTTAATGTAATAAAATATTCGTTTGGAAGTTAAAAAAAAATTGCTATTGATACCAGACATTAGTGTTTAAGGTCACTGTTTATTAATCTGTTGCATATACCATATTCGAGACAGGCTATGGATTAACACCGACATATCTGAGGACTGTATTTGGGCTCACTCAGGCCCTAAAAAGTTGCTACCCACAATTGAGGAAACCCTAGTAGTTGTACATGGTTTTAGTAAAATAACCTTCATGTCCTATAACAATGCAGTCCTGACCTTCTACATAACGTAGTGCTTTTATAGGGTGTAGTGATACAAAGTTAATATAAGAACCATTGGTGCATGCCACTTAAAATGGCCGGCCCACCATTTGCAGGACGCAGCCAATGAGATGACGTCAATGCAGCGAGTGCAGGCAGGCCATTTGTTACTCGAGTGCATTATGCACTTCCCACTCTGGAGAGATTACAAACGACTCCAGCTGCAATGATTGATCAACTCCCAGCGGAGGTCGGTAACTATCCTCTGGTACGTTAGGGTCTGTTGAGCTCCTCCAGTTTTCAGGGGCGATGTAATATACGACTGTATAATTTGTCTCATATGTTATTTGTTTCTCAGTATATTTGTGTAATATTGAATATCACAATACAATAATATAATATTCATATAAATTTGGATAGTATGATATCCCCATTTATTTTTGAAATTACATTTTAAAATGAGGGGATCTCTTGTACTGCATGAGAATTATTGTAAGAAAGGGAATATGATGTGAATATTAGTTCAATGATATTAGAAGACAGGAAAAGAACTCTAGTGATATGCTATGGTTGAGGGTTTTATAATGTACATAACAGACAGAACGTGCATTATATGCCCTGGATGTGTAAAAAAAAAAAAAAAAGTTTTTATCTCCTGGTAAACAGTAAGGGCATATAGAAGAGTTTTCTTTTGCAACCGTAAATATAACTGAAGTGAACTGTGCAGAATTGTTATGCTGAAGGTCCCGGGCTCAAATCCAGCAGTAACTAAATATTATTAAGTTTATAAATTATGGAATCTGGAAAATGGAATTAAAATCCATGGATAGACCCTTGTGGAGTCTACAGACCTTAGAAGATAGCACTCTCAATTTCGGGAAAGCCCTGGTGGCCGAGCGTGATCGTGGACAAATCACCTCTCTGCACAACCTAACAAACAGTACAGTAACTACTATGTGCTGAATCCAAGTCCCTTCATGGTTCTAGTGGTACAGGTTTTTTTTTTTTTTGGTTTTTTTTTACACATGCAGAATATATTAAGCACCTTCTCTCTGTTATGTGCATTATAAACCATAGCGTTTAAACGAAACACTAATATCATTAAATTCATAGGGCATCGGGGTTCATTGTGCAGGAGAGGTTGGTAAAAGAGGTGATTTGTCTGAGATCAATTAAAGATAGACTCTTTACACAACCTGAGCGAGTCATGTGATAAAAAAAGATATATATTTAAAAAATATATATACTATAGTTTGTAACACGTTGGCACAATTAAACAATAAGTTTCACTTATTTTGGATTATCTCTTATTGGACTCCCTCACCAATTCAATCCATCATTATATTTTGTAACATTTTGATAATATTAATAATTTAAAATAAAATAAAAATATCCAGATTTTATTTTACTGAGTTTCCACAATTTCTTGAGAATCATTTAGTGTTTTTAAAACCAAACGGTATTTTTTTAAAAACAGTATAAAGCTATTCTACTCAACTCCTGGTATAAACATTTTACCCTTATAAAAACTAACCATAATATTTATTATATAAAATGTCTAGTATTTATTTATACATACTACTTATAAAACTACCTGTAACACTACAGCCCATGAATGAAAGATCATGGGACAAGAGTCTAGGGTTCTATACGTTGTAGAGACTGAACTGCTTTTAGACCAGTTAGGCAGGATGGAGGTTTTTCTGAGAAAAGTGTCCATTTTGAGCCTGTGTGAGCCCCGTAACTATCTGCAGATCCCACAATGTTGTACAACTGAGGATTATAACATTTAAAAAAATAAGTTATTGATTACGATCCACAATCTTTTTTTTTCTAATTTTAGTATAAAATGGCGAATCTTTGGCCTGATTCAGGACCTTTTCATAAGACAAAGTTCGATAAAAATAATAAAATTAAGAAAACTACCTTTAATTCATTTAACTAACTCCTTAGCCAGTGCACGTTACAGCAGACTCATAGACGACAGATGCACAAGCCTTGATAGGAATCGATACAACCCCCTCCACGAAATGCAAGGGCCACATCGCCGCTACTGCACATGTCGACCAGGACAGCACATGCTATATCTAGTGCTATATGTGAACATAGGACATGCTATATCCACTGTCCTCAGGAGCAGGTTTCGTCCAAACATAATTAGCAACGCCATATGCCTCATTTGAATGTCGCAATCACGATCGACCCTCCTCGATCAAACAATACTCGGATTGCAAGAACTTTGTCATCGGGAGTCAGAGGGCGACTCCTATGAACGAGATGACACATGTAACGCCATGTTCCCTTTGTGCAATGCATTTATGTACCAAAGGGGTCAAGTAATTCTCATTTAAGCTTGTATATTGAAAAATTATTATTTAAATTAGAAATCACATAACTATCTTATACCTCATTACTTGAAATAAATTTCGATTGTAGATATCCTAAGTAATGAAAAAAAAGCTAAGGATTAATGTCAATGCATAAGCATACCATAAATATTAAATGTCAACCTTCGGCAATATTGGAATGAAATATAATGAGCAACAAATGAATTAAAATATAATTAAAAAAAATAAAAGTATAACAAAATCTATGAGGACAATAAAGCGCGAGAAGTACATGGTAGAGACTGTTTTAGTGAGCCCCAGGAGGGTCCCCAGATACCAGATCCATTCTTAGCTTTAAACAAATTAAATGAATCATTCACCAAAGCCAGATTCGACCCTGTGACTTTCGATAGTATAAAAAAAAAGCGAAACTTACTTAAGGGTTGATTGTAGTATGATTTATTTATATTTTACAATTAATCTTTCTGTTTTAACATGTTGCTTAAATAAAGAAGATTTCGATACTATCTTTGTTCCAAAAATTAATTTCAAAAATATTTTGGAAAATTGGTGTCAAAATTGGAGGATTAAAATAAATTCTCACAAATCTCATCAAATCACCTTTACCCTCCGTCGTAAACCTGCGACTTCCTGCCCCCCCCCTGTATCATTTAATAACATCCCTCTAAGTCCTGTAGAACAGATCCGGTACTTAGGACTACACCTTGACAAACGCTTAACTTGGAATCCTCATACTAGACTGAAACGCCAAGAAACAGCTCGCCGTTTCAGGCTACTTCAGCATTTACTAGATAAACGTTCTAAGCTCCCAATTAACTACAAGAGACTCATTTACATGACAATCATTAGACCCATCTGGACTTACGGAATAGAGCTTTGGGGCTCCACTAAGCCATCGAATTCCTCTCGTATTCAATCCTTACAATCCAAAATCCTTCGGAAAATCCTTAATGCTCCTTACTTTGTTACGAACAAAGTAATCCATAATGACCTTAACGTCCCCTTTATTGCTGATTTGGCCCGAATCCGATATAAATCTTTTCATGATAAACTTCATTTCCACTCAAACCCACTAGTTTCAAACCTCGCAACCTCTTCAATTCCTGATAATCCTTCGAGGCGTCTGAAAAGAAGATGACCTCGTGACCTTCTAAACTGAACTTTTTATTTGAGTACTACCACTGGGTAGTTTCTCTACTTGTCTTCTCATGTCAATGTATTCACTCATTATATTTACTAGATGTATTTTGTATACAGTTGTAAATTTCAATAAATAAATTTAAAAAATAAAAAAATAAATATTTTGTTTTCAAAGTGTCTAGTCTCACACAATAAATGTGAATAAAAATTCATCTAAGAAGTCGTCGATTGTTATTTTTACAGTACAATTATCTAAGCTTAACCTTTCAACTTGAATTTAAAAAAAAAACATCTGTTCAACAGAAGCAATGACTTAGTGTATAAGGGAAAAGATTAAGGAGGGGAAAAAAGAGGGAAATCTGGTAGGGAAGTAGGGAAGGATTAAATGTGACAAGGGGGAGAAAGGAAATGCCCCCCCCCCTCTCCTGAGATGAAAATGTCTTTTCCAAAGTATCGCCACTTTTCCGCCCTCTTATATCCTTTCCTTTACACACAGCGCCTTTAGGTAACATAGATTAGGATTTATAACGTGTGAGTGTGAGTATATATATAATAAATTTATTCATAATATTATAACATCTTAATAATATAATTCTACCGGTTCTAGATTATCTGTGTTATCGCTAAATAATTTAGTAGTGCATTTTTGGTAAATTTCTTTCAATTTTCTAATTAATTCAAGTCATCTTCATATTCAGCTGTAGTACTTGGCATAATTTGTATAAGTACTTAGTCCTTGAAATAAAGATTATATACAAAGGTGAGAACTTGTAAGCATCTGTGAGTTGCATACAACATAACATATCGCTCCTTCTAAAGAACGACATAACTCAATAATTGGCATTTTTTAGTTAAGCTTTTTTTAACATTTTTAATTTAGGAAGGACATATCAGATATTCCATTTCCATGATATTTGTTTTATGAGAAGCGAGGGGATGGTTGACTGGAAGATAGACGTAAGGAAGAAAATAGTTGGGGGTGCAGTCAAATAAAAACACTAAATAAGTGGTTACTTTGTGGGTCATCTTCAGGGCTAAGAAAGAAAAACAGACAAAATAACAGAACTATAAAAATACATTACTGACTAAGTATATGATAAATGAGAAAAAATATATATGTAGAGAGGTAGAAATTTAGAACAAAAGTGAGGGATATATATGAATAAAAAAATTACAGAGAAAATGTACAGAACGGTGGTGATGCCAAAAAGATTTTTTTACAAAGATAAAAGAAGGAAGTAAACAGAAAGTTATTTAAAAAAAGAAAAAGTATAAACATCAGAGGTGAGAAGTAAAATTATGGAAAAGGTAGTAGAATATATATAAAAACTATAAAATGTAAGATGATAGACTCCTGGGGAGTTTACATAAGTAAAATGAAAGAAGGTATAGCCAAAATGATATTAAAGAGTAAATAAAGGAAAAATAACATTAGCAAGTCAAGACATAAATATAGAGTATAACAGTTTTTAAAATGCATACATATAGTATGAATTAATAAATTCATAGTTTGAGTATCATGTTAGAATGTTTATAGGAATAATGACATGTTTCAAGCTTTTAAACATTTTTTAATAGTTTATTAAAGACTTTAAATACCATCATTGTAATATTAATTATCCTATGCTTTACCAATGTCCACATTTTTATTTTTTTAACTCACATGGAACTTTCAAATAGCTCTATTAAAAAATTAGTTGTTATTTTTAGTTTGACAATGTTCTTTTTAAGGAGCAATATATGTAAATACCATCAGTATTGTAAATTTAAATGGACTTTATCCCCAGCAACTATATCGAAGAAGTTGCCCAGACCATCTTAAGACTAATTCATACACGACTCATGCAATTATATATTAATAAAAAACTGGCTGAGCTGAGATAATGACTGATATTCTTGCTACAAACATATTTCGAGGTTTGTATTCATTAGTATGCGCATTTAATTTTTTTAAAATTAAGCTTGCACCCCCCCCCCCCCGGAAAAATTCCTAGTTTTAACTTTTCTCCCCTATAAAAGATGGTATCAGTTCCGCAGGTTGTCGCTTCGACATAAGACACAAGTTTTCTTTGGAATATTCCCCAAAAATACAAATAATCGTTAGCTTTAGTGTGAAATAATGAGTGTAGTAATGGGAATTTTGTGTATTAAATTAACATTTCGAAGTATTGATGATATATGTTTGTTAAAGCATTCATTTCTAGATAAAATGATTACCAAAACATACACATTTCCCGTGACTATTTCGTCAATACTAAAGCTCATTATTATTTTTATATTTGAAGAATATTAAAAAGGAAACGAATTAGCAGTTAAAACTTGTTGTGACTCAACTCGGAACACAACCTCCAGAAGTGATACATATTCATTTTCCGTGAGTGTGATATTGTTTTATATCGTATAATACGTATTGATCTTGATTAGTTATGATATTTACAAACATCAGACTATCATGATCAGTAAAGTTGGCTTCTACAGCCACCGCATCGGAGGTAAATAAACAACCCAAAATAGGACTCGAGCTCACTAGGGACCGCACCTTCCTAAACATTCAACAGTTTCATAGTCACTTCAAAGGATTTTTCTTCTTCTTTTTTAACGAAGATATTTACAGACCCAGTTGTGGACCGATTTAGAAAATTAATGCTTGTTATGGGTACAGCCTATTTCCTCAAGGCGGACAAGATGGGATAAGTATTTTAGGCAAGATATGAAAAAAGTAAAACGGAGTTGATGTTGGAGACTGTACGTAAGTCAAAAAAACAAAACAAAAAAAAACTGTACCACTACAACTCGTGAATGGGTCTGGGGTTCAGTACATGGTAGAGACTGTACTGTTTCATGGCCAACGGTTCTGCAGGGAGGTGACTTGTCCTAGGTCACGCTCAACCACCAGATTTTTCCCCCTTATTTTAGGTACCCTATTTTGATAATATTTTATAGAGGCTGGGTGATTTATAGATCCTATATGATCCATCTCCGGCTACAAACAGACTAAAAAAAAGTCTTGCCCGCAGCGGGATTCGAACCAGGATTTCCGGCATGGCAACTCAGTTCTCTACCACCCAGCCACTCCGCTCCCTGCTATAAGTCAACGTTAAATAGTAGATGTGTACGATACTGAAAATACTGATTCTTACCGTAAACTGATCTCAATGTCTTCAATTGGTTGTGGTTACACAGGATATTTTGTTAGATGGATTTATCAGATGGCATTTGGATGTAGGTTTTGGGTTGAAGAAGGCCCTTAAGATCTTAGAAATAGCTTGATTACACCATAATGAATATATTTTTATGATCTAAGAAATTTCAGGAAAAAAGTTCAAAATTTAGGTTTTTCAGCAGAGGGTATAGTTAATAATTGCAAGGGTTAGATATCGAATAAAACAACTAAAAATATATTGTATCGACAATTTTCGATTACATTTAAATATTTAATAATCAATAAAATATCGTAATTTTATATCGCATTTACAAAAAATTGAATATAAAAGCCAGAAGCTTGGGTTACTTGGGTTAAATTCATGATAAACGTTGTACTGTTCCTATGACAACGATTGTGCAGGGAGGTGGTTTATCCGCGATCACCACAGTTTATCGGTCTTAGCCGGATTTGAACCCGGGACCTTAACCAAAACGTTGTCTCCTCTACATACTAAGCAACAATATATATATTTATTTATAATTTTGTTTTGAAGGGAAAAGATTTGCCCTGGCCGGGATTCGAACTCGAGTCGTCTGCTTTTCCGTAGCAGTGCTCTAAACCTCTGAGCTATCAGGGGTCGTATGCAAGTCATACAAATCCATTCTCTTCATCCTATATCCCCGTATTCTCGCAATTTTAATAAGAAAACAATCTATAAGTTATTATAAATCTATAATATAAGAGATGGGATAAATTGTTAATCATATTAGGTTTTTTTTAAAAATTATTTTATTGAATTGTACAACTGTAATATATACATCTAGTGCAAGGGCTGTATGAATAAATAAATACATGAAAGGACATGTAGAGGGACTACCCATTGGCAGCACTATAATGGGTATTAAATTTTAAAATATTTTTATTTTTATTTTTGAAGAGAAAATATTTTATCAGGACTGGGATTCGAACCCGGGTCTCCTACATTTCCGTTGTGGTGCTCTACCAACTGAGCTATACTGGTTCGTACTTCGGTCAGACATATCTATTCTCTTCACCGATCCCATATTCCGGTGTTCTCGCAATTTGCGATGTATACAATGGGAAGAATGCTTATTGAACATTACTTTAATTAGCTTGTTGACTTACGTCAATATATTATTTATAATTCTTATTTTTTATAAATTGTTATTATTTTTAAATATTTTTGTTTTGAATTGTTATTACAATTAAAAAAAAATAAAAATTATATATTTATATATTTAAAATAATGTTATATTGCAATAAAAAAATAATGTTACTGTAACAATAAATAAATATTATAATAAAAATAATCTATGATACGAACTAAAGGGGAAATGTTTGGGACCTAGAAGCCCCTGTCAGTTCTATGAATGATGAATAGTAGTTCTCTCCTAGCCCGGCTTTCTATTTTTGACCTACTCAAGATGAATATAATTTTGGTTCCCGTTACTCATGCAAGCTACAATCCTTCAACTCAGAGCCTTGAATAAATGAATTTGCATAATGCAAGTAAGCTAAAATATCCGTAGATAAGTTTCATTATATCTTGATTAATGTAAATAACAAAAATATTTGCTATTTATTTGTTAACATGACTATGAAGTTGAATCGAAACAAAGAATTTTACAATAATAGTTTTAAAAAGTAAATAGTTACACCAAAATAAATATGGTATCTTTATTTTTTTTTCTTAATATGATTCTTCCATCTAGACTTAGGGAGTAGAGCTTTGGAGCTCCACTAAGCCATCGAATTCCTCTCGTATTCAATCCTTACAATCCGAAATCCTCAATGCTCCTTACATTTTTACGAATAAGGTAATCCATAATTACCTTAATATCCCATTTGTTGCTGATTTGGACCGATTCCGATATCACTTCTTCAATTCCTGATAATCCTCCGAGGTGTCTGAAAAGAAGATGGCCTCGTGACCTTCTAAGCTGAACTTTTAATCTGAGTACGACCACTGGGTAGTTTGTTTACTTGCCCTTATCTCGGGGCGTAATTTATCTTTCATTGTATTTACTTGATATATTCAAAATACAGATGCAAATTTCAATAAATATATTTTTAAAAAATATGAGTCTTTGGGATGTAAAATTTAATATATCAATAACAAATAAAATTACCGTTATTTTTGGCATTTAAAGGGTGAAGAGGTTTTTTTATTCAATAGATCATAAAAATTATAGATCATGTTTTAAACTGAATACTGTAGTGTTGCCGTGGGTAACATACCAGGTCGAGGAAATTTAAAATAAGTAAAAATAGATTTTGGAATACAAACATGTTCTTTTATTTACAAACAATTTATTTGTAGATTTGAATTTTTTTTTAAGTTGAGCCTGCCCTCTTATTATTTAAAAAAAAAAGAAAAAATATCGTATTATAGTCTCACTTTTAATTTCGATTTCATAGTGCATAGGAAAGCAAGTTTTGGATGATATCGATAGACAGTTATTCAATATCTAAAAAATTGAATAATTAAATTACTTAATTTACTTTGATATAGTTCAACATAAAATAATGATTTCTTTGATTATCTTCGTAGAAATAATAAAAATCCTCTTTTCTTTTTCAAGAAAAAAAATTATTGACAAACATTATCACGTTACCTGATAATCACAAAAAATAAGTTTCTAATACAGAAAAATACAGAAGATCGAAAACTCAATACTTGTCAAATGACATTTATATAATTTCTTAAATAAATATTTGAATTACAATTATTATTAAATAAAGAAAACAATTATAATATTTGAAAAAAGTGAATTTTCGTGTTTCGAAATAGATCAATATCTATTTTAGAGCACATTTTCAGCACCTTCTAACCAGCCTAAGTAAACGTTTAATCGTTTTTAAATAAATTTAAAAAAAATATTGAATAGAAAAGCAGAAATACTTAAAGGCTCTTTTTAATCTGTTTGAAACTAACTTTAAAAATAAAATGTAAAAGCTTCCAATCTAAACGATGTTTTTTGTAGGATGGAAATAGTTGGGGGTGCAGTCAAAAATTACACAAAAAATAAGTGGAAACCTATTATATTTTATGTGTGCCGACGTTTCGACCTACTTTGTAGGTCATCTTCAGGGCCAATAGGAGTGGCTACTCGCTGCAGAAGGTAACCAGTAGGTCGAAACGTCGGCACACATAAAATATAATAGGTTTCCACTTATTTGTTGTGTAATTTTTGACTGCACCCCCAACTATTTCCATCCTACATTAGTATATGCCTACCAGTCAACGAATTTCTTTCCTACATAAACGATGTTTTCTTTTTCGTTTTTCTTATATTTCATTCAATATTCAATTGTTAAACGTGATGAAAACGGAATGATTTATTACATAAATATAAGTAACGTCATTTTACATAAATTAACAATAATCAATCCTAGTACTACACATTTCATTTACAATTATATACAAGAGCATACCATAGTGAACGTAAATGAATATTTTTCTTGAAGAATGTATAGCTGTAACGACTCTTTAGTATCTTAATTATCAGATTAAACCTACAGGAAGAAAAAAAAAAAGATTTCTAGTTATCGCGGCTAGTCTGTTTTCTTGTTTTTTTATTTTTTACGTAAATTTCCTTATTAGAAATACCTGACCAGGGTTACCTTGGAAAAACATGTTTTCAAACGAATTGCAAACCAGGTCTCAAGGAAATGATATCATCAATGCAGAAAATGTCCAAGGTTTATGCAGTCATTGGCTGAGAAGTAAAATATATTTTTAAAATATATGATATTACAGCATTAGAGCTCTAGGTACTATGGTTTTATGTATCATTCATGCCATTATATTTACTTGTTTTATTGTTATAAAAAAAAACCTGTACCACTACAACCCGTGAACGGGTCTAGGGTTCAGTGCATGGTAGAGACCGTACTGTTTCATGGACAACGGTTCTGCAAGGAGGTGACTTGCCCCAGGAGTGTACTAGATCCATATGATCTCCATCTCCTACTGCAAACAGACTTAATAAAAGTAACTGCCTGCAGTGGGATTTCCGGCATGGCAACTCAGTGCTCTACCACTGAGCCACTCCACTCCCTTGTATTGTTATAATACAGTTGCAAATTTCAATAAATCATTTTTTTTCTTTAATATGAAAGAAAGTTCTTCACATAAGAGTTTTTTCACGTTTAAGTAAACGAAATGAATCAATCGAATTCACTGCAAAAACCGAAATAATTTTGTTTATTTATTTATTATTATTATTTTTTAATTTATAATATTACATACAAATATTTGATTAGCAGTTTTATTAAGCTGATAAGGGTTTTCCTCTTTTGAAATTGACCAAGAAAAACAGTAATATCAAGTATAACTGTTTAAAAAAAAAAATAATAATTATCTCTAAATTTTTACAATAATTAATCATAAATAATTAATAATTAAATAATTAATCTTGAGGAAGATAATGGTCCGGGTGGAGGTATAATAAGGAGAACTATCAATTTGAAGGCTAACGTTTCGATCCCCGTTGCAGGTCTTCTTTAGGGCTAAATATACAAGATACATAATACTTAAAATGTATTCATGGTAAAGAATAAAAATACATGTAGGCATTACGAGATACGAGTGATCAAATGGTGAACCTTCTAGACAAAATTATTTTCGTATTCATCCTCATATCCCATGATGCCTTAATGTATTTTTATCCTTTAATATGCACCATTTTAATTTGTATGTATCTTGTAAATTTAGCCATATAGAAGACCTGCTATGTGGGTCGAAACGTTGGCTTTCAAATTGATAAATTCCTGATTTAAGAGAATTCTTTATGAACTTCTGTAGGACCATTTTCTTCCTCATTAATATAATTATTTAATTATATTCACTTCATTATGTTAATTAAGATGATGTTGTACATTATTCTGTAGAGGGAAACAGTGTAGAATATAATTATGATGATTTGCCACCATCGAATCCATTTTTTGATGATGAAATGGACCAGCGTATAACCGCATTTAATGGAGGGTTCGGGTGTGGTCAGTACGTGCGGCTCTGTGGGGCACGTATAATCGATTTATTACCAATCTACTATCGAATAAAATAAGCGGGTAAATAAATCGAATCTACCTCACCTCCTGAACCTTAGGGATAAAGTCATCATAGAGGTCAGCAATCATACTCAATCGCCTGGTTTTCTAACAGACCCTTACACTTTTCTTATTCGTACTTAATTAAGAAATGTTTATAATTATATTTGATATAATTTGAATAAGTATTATATATATACATATATATAACAATGTTAACGGATATAAGAAACAATGTTTTAGCTTGAAAATAACAGGCTTTTTTTTGTGTTTTTTTTCAAATAAAGAAACATTTTGGTTAGCTGGTTTTTTATATCAAATTTTACATAATTTAAACCAATTGTTTAATTGATTTTACATAATTCGAATTATTTTATTGGTAATGATTTTAATACAGAAAATCATTAAATGAAAATATTGTGGAAAACGGAATGCAACAAATGGGAGTTTATATTTTAAATATATATATATATATATAGCTTACAAATAAAAATTTAGTCCAACTTTATTACAATACTAATATTGTTTTGTAATGAAGCAATACAATACACATGTTTGTATTATAAAAGATGTTGATAATATGTAATAATTACCATATACATGATGTTAATCCAATGACAGCCTATTGATGTATGTGCAATATAAAACTAATATTGATATCAGGAATGATCTTTACTATCTTTTTATTTTAATATACAATGAAATTTACAACTGTATTATATTAATACAACACGTAAACGGAATGAATGGTACATATTGGCATGAATAGAGACAAGTAGAGAAACTATCCAGTGGTAGTACTCAAATAACAAGTTCAACTTAGAAGATCACGAGGCGATCTTCTTTTCAGACGCTTCGGAGGATTATCAGGGATTGAAGAGGTTGCTAGGTTTGAAACAAGTGGGTTTTAGTGGGAATGAAGTTTGTCATGAAAAGATTGATATCGGATACGTGCCAAATTAGCAACAAATGGGACATTGAGGTCATTATGGATTACTTTGTTCTTAATTAACAATCGGTTGTGCAAGGAGGTGTTTAGGTTGATATCACATAACCAAATATACCCACTTTTTAGAGACCGGGTGACCTCTAATAGTATCTTTAGATCCTTAACGTTTGATTATCGGCTGTTAACAGAATAAATGATTTTATTAGCAGTCTCAGACTCTAAAGACAAGTAACTCAGAAATAAAAAAAACATATTACGAACTACACCACACCTCATAATTTAAAATATTCCTATAAAAACATAACATTACCATAGGTACAATAGTATCCATAATGCAATCCCTATACAATAAAAATGCAGTCGAAATATTGAATTTTTATTGCAGGATCGTATTTAATGATTAATGGATATGAAATGTATATAAGTTGTTTTGGTAAAAATCAATCTTGAAATATATTAGAAACAGAAGTAATATTTTAAGTTGATGGTTTATCAAAAAATCGTGACTGAAAGATTTCGAATCCAGGCAGGACTAACTAGTCAACTGATCCAAGGATTAAAAACAAAATCACGATCATATGAAATAAATTTGTTTTCGAAAATAAAGGAAACCTCCTTCGATGGGAGATAAGGAGGAGGGTGGACATGAAATGGTCACGATTGGAAAGTCTGCGCAGGACATTATCTCATCTCCTGTAAGGACCTCATCCTTTCCAGAGCCAGGATTAAAAAGGAATTGATCGTTAAAAAAAAAAAAAAATACATTCTATTATGGTTAATTAGGTTTGTTTAATACAGATTATATCTACAGTACCGGTGAATAAGTGGTTAAGTCTAATTTTCTACAATGAGTTTCTTGTACTTAGAGAAGTTTAATCATATTATTGTCGTAGAGAATAAAGGGCTAAGTCAGGCATTGGGTTGAAAAGAAGTTTTTGCTTATATTGCAACTCCATTTAAAGCCAAAAACTACGAGATTAACATAAGTCTGCTTCCCTAAATACAACTAACTCAGATAGCCACGCACAGACACCTATTCCTATACATGTTGGTACAGGCTCTATGAATTTAAAACGTGTATTCCTACGCAAAAAAACCTTGAGATTTTCTGTATGCGAGTTTCTGATGTCGTTTAATCTCTAACAATACAAATTAATAAGACAAACACATTATCTGAATAATTAGAAAATCTTTCCCACTACCACCCATGCAAGAACTTGGGTTCAGTACATGGTAGAGACTTTATTGTTTCCAGGACAACGGTTGTGCAAGGAGGCGATTTGTCCGAGAGCATGGTTAACCGTCGGATTTTCCCCGGATAAAGGTATCCACTTGATAGTGGCTGAGTATAGGGAAGATCTTCCCAGGGTCTATCTACGTCTGTTAACAGATTAAATAATTTACTTTCCACAACTAGATTTAAACCTTGGATGATCAGCATAGCAATTCAGCTATATTCTTTTATCTGAAGAATAATGGCTCAAAATTATTATGACTCGAAAGATATCGTTAAGGCGTCGTATAAATCATAATACGAATGATTCTAGCGTCTGCATAATACAATATAATTAATTACTCAATTAATTTAAACGCAGCTGAGTGATTTAATATTACACGTTAATTATTGAATGACCTAGCTAACGTTATCAGTCTATCGAGGTCAGTTAACATCATAGTATTGTTTATAGTAATCAAGAACTCTACATAGATATCGTACGCTATAATATATTTGCTAAGAAAATAATTATCTGAATACTATATTTTGAAGGCAGAAAACATGTCCGAGCTGTCAGTATCTGTCAAAACTGTCCCTAAATGTGTGAACCTGTTAGTGATGTTGAAAAGAATAGATCAATTAATGTTTTTTATTCATAGCTAAAGCCAATTAAACACATAATAACCTAAAAAAAAACTTGTACCACTACAACATATGAAGGATCTGGGGTTAAGTACATGGTAGAGACTATACTGTTTCTTGGACAACAGTTGTGCCGGGAGGTGATTTTTTCTAGATCACGTTCAACTCCCAGAGATATTTTAGGTACTCATTTTAAGAGGCTGTGTGAGCCCCAGGAGGGTCCAGATCCCATAGGATCTATCTCCACCCGCTAACAGAAATAATAAAACCATGCCAGCGAGAGGGGTTCGAACCTTCTGCAGAGCATCTCATCGCCCTACCCCCATTGTACCACTTCGCTCATTAATAACATAATAAAACATAATAAATTTTATTAATTATGGCTTCTCGGCTATTAATGCTGATTAAAAAACAGCATTTATAAGGATTGTGCTGTATATAATGGAGCAAGGATCCATTCTAAAATAAAATAGTTTTTTTTTCCATATTAGACCGAAACGACAAGAGAAATTTACCTGAATAGACAAACGCTCCATGCTCTCAATTGCTTACAAAAGACTCAATACATGACAATCATTAGACCCATCTAGATTTACGCAGTAGAACTTTGGGGCTCCACTAAACCATCGAATTCCTCTCGTAATCAATCCTTACAATCTGAAATCCTAAATGCTCCTTACTTTGTTACGAACAAAGTAATCTATAACCGATATCAATCTTATTATGACAAACTTCATACACAATCTAACCCACTAGTTTCAAACGTAGCAATCTTTGAAATTTCTGATAATCCTCCGAGTCATCTGAAAAGAAGATGGCCTTGTAAGAACTTGTAATTTAGTTTAAGTTATTGTTCTCAATTTTACTCGAAATTCTTTTCTCATAAAATTTTCGAACATACTTCCTTGAAGTAGTGTTTATACTAAAAGTGTATGTGTGAATTAGTTTTATTACTTGAGAAATAAATAAACTGACAATTACAATAGGATTAAGTCGTTGCCACTAACCTCTTTATCAAAGAGGTCGAACAAAAAGTTTTTATAAAAGTTTTTGCCTCGAGTAATAGGTGAGTGAGGTAATGATAGTTATAAGGCCCGCACCACATCCCCTCCCCTATCATTAAATTAATATCTCCTTCACTTTTCTATTTTTCCAATCTCTTCAATTTGGAATTTATTTTCTTATCGTGTATTATTGAGATTTCTGTTATTCATCTGAGGGGAAACTGCCGTTATTTGTACTACACAGTCTTGCCCCCAATCGGAAAAATCGAGAATTTATTTTGTAATTCAGGTTTTTATTAAAATAACATACTTAGCGAAATATGAATATGTGAAAGATTTCACTTAATATTATATGCACAATTTAAGTTTCAGTAAACTATTAAAATTTAAATCATAAAAAATTAAACGAGGCGTTATTAATTAAGTTATAAATGGGTATCTGTAAAATTCTTCTAATCAAATCTTTTTATTTTTTTTTACTCAAATGAAAGTAAAAAGTAAATGTTCTTCCAGTCAACTCTTTAATTGTTAGACATTTACAGTAGTTAAAAAAAAAAAAAATGTTTGAGGCTCTAAAAAAGCTGGGTGAGCCTCTACCCAGGATACTCTGGGAGGATCCTTCTCCGGTCGCTAATAGGTTATATAAAAGTCTGCCAGAAGCGGGATTTGAACCTTTTCTCTCCTGCATGGAAACTCAGCGCTCTACCACTGAGCCACTCCTCTCCCATAGTAGTTTATTAATAACTATTATTTTTCAAATAATGATATTCTTGTGGAAGAAAATATGGCCCGGGTAGAGGTCAATAAATTTCTCTTAGATGTGGAGAATGTAATTAGCCAACGTTTCGACCTACTTTTCAGGTCTTCTTCAGGGCTAAATATGCAAAATACAGACAATTGAAAATTAAAAAAATAGTAAAAAATTGCTAAGCAAGGTAAATATAAAGGTTATAATGTATGAGTGTTAACAGTATTAATAACCAAGTGACAGGAAGGTAATAAAATACATACAAAAGAATAAAATTTAAATAAAACAGAAAAAGTTAAAAATTTAAAGAATAAGATAATAAAGATAAAAATTAAAAATGGGTAAATTTTAAAGTAAAAATACATAAATATTATATACATTTTAAATTCATAAATATTACTTTAATATTTACGCATTTTAATTTTTAATTTTTATCTTTATTACATTATTCTTTAATTCTTATTCTTTTAACTCTTACTGGTGTATTCTTATTTTATTCTTAGTATGTATTTTCCTCCCTAAACGTTGGTTAATTAATAAACATTTCTCCACATCTCAGAGAAATTTATTGACCACTATCCGGACCATATTTTCTTCCGTCAGAAAATATGTTTTTTTTTAGGTCAACTATTATCATTCAAAATGATATTCTTGATTTGACAAGGAAATACAAAGATCTTAATTCGGTTTAAAAATAAGCTCATAATATCACTTGTGAATAGTTTTAAAGATAATGTTTATCATTTACCATTAAAACTGTCTTAAAGCCAACTATTCTTCAGGATTCAGTTCAGTTCAAGTGATTAATCTCTTGAGTAAGATGTAATTTTTAGTCTAAAATATTTAGAAAAACTGGTGATTTTTAAAAAATAGTTTTTAGGGAAATTTCAAGATTAATTCATGGTTTCATTTAACATCACTGAATGCAGTTGTAGCTAATCGTACGATGCTACGGTGAGTGTCCTAAATTTTATCTATCCAGGTATAATTCGGATACAGATCTTTTGCGAGAACCTGACATCCCACTGACTGGGGACCACCATTGAACGTCTCTTCCGAACTCAGGTATGGATTTTTTACAACACTTTAATGATGTGTTAAATTGAGTTAAATGAAAAAATCATATAATTACGTATTTATATAGGGATAATAAAAAAAAACATTATAATATTTTTATATTCATTTATGTAAACATATATAGTAATAAAATTGAAATTAAACTGCAGTCCTTGATAGAGCTGTAATGCAACTCTTGCCACGTCCATTCGTGAATGTCACTTGAATGCAACTGTTGCATTTATGCAATGTCGAAATGTATTATTTATTTATCAGTTAGAGACGCTTAATTAATTCAATTCCTATCGTTACGTTCAACGTCAATGTGTCACCTGTCAAGGTGGGTCTGACAGTTAGAGCTACAATATTAGTCTGCATATTGATGATTAAAAAGTGCAATAGTAAATAAAATAATATATGCATTTTAAATAAAAGAATTAAAATAATTAAAAAAAGGCTGTACCGCTACAACCCGTGAATGGGTCTGGGGTTCAGTACATACATCAGTAGAGACTGTATAGGTGTCATAGACAACGGTTCTGCAACCGTCAGATTTTACCCCCTTAATTTGGGTACCCACTTTTAGAGGCTGGGTGAGCCCCAGGAGGGTCCTAGATACTTTATGATCCATCTCCGGCTGCAAACAGACTAAATAAAAGTCTTGGCTGCAGCGGGATTGGAACCAGGATTTCCTTCATGGCAACTCAGTGCTCTACCACTGAGCCACTCTACTCCTCAATTAAAATAATTACAGACATAATTCAACTATGAGTAAATAGTTAAGAAAATGATAATAAATATGTTGTAATAATAATAAATGAACTATGTTATAGGGTATGTAACTATGTAAGGTGTTTAAAATAAATAATCTTAATCTTTAAACATTGTATATGTGTGTCTAGTTCGAGCTAATAGTTTCGGTAAGAAATGGATTAAGATGATGATCTGCTCTGAAAAATCTTTTTTTTTGTTTTAATAGTTCCTCAGATTGAGGTTTCTAGTCCAGGATCCATGGTCCATTTTTGCACTTGATTAGTATCAAGCTGAATCTTCGTGAATAGCTTCGTTTCGATGAGACGCCAAACAATTTTCTGTGCGATTGTGGTAGCTAAAAGAGGTAGCAAGGATAAAATATGTCGATTTGATGATTCTCAAAAATGTATTTCTTAACTGGGTTTTTTTTGTTAAATCTATTTGAAATAATATTTGTCCTACAAAATGTATGGTTTGATCAAAGAGTCCCCTCCTTCCAACATGTATCGATAACGAGGCCATCAAAAATGATTACAAACCAGTTGATTTTTTTTTTCATTTATATTGGAAGGAGGGGACTCTTTGATCAAACCATACATTTTGTAGGACAAATATTTTTTTAAATGATTTAGATAATTATCTTGAGGTTTAACAAAAAAAAACCAAGTTAGTAATAAATTTTTGAGAATCATCAAATCGACATATTTTATCCTTGCCACTTCTGTTAGCTACCACAGTCGAGAATTTTCGCACAGGAAATCGTAGGGCGTCTCATGGAAACGAAGCTATTCACGAAGATTCAGCTTGATAGTAATCAAGTGCAAAAATGGACCATGGATCCTCGACTATTCCTTCAATAGATTTTTTTTCCTGTTTTCCATTTCTTTGTGTTATGTATATTTTCTTCTATCCATCGATGACCTTAGAAGCTACCTTCCCCCTTTTCCGTGATATTCCTCACCGTTTCGCTGACTTAAACATTCCAATTGAAAACTAAATTGAGTGATCTTTCCTCCATTTTTCTGAGATGAATATACCATTCCAATGTCATATTCTTCTATTTAATCTAATATTTTATGTCTTTATTTTTATTTTTACTTTAAAATAGTTCTTGGGGGGCGTGTCTCCGCTCTTCAGCACTCTACTTTGACACATCCTCTAACAAACAACATCCCACGTGGGATTTTGCAGGCTGTTCAATGGAACCAAAACGAATGGTCGAACTTGCTTGGGCAGATGATTTAGCGTGGAATAATTCAGTGCCGACACCATTTGGTGGCCTAAAAAGAGAATGAGGTTCAAAAATATACGGTCTAGAGGTCGTAAATATTTTTTGGAAAGGCATTGAAGAGGAAGACGAAGAAGGCACAGGCAGACCAAGGACACGTTTCCTGCCCACTTTATGAGTCTCCTTTGTTCTTCCAGGATAAATTCGACAACTCTTCGGCTAAGGATTCGTTTCGGCTCTTGTAGGACCCGGCAGGACTATAATCAACTCGACCGCTTATAACATACTACAAACTAACATATATCAACTATTGTTAAAGCAAAACACGTTTTTAAAATAGGCTTCCAAAAAAAAATATAATATATATATATATATATATATATATATATATATATATATATAATATATCCACCAGGTGAATAAGTGGTTAAGTCAAATTTTATGGATAATGAGAAGCGGGTCTAAGTCAGACATTGGCTTTTAAAAGAGTTATTCCTTATATTGCAACTCCATTTCAAGGCAAAAACTACGAGAATGGCACGATTCCGCTTTATTCAATAAATTTAACTCTCTTTTTGGACAAAATTCGTCTTAGCCACTTATTCACTGGGGATGCAGAAATATATAAAATCATTCTGTTCGTTTTTTCCCACTAAACTCCTATACGGTTGGACTTGTTCTGGTGATTTTTTTCTTTGTTTTCAAGTGGGTTCGACAAAGGCATAGATTCATTAAATTCTGTTCGATATATAATATTTCTAAATAGTTAACGAACAAGTCATTGATAGTTCAAGTTATAAAAACTATCTACGTGATTGTGTCAGGTATTTTAATGATTTTTTTACATATATTTTCATCAAAATAATAAAAATATATTTCAATTTTTTTGGGGATTTAAAACGTTTGAACAAAACTACGTTTGTGGGGTCTACTAGTAAACATATAAAAGTCTGTACTACTAGAACCCATGAATATTATTCAGTTTAGTAAATTATAAATACTATTTCCTAGCCAACGATTGTGCAAGGAGGTTATTTTTCTCAACCATCAAGTTTTTTAAGTCTCCATTATACCCAGTTTAAAGTGGTTAAATATAGCCAAGAAGACTCCCTCTAACACTGCCGAGTAGAATAGATTTAAAGATGAAAACATTTACTAATTAACTTTTTTTGGGGGGTATGTAAGGGTTATTAATTATTTATCATAATTTTACAAAAATAATTGTGGTTTATCACGAATATTGTCTGCTATTACGATAGACTATCGAGTTTCATTTGGAAGGAGCACAGCCACAAATCAAGATGGATAGACAAAAACAAAGCCTCCTTCAAAACGTGAAATACAGCTTCGGTCAATGGCCTGGAAAGAATAACTGATCCTTTTTCTTTCTGTATTTAATACTGTCCTTATATATATCGTTAATACGCATTATGTTCGTGATTAATATTGTTGTTATATTAAAAAATATTTGGCTAGCACATTGTGTTGAATGTTCGTATTCGGCTGTGAAATATAAATTACCTAATATAGTAGCAGGCATAAATGGGCCCTGGAGTATCCTAGGATGAACGATTTCCCAAGAATGTCCCAAGCCACTATAAATAGGGTATCCTTGATTGAGCGATTGAGCGTGATCTCAAAAAAGTCATCTCCCTGTAAAAAGGTTGCCTTAGAATCAGTAGAGTCTCTATCATGTACTGAAGTCAATACCTTTGCATGCATCGTAGTGCTACATATTTTTCTATTTTTCAGTTATTATGATTGTATTACATATTTGTATTGTTCGGGATTGTTAAATAACAACAGAGGTAAACTTTCAAAATTAAAAAACCCATCAGTTCTAAATAAACCGAATTAACCTTATTAAACTGCATTTTATAACAGTATAGGCTCTACGTTAATTTGTAGTTTTCAGTGTCTTAATTTTAACTTTAATGATTCCACATTATATAATATAAATATAATATTTCTAAAAAATATCCATTCTCTAATCAAAAACGTTAGCAGAAGTGATAAATCGTTTCAGTTGGAGCCTACAGATTGGAAACAAGCAATCAACACGGACTAACAACACCAAGGCTCTTGACCTTTCGAGTCGTGAGTGACGGCTGAGAGTGACAAAGAGGATCCTAGGCAAAGTGTCCTTTCGCAAGAGGTCCTTCGTCCTTTCTTGAATCCTTAGGTAATTTCGTTGCAACGTGGAGATCCTGTGGGCACGAGCCGTCTCCTTGCGCTCCCAGTAGGTCACAGAACCGGTTTCTTGCAGCTACTGCTACTGGCTACGATTAGCCTGCCAAAGCTGGCCGAAATAGAACGAATATAATTATATTTCAAATGTACAACCAACGTCTTTCATTTTAATGTTACTGATACGGTCACTATGGTAACAACTGGGTTATAAAAACCGGGGAGGTTACAATGAGTCGTGTTTTTTATTGAACAGTTTAAAGAAGACGCTTGTATTAATATTGAAAATTAGTCTGAAATAAAAGCTTGAAATGTCGATTTATAATGATGATAGATTCAAATACTAAATTTGGTATGTCAAAATGAAAACTAATTTGAGTAAATAAGAAAATTTATTTATTAAAATTTATCTTTACTATAATAATATTTTTCTTTAACATATTTTAAAAACTCATTTTATTAAATACTCTTACTTGTAAAATAAGAAACTACATTTGAAGCTAATATTTCACACATTAATTACAAAACAATTTTCTCGTGTTCAGTAATAAAACATACAAAGGAGAATAACCTCTCCGCTTTTCATTGGCATTATCTCTCAATCATTCTTCATCAGTATTTTTAAGGTACTTTTTAATACTGTACATGTATATTGAGAGATAATTTGGAAACATAAAAATGGATTAAAATTTGATGATATAAAATTATTAAAGAGCTATAATTAGTTCATCTCGGAAACTTACTAGTTTAGTGGTAGAGTGCTCAGAAGCTTTCCTCAACGCCTCGGGTTCAAATCCTGCTATGACAGATAAATTATATAATCTGTAAACAGTCACGGATGTATCCTGTTGGATCTTCAGAATATCTGGGACGGTAAGTTAGGTATGTTCGAATCAGATATTTTAGGTAATGGTATCTTTAAATTGGATACCCTAAAATGTGGGGAAAACTTACCGATTGAGCGTAATCTAAGACAAATCACCTTCCTGTATGAGGTAGTCTTAGAAACAGGACAGTCTCTACAATGTATTGAACCAAAGGCCCTTCATGGGTTGTAGTGTATTTTAATTACGTAATTTTATACGTAGAAATATAGGAAACCATTTCAGGGTTACTGCTGCGCGTATGGGAAATAAGGATATACAATTTTAAAATATACACTGTTGCATATTTACAATTTTAAAAGGATATTTTCCTTTTTGAATGTTGTTGAATATAGATGCAAATGTACATAGTAGATAGCGGACGTAAAGAGATAAGGAGAAGTGGTTTATTTTTAGCGAGTAGTTGGGCTAGGTCGTGCTATCAACTCCTCTCAGCTCCTCTTCCCAGACCATTCTGTCTCGCTCTCGTAACATCGCTCACTTTAGTTATGAGCGATGATAGGCAGGTAGATTAATCATATATCATATAATCATATATCATACACATTAATCAATGGCAGAAAATCTGTCAAGAAAAAAAAAAAAATCATTTCACTCCCATACTTAACCACTAAACCCTGATGAAGACCTGAAATATGGGCCGAAACGTTTTAATAGAAAGATCCTTATTAATTAAAATTTTATTTTTCACCTTCATCCGGACCATTTTCTACTCACATAAATTGTAGTATCGTATATTTACTGACATACAGGACAAAACTTGGCAAACATTGTTGCTAGATTCAAGTATTATATTCAAACTAAATCCAACAAACAATACAAAGAAACTTTTTATGATTTTTCATGGTTTTACAGTTTTCATAATTATGCCTATTTATTATCTACAAATTCAGTTGAGCCATACCTGACATCAGATTTACCCGTTGAGAGAATAAGACTTCTAAGCCAAATTTTCCCCCAGCAAACAAATAGTTGTTTACGCCAATAAAACAACTCACAGAATTAATACTGAAGACAATTGCCCTCTGTGCTTAAATGAATCACATGACGATTTTAACCACATACTTTTCGATTGTCCATTTTATACAGAAACTAGAAATAAATATATTAGTTCATACGATCACAATATTTATTTTGCACTGAATCCTAAACACAATAATGATATTAATCTCTGTAAATTCCTATATAAAGCTCTAAGTATTACAATAGCTGAAACATATATGATTGTTTACCCACAAAGTAATACCTTTGAATTATATAAGTTCTCCTTTACTTACATACAAGGTTTATTACAAGAATTTTCTATATTTTGATGCACTTTCGACTCATGGCTATATTTTTTATTTTACCTTCATTACAATGTTTAGTATTATAATTATCAATTTTCTTTTTACGTATGTTTACTATTCTGTTATTTTTTGTAAAACTTCTAACCAAACTCTCTCTCTATTTTACTAATGTTTGTGGAAAACGTGTTATTAGTCAATTTATATTAATGATTGATAACTTGACAAAAAAACACATAAATTGCACTTACATAGTGATGACAACATATATTGCACTACATTACTCAATATAACTGAACTACATACACATGTTTCTCTCTGTTAATGCATGAATATGAAAATAATATAATTTCAACATAACATAAAAAAAATGTTTATTTACGGACTGATCCTCAATATGAAAAAACATTTATCTATGTAATTTAACTATAGTTAGTTCAAAAAATATTGAAAATCCTTAATAATTAACCAAAATAATAAACTCAGTTAATTCTAATCTCATATTTTGTATAATAATAACTAATTATCTAATGGAATTCAAGTAAACACGTAATTTATATTTATACCCAGGAAGCAATAAAATTAATGATACCTTAAATTAAATATAATTTTAAAGCAGTAGCAGTAGTTTACTGTTAAATGGGAAAAATATAAAAAAAAAAAACATTTAATAATAAACATAACTTCACGGTCACCTGTGGTCTAGTGGTTAGCGTAACAAACTACAAAGCCCAAGATCGCGGGTTCGTAGCCCGGCAGGTGACCCTAGGATTTTTTAAGGGAGTAAAAAATCCTTAGTTACGCCGTCCTTCGGAAGGGACGTTAAACGGGGGTCCCGAGCCTGTACGATGTGATGGAGGAAAATTTAGAGCTCCCACTGTAGCATCGTCCGATTAGCCATGGCAGCATAAAGTGACGTTAAATGAACAAACAAACCATAACTTTAGCTTTGTTTTATGGATAAAAAAATTGTTGCTTATTAGAAAAGTGCCTTTTTTCATTATATCCTCTGTACTGAAATAACAGTCCTAAAATCTAAATATTTGAATAATATTTAGCTTAATTTATTTTTTAATTCAATAATTACAATATTTACTATAAAAGTCCAAAAACACTGTCATATTGGGTGTCAAGAAAAAGAAAAGAAGTCAGGAAGGAACAGTTGCTATGTGATTTGCCATTTTTAAATAAAATATTTATAATTTAAATGATCGAGCAAGACAAAAACTAAACAAAAAGTATTTATTTTTATTAATTGTTATTTTGATGGTGATTATTTTAAAATATTTTTCTTTTGAAGCGATAAGGTTCGTCCTGGCAGGAATTCGGGTCCGGGTCGTCTGCATCTCTAGTGCAGTGCTCTAAACCACTGAGCTACCAGGTGTCGAATCCAAGTCAGACAAATCCTTCTCTTCACCGATCCTATATCCCCGTGTTCTTGCAATTTTGCGATGTATACACGAGGAAGAATGTTCATTGAACGTTACTTTAATTAGGATCTTGTTGACTTACGTCTTTATATTATTTATAATTTATTTTTATTAATTGTTATTTTGATGGTGATTATTTTTAAATATGATTTGGTTTTGAAGAGAAAAGATTTGCCTGAACCGGGATCGAATCTATTCTCTTCAAAAACAAAAATATTTATAAACAAAAAGCAGTCCCTTGATCCTTTGCTTGGATATTTAAATTTAATTCAAGAAATGAAACACATAAATAGTAATATTTTCAAATAAAATATATCTCTTGAATTTTGCCCTACAATATACTTTTTGAAGTATTTATGATGAAATGAGAGTGTATAATTTAGAAAATTTTATATAATTATAAATTTTATAATTATATGTAAATGTTATTATATATTTCACAACCTGAAGCAAAAACTTACTATTTCCGATCGATCCAAAATTATTTTAAATCTAATTTAATCGCCGTTTCAGGCTACTTCAACATTTACTAGACAAACGCTCTAAGTTCCCAATTAATTACAAAAGACTCATCTACGTAACCATCATACGACCTATTTGGACCTACGGAGTAGAGCTTTGGGGCTCCACTAAGCCATCGAATTCTTCTCGTATCCAATCCCTACAGTCCAAAAGCCTTCGTAAGATCCTCAACGCTCCTTATTTTGTTAAGAATAAAGTCATCCATAACGACCTTAACGTCCCATTTGTTGCTGATTTGGCCCGAACCCGATATCTATCCTTTCATAACAAACTCCATTCCCACTCAAACCCTCTAGTTTCAAACCTAGCTTCCTCATCAATTCCCGATAATCCTCCGAGGCGTCGGAAAAAAAGATGGCCACGTTACCTTCTGAGTTGAACTAGTGAAATCTAATTTAAAACTATTTTAGAAAAGAAACAAACGTCCCAAATAGTAATCAAGCAGCTGTAGAAGAGCCATAACTAACGCGTTATGCAATTTGGCTCCGAGACCAAACTTAGCATTTCACTGCAGTTCAAAATAAGAAACTGTTCCGCGTTCTATTGCCAAAGATGCAAAATATTTTTAGAACTCAGAGCTGCAAGGGTTTGCGAAATTCCTAATTCCGAAGATATATTTGACTTTCAGGGCTTATAATTGACAAACCTTTAAAACCATATAGGCTTTATTATTTGACTTGAATAATTATTAGTTAACAATACAAACATGATGGTGGAGGTCAAGAAATATTTCCTTATATAATGAAACTATTTCGGCCCACGTTGCAGGTCTTCTTCAGGATTCATTGCTCCCTCCGATTAAGGGTACCTACTTTGTGTAGCCTGGATGAAGAGTAGAAGTCACAGCATGCCAACTATAAGCAATTTACATACTCATCTACACGACTCCCATTGCAAATATAAGAAATACAAATATTAACAGAAGGTATGAAATAAAAATAATAATATTGTAATATAATTTTATGTTTTAAAATATAATCTAAAATGTTTAGAAAGATGGATGCTAAAAAGTACTTTTATGAAACAAATTAAACTTTCTATTTAACTTAACCCTACGTTAAACAAAAATATATTTTTTGTACAAAAATATATATCTATGGCCTCGATAGCTCAATATCTTTTCTTTTCAAATAAAAATATTTTAAAATTAATTAAATCAATAACAGATAAAATAAATAATAAATTATAATAATATATAATGACGTAAGTCAACAAGATCCAAATAAAAATAATGTTTATGGAACATTCTTCCCCTCGTATACATCGCATATGGGGACATGGGATCAGTGAAAAGAAAGGATGTGTCTATGGCCGGGGCGAGCCAGGATAGCTCAACTGATAGAGCTCCAGGCTAGTGATCTGGGCGATCCGGGTTCGTGTCCCGTTATATATATTTATTAAAATCGACGTTTCCAACCACATTGCAATTCTTCTTTATGGCTTCAGGCCACAGGTAGGGAGGTGATTTTTCACCTTAAACCGCCAAATATTCCGCAAATAAAGTATACCCGCTTCATACAAACTGGGTGAGCCCCACAAGTGTAAGCAGACCCAACAGGAGACATCCGTATCTGTTAAAAGAATAAATAATTTATCTGCCGCAGCTGGATTCGAACCTGCAACCATTAGTATAGCAACTAAGAATTCTACACGCTGACTTTCTTATAATTTCTACTCCATATAATTCTATTAAAATAGTTGTTTATTGTGATAACTAATTCTTTTTAAAAAATTGAATGAAGGAATGGAGTCAATATATTTCTAGAAGTCATTCCAAATCCTTCATCGATCCTATTTAATGGATTATATCATTGAACTCCACCCTGACAGTTTCCTTCTATATAAAATATTTTAATTTTTTTTTTCGTATTCGTATTTACCTAATAATGCACAAGATAAGCAGCTTAGAAGGTATATCAAGTATACATTAATGGTACCCAGGAAGAAAAGAACAAAACCAAAAAACATATATAATATTGTTTTTACTTGATATGTAAAAAAAAAAAGCGAGAAAGTTGAATGGCCATTCTTTCAAGCAAAACTTCATGTCTATCGATACATGAACTAATAATAAATCATTCCTTTTACTCTCCATAATTGTAGTTGCCTCAATGAGATATTAATGTATGGCATAAATTGTTTATTCAAATCGACTTACATTTTTATTCATAAAACATCAGCATTGAATAATATTTTTAAAAAAATATATAGATAGATAATGATCTAGACGGAATATAGTGTACAGTTTAAAAAGGCGTTGAAAGTAGTCTCTATTCATTCTCCAATCATATCTCTTACATTAGCATACAAGACGTTATATATCCTTGTTATGTATAGAAGAAGAATGTAGGATAAGGTAACTAGACAGTTTTCCTAGTTAGGTTCAAGGTAAATATATACCTTCTATCATATACTAACTATACTTACTATATATTATGTTAATATAGATTGGTTTTTCAATTCTCAAGAGGTATCAATATTCAAGTAGATTAAAGTGACAGATATTTATTTAGGTTTTGGTTTTCTTATTAATGATTGAGTTCAGATAAGAAAATAGGGCTAGAAGTAAATTCGGAACGATGAACAACGTATTCGAGGATAAGGTGTTCTGCAGAATATTCGGTCCAAAAAAGGATGATAGCGTCGCGAAGATTAAGATGGGCTTGTAAAGTTGCTGGGCTTAATAAGGACGAATTCATAAAATGTTAATAAGCGTAGTACCGACCGAGGGGGGTAGACCGAGGCGTAGGTGGGATGATTGCGTTATCTGGAGGATTTGGGTTTGGGTTACATTTATTTCATCCACTGGATTGATCACAATCACAAGTAAGGGTTCTCATGGATTCTCCTTGACGCGACTAAAAAGGCTTCGGACCAAGGTGTGAAATCACCTCTATATACCCTTTGACTTTCTTAATCCAAGTTCGGATTGTATCTGCATTATCTGCAGTATCTGCATTGTATGTTATTTTGATGGTGATTATTTTTAAATATTTTTCTTTTGAAGCGAAAAGGTTCGTCCTGGCAGGGATTCGGGTCCGGGTCGTCTGCATCTCTAGTGCAGTGCTCTAAACCACTGAGCTACCAGGTGTCGTATCCAAGCCAGACAAATCCTTCTCTTCACCGATCCTATATCCCCGTGTTCTTGCGATTTTGCGATGTATAAACGGGAAAGAATGTTCAATGAACGTTACTTTAATTAGGATCTTGTTGACTTACGTCATTATATTACTTATAATTTATTTTTATTAATTGTTATTTTGATGGTGATTATTTTTAAATATAATTTGGTTTTGAAGAGAAAAGATTTGCCTGAACCGGGATCGAATCTATTCTCTTCAAAAACAAAAATATTTATAAACAAAAAGCAGTCCCTTGATCCTTTGCTTGGATATTTAAATTTAATTCAAGAAATGAAACACATAAATAGTAATATTTTCAAATAAAATATATCTCTTGAATTTTGCCCTACAATATACTTTTTGAAGAATTTAGTGTATAATTTAGAAAATTTTATATAATTATAAATATTATAATTATATGTTAATGTTATTATATATTTCACAACCTGAAGCAAAAACTGACTATTTCCGATCGATCCAAAATTATTTTAAATCTAATTTAATCGACGTTTCAAGCTACTTCAACACTTACTTGATAAACGCTCTAAGCTCCCAATTAGTTACAAAAGACTCATCTACATGACCATCATACGACCTATTTGGACTTACGGAGTAGAGCTTTGGGGCTCCACTAAGCCATCGAATTCCTCTCGTATCCAATCCCTACAATCCAAAATCCTTTGTAAAATCCTCAATGCTCCTTAATCTGTCTCATCAGAATGCAATCGTGTCTCTTCCATGCAACTGTCCATTGTAATCTTCCAGTTACAATATATCCTACATTCATAGCCTCTTAACTCAGCCTCTACTTCGAATTCGCCCAGTAGTCGAAAGGATCTAAATTAGTTAGGTTATAAAATGATACCATAATTCATTCCTCAATAAAACCTGTTTCCAGTCATTTTTTGCCATATAACTTTATTATGCGGATACGTTTCGACTATATGTCATTTTCAATCTATCAAGAACTTCTTTAACATCTAAGAAGAGTTATAAGTCAGCTTTTCTTTTTTTTTTTATTATTCATTGTCATTTGCTAACATTTTTTCCGTGGAGGTCCATTGTCCTCCATGGTACTTTTGTTAAACTATTAACAAACTATTAGCAAAAGGACCACGGAGGACAATGGACCTCCAAGAAAAAATTTTTAGCAAATGACAATGAATAATAATTTACAGAGAAAAGCTGACTTATAACTCTTCTTAGATGTTAAAGAGGGAGAGGAGTGGCTCAGTGGTAGAGTACTGAGCTGCCATGCCGGAAATCCTGGTTCAATTCCCGCTGCAGGCCATGATTTTTATTTAGTCTGTTTGCAGCGGGAGATGGATCATATAGGATCAAGGACCCACCTGGGGCCCACCCAGCCTCTATAAAATATTATAAAAACAGGGTACCCAAAATAAGGGGGGAAAATCTGGCGGTCGAGCGTGACCTAGGACAAGTCACCTCCTTGCAGAACCGTTGTCCATGAAACAGTACAGTCTCTACCATGTACTGAACCCCAAGACCCTTCATGGGTTGTAGTGGTACAGGTTGTTTTTTTTTTTAGATGTTAAAGAAGTTCTTGATGGATTGAAAATGACATATAGTCGAAACGTATCCACATAATAAAGTTATATGGCAAAAAATGACTGGAAACAGGTTTTATTGAGGAATTAATTATTAGATATATGCAATCCAGTTTACATCCTTTCAAAATGATACCATATTGTATCCGAGTACAGAAATGAATACTTAAAATTAGTCCAACTCAGTCAAGTAATAAAACAGCAGCACTATAATAATTACAATACCCAATACAACTCTTTAACTTTAGTACACGAATTACCGTTCAAATCCGTAAGATCACCATTCACACATTCCTAAAACTTATGCCTTGGTCTACCCACCGAAGGTTTCCGAGTCCGTGGACAGAAGTTTGTAAGCAGAGATTGGTCCAATCGGCATCGAACCTTCGGGTTCGCTAAGCCTTATTATTTTTATTAAGAATTATATATAGAATAAATGTAGCGAAAAAACTTGGTTTAAATTGTTTATAATTGCACACAGGAAAAAGATTTGCAGATTTTGGCGTGGACATCAAGATCCTTGTAAGTTCCCACAGGAAAATAAAAGCTTTTAGTGATTCAAAGTTCTAAAAACAAACCGTTTGAGAGATTATACAAGATATATTGTCGCACGGACATCTTGCGTACGTGCCGTTGTCATGCCAACTCTATAACAATGGTGTAACTATATTCAGTGTCTTTTTTTTAAAGGATGAAATTACTATTAAATATGAATGTATATGTTCAGCAGGTTCTCGCTTCGAGTTGAATCACAACAAGTTATAACTTTTTCTTCATTTCCCTTTTAATATTTTCCAAAAATACAAGTAATCATGAGCTAGGAAAAGAGATACGTATGTAATAATGGGAAACCTGTACACTTCGGTAATCATTTAATCAAGAAATGAACGTACGTAATGAACAAATATAAGCCATCTATTGTTCGAAATATTAGTCAAAATTTCTATTTCTTAATGAAATGATTACCAAAATCGACTCGTTACCCATAATTACATTACTTTTCCATACCAAAACTCTTGATAACTTGTATTTTTGGAAAATATTAAAAAGTTATAACTTGTTGTAACTCAACTCAATGAAGCAACCTGCGGAACAGATGCCAATATAATGGAGAGAAATCAAAGAAAAAACTTAAAAGGCCAATAAATATCAAATTAAAACGTTCTTAAACGCACTATTTTGTCGTATTGGTGTATCTTACATGAAGGGATAATGAATCAAGTCTAGATAACAATCGCTATAATATATGACATTGATAACCAGTACCACTACAACCTATAATGGTCTTGGATTCAGTACATGGCAGAGACTGTACTGTCATTTCCCCGCAATTTAAGGATGTCTTCCAATTTCCAAGTAGAGCGTTCCAACTTGCTCAAGAAGACATGAGAGGAAAAATAAGATTCCCAAGTGTCTTCAACGATCAAAGAACCTGCTCCTGAAATATTCACGCCCTGATAATCCACTAAAGCTATTGGCCAATTCCATTGAGTATCATTACCAATACCGGCATCGTCAGCCAGTGTCTGACCATATCTTGAAGATAATTGCTTAAGCCGTTAATTCTATGAGAAAGCGGTTTATGGATCCACGAGACTTAAAGTTACGGAATTAAATATGGCAGTCCTTAGTTTTAAACATATACATGAAGTGTATTCTGTAAATAGGCTTATAACGCGAGATATGGCTATTTATGGATCTAGCTACGTTTATTAGTGGGCATGTATAGTGTATAAAATGAACTATGTTGTAGTAATATGTTGTCTTTTAGTTGAAGGGACTTATTGGGATTGATTAAATGATATACTTTCTTGTCCATGTGGTGTGCACATTTAAGATAAATGGACTGATCATACCTTATCTACTGGTATTTGAGAAACTTAAGGTTTTGTTTTAGAATTATTTTTAAGTGATACTAATAAAGAGAGTTGAAAAATCGGAAATTATTGAAAGTCAGTTAACAACACCAAGATCGTGGATTCGTAGCCCTGCAGGTGGCCCTAAGATTTTTTAAACGGAGTAAAAAATCCTTGGTTGTGCTGTTCTTTTAAGAGACGTTAAGTCTAGAGCCTATACGACTAGTTAAAAATCCTTATTCCAACCAAGCCTGGATATGCAACATTTTGAGCTCCCACTGAAGCATCGTCCGATTATTCATAGCAGCATAAAGTGACGTTAAATAAGTAAACCACTTAAAAGCACAACCATTCTTCAGTTCAGTCTCTACCATGTACCGAACCCAACCAATGTACTGTAGCGGTACAATTTTTTAAATTTTATAATAGCTAATTAACTATTGTATAAATATCGCTTCTTTATTAATAGTTCAAATTTTACTCGAGAGCGGCTTAGCTCTTTTTCTAGTTGGTTGAGTTACCGTGCCGAAGGTTACGGGTTCGAATCCGGCTTTGACAGATGAATTATTTCATCTGTTAAAACAATAAATGTACCCTGTTCATATTATTTATCTCAATAATTTTAATATATTTATTTAACCAACGACCAGTCACGCTGGCTTCTTTTGTAAACTAGCAAAATAAAGTTTGTGTTTAGTTACCAGATTTATTCAGGCCCAATCACTACTATTCATATTGTTTGTTTGTTAATATTATATCATCCTCATACAATACTGAAGACAAGACAAGAAACCGCTCGACGTTTCTTGCTACTTCAATACTTACAAGATAAACGCTCTAAACTCCAATTTAATTACAAAAGATTCATATATATGACAATCATTAGACCCATCTGAACTTACGGAATAGAGCTTTGGGGCTCCACTAAGCCATCGAATTCCTCTCGTATCCATTCCTTGCAATAAAAAATCCTTTGTAAAATCCACAATGCTCCTTAATTTGTTAAGAATAACGTCATCCATAACGACCTCAATGTCCCATTTGTTGCTGATTTGGCCCGAATCTGGTATCTATCCTTTCATAACAAACTTCATTCCCATTCAAACCCTCTAGTTTCAAACCTAGCAACCTCTTCAATTCCTGATAACCCTCCGAGGCGTCTGAAAAGAAGATGGCCTCGTGATCTACTAAGTTGAACTTGTTATTTGAGTACTTAGGTAGTTGCCTTTATCTATATTCATTATTCATCTTTCATTATATTTACTAGATGTATACTATTATACAATGATATATTATATCACTTCATATTGCTATGGCTAATCGGACGATGCTACATTGGGAGTCCTAAATGTTGCCTATTCAGGTATAATTTACATGAAACGAGCACCTTGGTACATTACAGGCTCACGACTGCTATTATACGTCCTCTCAAGAGGATGGTATATATAAGGATTTTTACTTTGGTATAGAAGGTTATTATGCCAATCACTACACCACTAGTGACGCCTGTCCCTCATGTGCTACAGGATTTTTTTTCTTAATACCTAACACTTTTTTTTTTTATATGATAACAAGGGATCCACAAATGATTTTCCAGGATTGCTCCCACCTGATTCTTCTAACCAATACCACCCCTCGGTGCGGGAAGATCCCCATTAAAGTGGAGCTAAAGAGGGAGTAACAACCAACTCCTGAATCGGATGTTTCTAATTAGATTTGGAAGAGGAAGGCCGGGTGGAGTACGATGGGAGCCATCTCCAAATCCTCTTTGTATTCTCTGCGATTCTGTTGACATTTTAATAAGGACCTCCTGATGAGTGTGGTCCTCTTGGGATAATTGAAGGGGAATTGTTTTTGTATGGGGAAGCTTGTGTATTAGTCTTCGGTTTGCTTTTGAAAATAAATTATATATACAAAAACATTAATTTTGTACTCGTAAAATTCAAATTTTTGCCAGAATTTGAAAACCAGTATCACTACACAAACCATGAAGGGTCAAGTGTTCAGTACATGGTAGAGAACGTACTTTATTTAGAACAACGGTTGTGCAGGAAGGTGATTCGTCATTGATCAGGATTGTCCGCCAGTTACAATTGGAACGCATAAATAGTGTAATTGCATCGCATAAATAGTTTAAGACTAAACTTATTTTTAAATTATTATGGTAACTCCAATTAAAAAAAAAATATACATTATTATGTATATATTATGTAGCCCTTTATTCACGAAAATAACTGGATTCCGCTTACTTAAGTACAAGAAACTCTATGGAAAAAATTAGACCTAACCACCTATTCACCGGGGCTGTAGATATACAAATAACAAGAAATTTTTATATTTTCCACATCAGAGATATTTTTTAACCTGTTACACTTCAACTCATGAAGAGCCTTGAATTCAGCACGTGGTAGAGACTTTACAGATTGTGCTGCCAGGTGATTTGGGCATCTACTCTGTAGAGGCTGGGTGAGCCCCAGGAGGGTCCGAGATCTCCCAAGGATACAGTGGGTTGTTAACAGATTCAATAAATTCTGCCAGAAGGATTTTTTTTTTATTGCCTAAAATTAACAAAAGCATTCAATGATTAGCTACTTAATTTGAATATTCCAATAATTTTAGGTCAATAGTTCAATAATGATATTAATGTGTTATTAATTAATTCTTAAATCTCCTTAATGACGTTTGATTCTTGGACTGCTAAAAAGCTGAAGACGGTCATCGACGGAAGATGGAAATGGTAGTGTAAATTAATTGAGTTCTCCAGCGGAGAGGGGAGTAATCGGATGAGGAGAGGTCCATGTTAAATCCGATCCCTGGAGAACAGATCGCTCAAGACAATGGGGGCCATTCAAGGAGGATTTGGGCTTACCGTGCTGGGGCAAGGGGGGGGGGTGGGGTGGTCGTCGTTCGCCTCGCCCTTCTCGGCCATGTCGGGCTATCTTCTTAATTATAATTCAGTTTGGTCCTAGTAGGATGATATGCTAACAATAAATTAAAGAAAATTCGGTATCTGTTCTGCAAGTTGTCGCTTCGACCTGAGTTAAGTAAGTTGTAACCTGAGTTAATTCGTGTTTTTTTTAATATTTTCCAAAAATAAAAGTTATCGTGAGCTTTGGTGTGGGATAGAGGATGTAAATTACTTTTTCCTCAAATCAAGTGTACCCTCATTATAGAGGCTGGGTGAGCCATCGGAGGGTCTCTATATCTCTTAGAATCTAGTAGTTAACAGTTTAAATAATTTATCTGACACCATTGGATTTGAACGGGGGATTTGAGCTGTATCGCTCCCAAACAAGATATGACATCCAATCTCGTAAAAAAAAACATACAAATGGTTCTATAATCCTATATTTCTGAAGTTATCAAATAAATTAGAAATTTTAGAAAGCTAAGATATTGACCAATAATCGCACATAATCTACAATATAGACTTTAAAAATTAAGAAGATTTGTGAAGCATTTAAAATAAATACAAAGATATAAAAAATGAAAAGGTTCAGAATTTGTCGTCATATTTATAAAATCGGAGCGGAGTGGCTCAGTGGTAGGGCACTGAGTTGCCATGCCGGAAATCCTGGTTAAAATCCCGCTGCAGGCAAGAAAAGATATAGGATCTAGGACCCTCCTGGGGCTCACCCAGCCTCTATAAAAGATTATAAAAATAGGGTACCCAATATATGGGGGGAAATTCACCTCCTTACAGAACCGTTGTCCAGGGATAAGATCCTGGTTCTGGCTACCTTCGGAAAGGACACTAAATATCGTTTCCGAATCTGTACGACGGCAGGTACTCGTTAAAGATCCTGAAAATTATACTTGTATTGGATCGGAAAAACATGGGTATCTCACTGTAGCATCGTCCGATAAGCCACAGCATTATAAAGTGATGTTAAAGTTCGACAAGACTGACAAGAACATGATTTTACACAAATCTTGGACAAAATCAGCCATGCAAAACCGTTTTCCATGAAACAGTAGAGTCTCTACCATGTACTGGATCCTAGACCGGTCACGGGTTGTAGTGGTATAGGTTTTTTTTTTTTTATAAAATGGGTGGCAATAAATTGATCAAAAATATTTATTAAACTAATAATTATTTAAGAGGAAGAAAATGGTCCGGGTGGGAGTCAGAAAAATTATCTTTAAAAGGGACAACTTCTTATAGGAAATCCAACGTTTCGGCCCACATTGCAGGTCTACTTCAGGGCTTGTAATGGGGCCAAGGGTTGAGGGTCAACTGTGTATGGTATAGTAATAATTACTTTATCTGGTTATTACGTATTATCTATTTATTATTATCATTTAATTATGAAAATGGAACCAAGCTTTAATTTATATTAATGAATAAAGTAGGTATTTAATGATGCTTTTTAAAAAGGTTATCTTTCTGTTAAATATAATTTTTTTTGCCGCATTCACTTTCGGTTTATAATAAAACATAGGTTTATAATTCTTTTTTATCTCTAAAAGTGGATAACCTAGCGAAGGAGAGAAGAAACAAGATATTTATGTATGTTGATGATATTCTGATACTGGCGAATTCCCTAAATAGACGCCTCATAAATATTCAACGGCTCACCTTTCCCCGGTGCAACGGGATGCAAATGCACTAATTAGAATACACTCTTCTCAGGCAACAAGAAAAAAATCTATTGTTCTCTTTTGAACGCAATCAGCTCGACAGTTAGGCCCAGAATCAGAGTCTGCTATTTACTTCTCATGTTTCAACACTACAAGAAATGCTTCGAAAGATAAACACACATATTATATATAATGTATATGTAACAAAATCCGAAATATTGTAATATTATAAACTTACTTCAAATTATTATTATAAAATAATGATACCAGGCTTGAAGGATCTTGCTTTATAGATAGAAAATTTACTGTTTCTAGGTTAAGATCTGTTAAGGGTCTTTATATCTCACAGTGGCTTTTAACACATTAAATAACTTATATGTCCATTTTTGATATGAAAATATCCATCCAAAATCAGATTTCTGACCATTGTAAAGTTTTTATGAATGAACGCTAAGTTGATAGTTGAAGGATTACTTATAGAAGCTATTTTTCACTATTTTTATAGTTGCCATGCTGAAAATCCTGGTACAAATCCTGCTGTTGGCAAGATTTTATTTAGTCTGTTAGCAGCAGGAGATGGATCATATAGGATCTATGACTTCCCTGAGGCTCATCCAGCCCCTATAATGTAGGTCCTTAAATGAGGGATAAGATTCTGGTTTTGGCTACCTTCGGAAAGGACACTAAATAGCGTTTCCGAATCTGTACGATGGCAGGTACTCGTTAATGATCCTGAAAATTATACTTGTATTGGATAGGAAAAAAATGAGTATCTCACTGGAGCATCGTCCGATAAGCCACAGTATTATAAAGTGATGTTAAAGTTCGACAAGACTGACAAGAACATGATTTTACACAAATCTTGGACAAAATCAGCCATGCAAAACCGTTTTCCAAGAAACGGTAGAGCCTCTACCATGAATACGTTTCGTCAGTTGTAATGGTACAGTTTTTTTATTCACTATTTTAACTTAAATGCACATTTTTCCGATTATAAAATTTTTGTTTTTGCTCCGTATGTAATATTGTTGTAGGTATTTTAATTAGTAAAAAAAAAAAAAAAATCGCAATATCTAATGTTTTGAGAAAAAATTAAGGTAAAAGAATGATTGAAAACGAGCAGACACCTCTAAAATCCTGAGGCTGGCTGAATCAACAGATAAATGAAAGGAAGACTTTGGAAAGCTTTTGGAGGTTTTAATCAAAGATGATCGCCAAGATTTCGGCCACTAATTGGTTCAAGGGTCCCCGTCATAATTGCAGCTTTATTGGTACCTAACCCTTCTCAGCTCGGGATTAATTCATCCTCTTTTATTAATAACTTAATAGGGAGGGGGGCGTAAGAAATTGGGGTCCGTAACCCCCCGAATCCTGTCTCGGACCTTTTAATGAAGACTTTATAAAGGCACCTTGAGACCGGGTTCATTTAAATTTTATTAGGCCTTGTTTATTACAAGAGCCAATGGATCCCAAAACAAGGCAGCTCTACATTAATTAAAAACTTATTCAACCATTGTTTAATTACAACAACTCCCCCCTCCAACAAACCCGCAACCAAATTGGTCTTATCTCTAAAGTAGGATTTAAGTGGTAGGCAAAACTTGGTGGTAGGCAAATTTCTTCTAAAAACATAAGGCCTAAAGTTTCTCAAGGCGCTAGAGAAACAAGGAAATAATAATCATGCAAAATTAATTTAAATCTATTTTTATTTTAAACTAGCGACCCGCCCCGGCAATTGCACGGGTAGTAAGACATATCATTCCTACTTGTTACTTCTGTTTTCTGTACATGTATTTTATTATGTAGCTATTATAAATATTTTAAAAAAATATTTCTTTAGATTTATTTTCATGCGCGTTTTTGCGATAACCCATGAGATACTGATTTAAATTCTATGGTATAAAATATTCTAATAATGTGCATGAAATGCTTAAGGTAACTAAAGTATATAAGTTGACAAGGATTAATACTGTACAGCTTTCCAAATACCGCATTGTACGTTATCAATTTTTTAGAAGATAAAACAGATATAGTAAGCTGTTCTTCAAAGATAGATATATGATATCGTTGACTTTTTTTGAATATCTAAAAAAGAGGAATATCCCACATTGCATTGTTTCATTATATGACAAAGGGATTGGGCCGTTTCTCGACATAACCTCCCGGGCGGCTATACTTTTTCCTACACTTCCAACAATTATCGTTATATTCCAACAAATTTAGACAAAATCTTGACGAATCATATACCAAAACCTTTCTCGTGAGTCCCTCTATTAATAGGTGAAATTCGCATGAAAATTCGAGCAGTAGTTACTGAGTTTACCACGAAGTGACAGACGGACGCGGCAGAGGACTTTGTTTTATAATATGTATCCAATTATTAATTCTCACCTGTCATATTACCTATAGGTCAACTGCTATCATCAATCATTCTTTGATTAAAATCCTCACAGTCAAGGATAAAGTAATGTTTATTTTTAATACAAGACTAATTAAAATATATATATATATATATATATATATATATATATATATATATATATATATATATGTGTATATAAAACACCCAATATTTGATATTATTTTCATTAAAATATAAATATTTATTAAGTTTGATATGAAGTTGGCTTATAGTTTAGTACTGTAGTTGTTTTAGCGACCTAACTAGCTAGTTTGAAGAGCTCTAAAGTTGCCTTGCTAAAGTCCTAGAATCAAATCCGGTAATGGCAGATGAATTATTTAGTCTGCTTACAGCCATTGAAGAACTATGTGAGATTTATAGACCCTCCTGTGGCTCAGTTAAGCGTGATTTCGACAAAATTGCCTAACTGAAAGACCGTAAGAGCTTCTACATAGAAATTGTATAAAAAATACAAACATGTAAAGACACACGACTTAAATATGCTTAAATATGTTAAAGCCTGTTGCAATTTATAATCATTCCAAGAAATATGGAAATACTAAACTATATATATATATATTCAAAATCATTTATTCAGATAAAATTAAGAGAAATTAAGCACATATTATGCTTTAATTTTTTTTTTCTAAATTGTGCCAATGATTTTCTTTTTAAAAAAAAAAATATTGGACTGTCGTTATTATCATATAATTAACAGCATATTTCGTTTTATACAATATTAACAGATTCATAAGAAAAAAACTCTTTGTAACAAACTATTGATTCTAAAAGTTAGTTATTGTACATGAATCGTCTTATTTATTTCAATATACCATAAGGTAGATATAATAAAATGTTTAGTAAATTTTCATTTTTGAAATTCCAGATTAAATTTTAATTTTTAAATAATTTTTTTAGCTTTGATTATACTAATACGAAATAAAGATTTTTTTTAAAGCCTTCAAAATCTTTTCATAATAATTCTGTGAAATATTTTACCTTAAAAAACAACAGTTGATTCTTGAACAATTCTTACCTGAAACAAAATAAAATTTTGATTAATGTTTTATTTAATGATTGTTATTATTATTGCACTTAATATGTATTTTTTATATAATTATGAAGTCCCTATAAGGCAGACAAATTATGTAATCTGTTAAGAGCCATAGACGGTCCCTATAAGAACTTCAGACGGTATCTGGGGCTACTCAGCCTCAATAAGGTGGATACCCTTAACTAGTGTATGATTAAGGCCTCATCAACTCCCTGCACAACCGTTGGCTTAGAATAACTACAGTATCTACTAACTACTGAACCTAAGACGCTTTATGGTAAAGGTTTTTTTTTCTTATGGAAACAGTTCCATTTGAGACTTATATTATTTCTATATTTAACTGAACAATTGTATTGACAAAAAAAAAATTTTTCCTGACCTCCACCCGGACCATTTTTTTCCTTGTTTAATTGTATATTGTACAACAAAAAAAAAACATATTGAACTTTGTTTCATAAATGATTGATTATACATTAATTACTAATTATATAATTCAGTTTAAATAAGTTATCTTTCCTTGTTCTCAGGACTTGAAGGGACACGACGAAAAGGGAAAAAAAACTTTTGGGGTGTAGGCGGGACCCGGTGGGCGGACCTACTGCGCTTGCGCCTCTGGCCCACAATAACGTGTCCCTTGGACCTTTTAATATCCAATAAGAAGCTTTTGTCTTATATTGTCATAACAACGACAAATATAATAATTATAATAATAATAAATATTAATATAGTCGTATATACTCGCCAAGTCGAATCTCAATAACCGTTCCTAGTAAAAATAAATCATTATTCAATTATAACAACCAAGAAAAAAATATTATATATATATATATATATATATATATTAATGGTCAGTGATGTGATTAAAGAATTATATAAAATAAGCCAAATTATGTATTATGTACTAATGTTCCGACCCAATTTTTAGGCTATCACTGAGGAAGAAAAAAAACAGTGCATTCACCAAAGACAAGAGAATAATTACATAAATAGAAAACACTGGAATGAAATATAATGAAAATAAATGGTTAATTTATAAAAATGTTTATGAAAAATTTAAATAAAACGTTGAAATGAAATGAATGAAGATAATTAAACATAATTCAGTTACATGAGAAATAACGTTACTTTTAGTTAATATTAATTTGTAGCTATACTATACAAGTATTTCTTAATTTTGTTTTCTTTTTAATTTAGTAGGACTTTCTTCTTTATAAATTTTTTTATATGTTTATACTCTTAAATGTGTACATTAAATAATGGCAACTGAAAAATAAACTCCACTTTAAAAATATCTAAATGGTTTGAAGAAAATAACCTGAGAAAAACACCCTTTGATATACAATAAGGGTTGATATACAAATATTACATCATATCATTACTAATAAAAAAGTATATATAATTTGTAATAATTAAACTATATTACACATAAAAAACAATGTTATTTTTATTTATTTTTGATGTCCTTTGGTTTTTCATGTAATTCTTATCGTTTCCATGCACTTAAACTATTCTGTCCTTTAAATTTAAGTTTTTAATTGATAAATTTAGATAAATAAATATTAATAAAACGGTTATATTCGTAGGCTTATAAACAAAATGTGTCTTTGAACTGAATCATTACTAAATTCTAAATCTATATCAAAATAAATTTCATCTTTAAACTTGAAGTAAAAAAAAAAAAATAACCACTATATCTCATGAAGGGCCTTTGGTTCAGTATATGATAGAGACTAAGCCAACGGATGTGCACGAAGGAAACTTGTCCTAATCACTCTCAGCAATTTTTTCCCCCAATTAATAGCATCCACTTTTAGACATGTTCGAGCCTTAAGAAATTCTGCCGATCCCATATGGTCCATATAAGGCTGTTAACATCTAAATAAATTATCTGCACGTGATCCTCAGCGTAGCAACACATAGTTCTACCACTGAGCTATATATATATATATATATATATATATATATATATATATATATATATATATATATATATATATATATATATATATATATATATATATAATATATACAAAACAGGTATAAATTTTGTTTTATAAAACTTTTCTTCATTTACCATATAATATAATTAATTTTAAAAATATTTACATAAATGATTGCTTAATTAAACTTATTTTAAATTAATTATAAAACATTCTCTCGAAAATATTGTAATTAACACAAAATAATAATTATTTTAAAAATATATATAGCAAAGGGAAGATAAATGAAATTTAAATTTTCAGATTTCATAAATATAATAAAAATATTTATTTTTTATAAAGTGAAAATAATTATTTTTATCTGTAAACTGATATCATCTTTTTATATAATTTATATTATCTGTAATCTGATTATATATTTAAAGGAACACTCAACCTCACAAAGGGTTCTTTGACGCCAACTTCTGACAACAGACATTATACAATCCCTGTTCGATATAAATTTAAAGCTAATTTGGAATATTAATATTATTTTATTATCATCTTATGTTTAAATTAATTTGATTGCCTTATAACAATTTTTTTTTGGTTATCGGTAAATAAATTACTGTTTCTATTTTCTTGTGGAGCGGAGAGGCTCAGTTGCGGAGCACTGAGTTACCATACCGAAAATCCTGGTTTAAATCAGGCTGAGGCAAGACTTTTATTTAGTCTGTTAACAGCCGGAGATGGACCATATGGGATCTAGGACCCTCCTGGGGCTTACCCAGCCTCTGAAAGTGGGTACCCAAAATAAGGGAGGAAAAAATCTGACGGTTGAGCGTGATCTGGGACAAATCCCCTCTCTGCACGACCGTCGTCCATATAACAGTACTGTCTCTACCAGGTACTGAACCCCAGACCCTTTGCGGGTTGTGGTGGTACAAGGTTTTTTTTAAATTATTATGTTCTTATAACACAGAAATTAAGGATACAACATTATTCCAAAAACTAATATATTACTTAATCTTAAATTAACAAAATGATAGATTTATCATCATTCAATGTTATTTTTTATATCTCTAAATATTTTAAACTTTATACAACTAGTTCCAGGCTACTTCAACACTTACTATACAAAGCCTCTAAGCTATCAATTAATAACAAAAAATTCTTATAAATCACTTTAACAGTGATTTGAGGCTCCATTAAGGCATCGAATTCCTTTCGTATCTAATCCTTACAATACAAAATCCTTAGTAACATCTATTATACTTACTTTGGAAAGATCTTCCACCCTAACCACAATGTCCAATTAGTTGCCGATTTCAGCCCTTTCATGACAAACTTTATTCCTACTCAAACCCAAATATTTGAAGCCTAGCTTCCTCTTCAATCCCAAGCAATTTTCCGAGGCGTCTAAAAAGAAGATTGTCCCGCGATCTTTCAACTTCAATCTATCATTTGAGTAAGTTCGCTTCGTAGTTTCTCTACTTGGCTTAATCAATCATTATATATAATTGATAATATTTTCTTGTATTATTATAAACCTGTACCACTACGACCCGTGAACGAGTCTGGGGGTTCAGTACATGGTTGAGACTGTACTGTTTCATGGACAACGGTTCTGCAAGGAGGTGACTTGTCCTAGGTCACGCTCAACCGCCAGGTTTTTCCCCCTTATTATGGGTACCCTATTTTTATAATATTTTATAGAGGCTAGGTGAGCCCCAGGAGGGTCCTAGATCCTATATGATCCATCTCCGGCTGCAAACAGACTAAATAAAAGTAACTGCCCGCAGCGGGATTTGAACCAGGATTTCCGGCATGGCAACTCAGTACTCAACCACTGAGCCACTCCACTCCCCTGTATTATTATAATACAGTTGTAAACGTCAACAAACAAGTTTGTTTTTAAATTTATAAACTCAATTCATTGTATTTTCTTTATATAAAGGTATATTATTGATAAATTCCTGACATTTTTAGTAAGAATGAACTCTATTTAAACGTTCCTAAATATTTTGTATTTTGATTTTTAAAGGCATTTAGTTTTCCCTACACATTGAGGGTCTATTTAAAGGGAAAAAATATCGTTTTAGTTTTTAAAAATACTAGATTAGCTCGAGATCAAAATAAAAATTCTGGATAAATTTCTTTTAATTCTAATCATTAATACACTCGAAATACTGACAAGTAAAGTTTTTTATTTTAATTTTTAGAGGCGACCAACATATATTTTTTTCTAAGTAATTTTTTATCTTAATATTTCAGTGTATGCGAGGTAAAGTGTGCATGTAGTGTGATTCGAGACCGGCCGTGTTAGATAAATCGTTAATTCTGTAAACTGCAAAACCAACTCTGTGGGATCTTGAAAACCTCCAGCGTTTTCCTGATTTTGTATTCACCTACTCTAATTAGAGGAAAAATCTGGGGGTCAAGGGTGATCTATACCAAAAAACCTCCTTGAACAACCAATGGCTTTGAAACAGCACGGTCTCTACCATGTACTGAACCAAGGCTCTTCGTGGGTTATGATAGTACAGGTTATATATAATATTGATCATATTGAACATATACTAAAATTCAGCTATCATAAAAAAAAATTGTTTAACAATCTGTGTCCAAGACTTCTTAGAGAACTTAATTTCTATTTTAGTTTATTAATTTGCTATTTATTTATTCCTAATTTAGACATTTTTTTTTTCATTTGTTTACAAAAACAACACCTAAAAAAAAGAGCTCTTTAATAGAAGGCATATTAAGAACGCACCATTCCTTCGCCGTAATTGGTTTGAATTAGTGTTGATTGTAAAAGAGAAAAAAAAAACCGACGCAGGTTTCGATCCTGAACAGTAATGTCCTTGCTGGGATGAGTCATTCCAAAACTGACCTATTTAGCGCCACGATCGAGTTTATTATTTATGCTCTATATTTGTTTTTAAATTAATTATATTTGCAAAATATCCTTGAAATTTTTAATGAGAATGAGAACCCATTATTTAAATTAAGATATATTTTAACAAAACAAATTAACGGAAAATTACATTCAGAAAAATTAACGGAAAATTTGTGAGGGGAAACCAGCACAGTATTATTTATTTCAGCAGGCTTTGCCGTCATTGAAGAGATGTAATTTTATGTAAATAGTAGAATATAATATTTTTTTCATTGCATAGTAAATGGCACCATGTAATAACTAATTTCATGATAATAAATAAACTATTCATCTAAAACCTACCGTGTACTCATTATTTCAAAAACATGCAATTCCTCTGAATGAGCCTTTAAAATATAAAATTAACTTGGGACTAAGTCCCTTTTTAAGAGAATAATTAATTAATAACAATAATTAAATGGATATCTTCTTTGAAAAAACAAATATATATAAAATATTTATAACGATAATAAATAATAAAGAGTTATATGTACAGCCATTTTGACTGTCATTAATCAATTAGGATCAGTAAAAATAAGCAAAGCTTTAAAGAGTGGCATAAAATATTAATTGATTTGAAGAAAAAAAAATCACAAAAAGCAAAACCTTAAGTATCTAAAATACTGAAAAAACATTGATTTTTATTTAGGTAGTTGTCCAGTCCGGACCGTAACGAAGACACCATTTGTCTTTTTCCCTGCATTGTTTCTCTCGATTCTCTACGCCCTCTTTCGTTACTCTTCTTCACACTCGGGAGTAAAGTAACTGCAGAATATGTAAAGTAAATAAGGCCTCTCAGGTAACTGACGAACATATTACATGAAATATCATACAAATACGAAAGGGTAGTATTAAATTGACATACAAATAAAATTCTGGAATAGCTACTTGTATTTATTACTGCTGCTTAGGCAATATAGAAAAAATAATACATACCGAACTACAGAATGTAAATCACTGTTGTAAAATTTGAAAATTAAAACAATTAAATGAGCAGTTGCATAATTAGCGCAAAGGGAGTTGGTTCGCTGTTAGGCAGGCTGGGGATATTTGTCAGTTATAAACAAAAACATCTTTTACATAATCATTATTAATGCTTCTATAATTATCATTAAAGATAAAATAAGAAAGGTTTTTTTTTAATAACTGTCACATCAAAAATGTTTGAGTATCTTGTCTTAAGATGGAAAATATCTCTTTCATTTCTATATTATATATCCTTTTTGGTAAGATATGAGATAAATAACTTATTTATAAACCACATTTATCATAAAGCGATTTAAATCTATTATATCAGTCCAGTACCAACCCCCGCCGATCACATTAGCCCTGAAGAAGACCTGCCACGTGGGTCGAAGCGTCGGCTTAGCAATAAACAGTTCTCCCTGTGTAAGAGAATTTTCTGGACCTCTACCCGGACCATTTTCTTCCTCTTTAATCTATTATAGTTTTTTTGAACAAATGTGAACAAATATAAATTTGTACGCTAATCGAACTATTATTCGATGGCTCGAAAGATAATCCTGAATCGAATTAAATGGATATTATTAATACAATAAAGAAAAATAAATAACAGGTATGGTTAGTGAAAAAAATATCCATAGTTTATCTTTAGGGAGAGGAGTGGCTCAGTGGTAGAGCACTGAGTTACCATGCCGGAAATCCTGGTTCAAATCCCGCTGCAGGCCATGATTTTTATTTAGTCTGTTTGCAGCGGGAGATGGATCATATAGGATCTAGGACCCTCCTGGGGCCCACCCAGCCTCTATAAAATATTATAAAAATAGGGTACCCAAAATAAGGGGGAAAAATCTGGCGGTTGAGCATGACCTAGGACAAGTCACCTCCTTGCAGAACCGTTGTCCATGAAACAGTACAGTCTCTACCATGTACTGAACCCCAGACCCTTCATGGGTTGTAGTGGTACAGGTTTTTTTTTTTTTTTTTAATGCGATTGAGTTGAATTTATTTGTCTTCTCTTTATGAAATTTTGTTACTAATATCACAATTTCATTACATTATACATTTATTAGGACTGTTGTTAGATTTCTTTATACAAAATCATCTTAGTAAAAATGACAATTCAACCAGAAATGATGTTGAATTTTATAAAATGAGTTATTCAAATAATTTTCAAAAAGTGAAACTTAACAACATCAATTATTGTTGAGAGGGAGAAATAGTTAAAGATAATTAGATAATGTTAAAATGTAATTGTAACAGTTATTGTTATAACTGTAATATGTAATAATTTGTACTGATACAAAATCAGTACTAATACTAATGAAGTTAAAATTTATAAATACAAGAAAAAAATAAATAAACAAATTGAAAAACATAAGTCTGTAAATTTTTTGACAGTTCTAACGACCCATCAAATTTTGTCATTTTGTGTTATATGAAACAATTTCACCCAACCATGGCAACATTACACTGATAATTCTATTCAATGCAATTATCAATCACTATGACAACACGTGTTGAATTTGACAACTTCATTCGAAATAAATTTCAAAATGTCACGTTTTGGCAATGCGAATGTTCAAAGTGTAAATGCGCTAATCAAAGAATAAAATCCCAGAAATACCTACCTTGGTTACAAATACGTTGGTACTAAAAGATTGGGCGGTCAATATGAGAAAGAAAGGCGGGACCGAATTTAAAGAAGCAACGGTGAAGACAATGTGAAACGTTTCGTGCAAACTTACTAAAAGTACTATAATGACTATAATATTATGATTGACTCTTTTAACAATATTGTATTTAAACCATTATAAATTTTTTTGTCAAACAATTTTCCGCCGAATATCCCTCGGGCATTGACAAATTTCTCAAGTTCGTTTCTTGGTAACAGCCCGAAGCCGAAGGCTGAGGCATACCAAGGAATGAGCTTTCGATTGTCTTAAAATTATTTCGTCTATTATCAATGTCCTGCTGGAAACAGCTTTTTTCATTGTTGTAATTACATTCAGGTATTGTAAATGTGCTATCATCAATTACTTAGAAGAACAATCAAATTAATAATTATAATGTAATAATAATATAAAATCAAACAAATATAATTCCGCTAAGAGACATGTAAACATCCCCTAAGAAGACAATGGTGGGCTGAGAAGGCCGGAAGTGGTTGAGGATCGATAGAACATACACTCAAGACATTGTAACGTGGACGCCGCGTTTAAGTCTCTCACTCTTTGGGCTGTGTCTTCATCATCATCTTGTATAATACACTGATTATATTATTATTATATCTCTCTATTATATTAAAAAGTTGAAGTGATGTAACATTTTATCGGCGTTGCTTGGCCACGGATCGAGGAACTAATTCTTGTTTAGTCGTAAACATTTTTTAAATTTTTCTAATCACAACGCCAAATTTCTTTAAGCCATTACATAAAATACACCACTGTTTACGAATTTAAATGTAATATACGTCAAATCACTTTTACCCTCCATCGTAAACCAATGAGTTCCTGTCCTCCTGTATCGTTTAATAACATCCCACTGATTCCTGTAGAACAGGTTCGGTACTTAGGACTACACCTCGACAAAAGATTAACTTGGAATCCTCATACTAGACTTAAACGACAAGAAACAGCACGCCGTTTCAGGCTACTTCAACACTTACTAGACAAACGCTCTAAGCTCTCAATTAATTACAAAAGACTCATATACATGGCAATCATTAGACCCATCTGGACTTACGGAGTAGAGCTTTGGGGCTCCACTAAGCCATCGAATTCCTCTCGTGTTCAATCCTTACAATCCAAAATCCTTCGTAAAATCCTCAATGCTCCTTACTTTGGTAAGAACAAAGTAATCCATAATGACTTTAATGTCCCAATAGTTGCAGATTTGGCACGAATCCGATATCAAGTCTTTACATGACAAATTTATTTTCCACTCAAACCCACTAGATTCTTTATTAAGATAGATTTAATTCCTGATAATCCTCCGAGGCGTCTGAAAAGAAGATGGCCTCGTGATCTTCTAAGTTGAACTTGCTATTTGAGTACTACCACTGGGAAGTTTCTCTACTGCACTCATGTCAATGTATACATTCATTCTATTTACTCGTATTAGTATAATAAAATTGTAAATTTCATTGAATAAATTTTTAAAAAATTGTTTATTTAAAAAATAAAGCAAGCAAAATCTTATTCCAATAATTCAATATTAAAACTGTTTTTTCAATACAAAGAATGTAGTGAAATAAGGTTTAGGCATGTTTCTTATAATCTATTATATTTTTTGTTATTATACAAACCTAAGATAAAAAGAAAACAGTTTAATATTTTATTCAACACCAAATACCCAATATTTTAAATCAGTATTTAGTAGGTACTCTAAAGCTCTGTTCCGTAAATCATAATGGGTATTATAATAGTCACTTATTTTTATCTTGAGAGAGTGATTACAGCTTGGACGGACCTATCTGCCCCCCCCCCCCACCCCCCGCGACAGCCCTGAAGAAGACCTGCAGAGTGGGTCGAAACGTTGGCTACTGAAGAAATATTCTTGATATTCAGAGAAATTTATTGACCTCTTCCCGGACCATTTTCTTCCACAATCATTTTATTTAATTTGAAATACTCAATATCTCAAAAAAATTCTAAATGGGTACTTCAATTTTATTTCATTAACTAGGGGTTACAAAATAAGTGCTAAATTGAACCCTGTTAGGCGGACAGTTTGTGTCCACTTGGTTAAATTAAATATTCCGACCATTTTTTTTAATGGTCTCTATGTTAACTGTAATAAATTTTATAATTTTTTAATCATTGCTTTAATTTTTAAATATTTTTATTTTGAAGCGAAAAGATTCCACGCTCTAACCATTGGCGCACTCTAACCCCGGCGACTCAAATGGTTAGAGCGTTCCACGGTGAGGCGGAGATCCGGGTTCGAATTCCAGCTGGAGGCAAATATTTTCTCTTCAAAATAAAAATATGTAATAAATTTTGTTTAGATTGTTTCAAATTTTCTCCTAATAAAATCCTACTGAAAAAAAGTACTAATTAAATCAAACAATATCGAATCTGGAAAGAAAGTATAAAATAAAGCAGTAAAATGATCAAGTCCTTGGAAGGTAAAAGCTTAATGATCTAAATAAAATTACGTCATTAAATATAAAAAATGATTCGACAACAAAACATCTCCCAAAATTTTGCCTGTGTAAAGCGAGGCACTCCGTCAGGGAGATACCACACATCTTATTCCCAGAACTGATTCTCCATTGGATTGTTTTGTGTTCAATTTATACCTATAAAACATTTTGTCTCTAGTTTTCCACGCGTTTAACGTTATACGATTTTTGAATCCCTCTCACTTTAATATCACCTACACACATGTGAACAAGCGTTCTCCGAAAACACGAACAATGTCTCAATCGACCACTGAATCTCGGAATCCGGTCGTTTTCTCGGATTTTTTAAAATGATTTTAATGTTATCTGTATAAAGAATATAAAATAATGCAGTAGGTCAAAGATGAAACCGTGAGTAGGTAAACACTGAACCATCTTAATGATAATAATTCACTAAATATAAAAAAATCATTTGATTGTGGGCATCAATTTAGATCAGTAAGATGATAAAAGACATCGCATTTGATCAATCCATCTTCCCAAGACAATGATGTCCATTCTAGGAGACTCGGAACGGATGGACCAATTGAGACTAATTTTTGGTAGTTGACGAGGTCACCAGACTGTCGTCGTAAAAGATTAAATGGTTTAATTAGCTTGCGGCTCGGGTAGAGGGAGTGTTATGGGCCATGGGGGTCGTCTGGGGGGCTTTGGGTCGTCTGGAGGCACGAAGAAAAGAAATATACTAATAAGAATGGTTGAGATACGAGGAAATGCAAAGAAGTTCCAACTACCTTAGAGTATGGTCCGCATCATGGTTAGTGCTTGTGCTTTATTATAGGCCATGGTAAGTTGTATTGGGGTGCGAATAATTTGAAAATAAATTTACTTAAAAGAGGTCTAGGGGTACATGAAAGTCCAAAGAAGCTCAAAAACTTGAAGATAAGGTCAATAATTAGGATTATCCCAGAACTTTATTTTGGGGAATATGGATGCAATCTAGGGGCAAAGAGTATTAGAAAAGGAATTTGTCAATGAGAAATTTTCGGGTGCAAGGAAATGCAAAGAAGTTCAAACTGAGAATGCGGTCATTTTAATTTATAATTGTATATTATTCTGTGAATCACGTAGGTTGCTTTGGAGGCACGAGGGATTGAACAGAAGTTGAAAAGTCTGAGAATATTCCACGACTTCTGTTCCAGTATGATAAATCATAATCTATGTTTTTTTTATTATCTTTAATTTTGCTTTTTTCAAGTTTTCGTAGAAGGCCTAATTACTTATTATCAAAATTTATTGACTTATATCATCCAAAATAAGCGCCAATCATATAATTGTCCGAATTTACATAGAAATTTAATTCATAATTATCACATTTTATAGTTTTCATTTCTCCACTCTAACGATACCATATCAACCGCAAACAAAAGTATGGATATTTTGCCACCTAGTTTCAAGCTATTTTAACAAGAACATTAATAAATTGGTACTAACTTTATTGGATTTTTGGTCATGAACATCTAGATTCACTTCTTGATATACTCTTTTAAACAAATATGTTTTATAGCGCTCCTCTAAAACTCAAAATTACATAACAGATAATGAGCATCTCCATAATCCTAGAGAAGGTCTTGATGATTCGTCACTTAACTGATCTCTAGGGCGACCTGTGGTCTATTATAACAAACTACTAAGCCCAAGATCACGAATTCGTAGCCCGACAGGTGTCCCTAGGATTTTTTTAAGTGAGTAAGAAATCCTAGGTTATGCCTTCCTTCCCGAGCATGTACGATGTGAGTACCTCCCACTGTAGCATCGTCCAATTAGCCATAAATGCATAAAGTGACGTTAAATAAACACACAAACCACAAGAGAATTTGTAATAATATTTAGGAAAAGCCCAAATGAACAACATAAATATTTTGTACATATTCCGATAAGATGCCCAACGATATCCTGAATGCACGTCATTGACTATATTTATAACAGCCGTAAAGATAAGGGAGATAAGCCTTGTATATTTAAATACCAGTTACAAAGCTTGGCATTTAGAGATCCTTTCTGATTTACACAAGGTTATCTGCCTCCCTGGAAGAAAACAGTGGCTCTCAAAGACAGGCCTTTCTTGTCCGAATCCTTATTATGGATGAAGTGATCCATTCCTATATGGAATATTTGATTGAGTAAAACATCTCAAAGGACGAAGAAAAGGACTCCCTGGTTTAGGTTCGAGTCGCGGTATAGAAGGACAGATTTATGTTATCGTCATGAATCATGAAGGAATTATCTACTGCTTAAGTAACCATTTCTATAAAAAATCAGATTTAAGATCACGATAATTATTTTACACTAAATTCAATAGTATGAATGTTAAAAAAAAAAATTGCAATTTAAAATAAATGGCGCCCAAGCATCCGCCCACGGGCCACTACCCAAGGATATTTTAAAGGGACGTTAAACGGGGGTCCCAAGCCTGTGAGAAGTCCCGCTGTAGTATCATAAAGTGGCGTTAAATGAACAAATAAACAAATATATTGTTTATTTACTATATTTTACAGTAAATTATAATTTTTATCAGGTAAAATAAAATCTGCGCTGTATAATTTGTTTTTAAAGCAATCTCCTAAGTCACGTCTGGGTACTAACTTTAAAGCAGTGCACATTGAAGGGACGAAGGTGGTAAGATTTTACGCCTTGTGAAGGAAAACATGGGCCTAACGAGGTGCATTTCCACAAGCGGTCGTCAAGTGGAAAACCCGGTATTGCTCTCGGAGGAAATGAAAACGGCTGTGCGAGCGTGTTTACTAACCCGGTCACGTAGACTCTAGGCGACCACCTCCTCGCTAATCCGGGGCGGGCCCTCTTATAATTTTACACTCCACCACTTTTCTCTGATTGTATTGTACCACCCTCTTCTGTTTGTTCGTCTAACGTCTTCCTCGAGGTTGAAGGTGCAATAGTCCGTAATGTCCGAAGGAGTTAAGGGATATAGAAGGACGATAGAAGAGATTCAGCAAGGATATTGTGCGAAATAACATCTAATAGGGGTTTCTTTCCGAGTCCCAGGAAAGGCTTTTCAAGATTACTAACTGCTTGATATTCTACTACCGTGTTTGAGCATTTTCTATTTATTCGGACAATTGTAATATGTGCTGCATGGTTTAATCGAGTAATTGTGATCAGGCTTTAAATATACAAAGATTGTCATTTATTCAAGTTAAAAAATAAATAATAGAAGGTTCCAATGCAAGTATATTAAAACAAATTATCTGTGCAATGTGTTGTGAGTCTTTAAATTAGGAAATCTACACAATTATCAGCTAATAATCCTACTACAACCCGTTGTAGTAGGATTATTAGCTGTATATTAGTTGTAGGTACAACTAATTGTACTACTACAACCCGTGAAGGATATTTATTGGGTTCAGTACAAAGTAAAGACTGACTGCTCTATGCTAATGTAAATCGTAGAGGGAGGTGATTTGTCAAAAATGAAGTTCAAATTGAAAGAATCAAAAGCATACATAGTCACAACCGTACTTATTAGTATATTTATCTACCACACCATGTCGCAATCTTGGTCCGCCCCCAATTCGTAATAATAAATATTATAAAGAAATTAATAAATAAATGAAAAAATACATAAACTGTATAATAAAAAAAAGATATATATTAAAAATATACCATATTTATATTTAAATTCCTAATCCGCAGAATTAAAAAACAATTTTTTTTAAATATATTTTTTTTTTTTTTTACAATTCTGTACATTCATATGATATATTACGATTCACTATATTATTATCTATGATCCGAAAAAACTCAATTACGTTAAATTGATGGCTAGATTTTCCCTCAACCGTTTCTGGTATAAGAATTTTTATTTGTTTAAACAATCCTTTGGCTTTCGTTTTACTTAAAGAATGCAAGCCAGAGAGGTTTTTATTTCTAATTTTACCAAAATACTTTGAATTTATGTAAACACTTCAAACTATGCCTTCGAAAATAACCTAGAGGCAAATTTTAAAGAAATTATTATATTGTGAAAGATAAACAATTACAAAAAATTATATATATATATTTTTTTTTTGTTTATTGTTCCTTTGATGGTGATTATTGTTAAATATTTTTATTTTTAAGAGAAAAGATTCGTCTCGGCAGTGATTCCAGCCCGGGTAGTCCGCATCTCTAATAATAATAATAGAGCAATATATAATAGAGCCTTGGTAGCTCAGATGGTTAGAGCACAGCGCTAGAGATGCGGACGGACGACACGGGTTCGAATCCCGGCCAAGACAAATCTTTTCTCTTCAAAAAAAAAAAAAAGTATATATATACATATATATAGGTATGTATCTAATGTTTTTATTTATGAGACACCTCAACGATGTGGACACGCTTCTTGACCAGGAATAGAATTTCAAATTAACCACCCTACTTCTTCTAACCATGACCTGAATCATTTTATCTACTAATTATATTACTAATCTATTAATTATTAGTATCATTATTTATATAAATAATTAGTTAATTATATTATCTACCTTCCTCGGGCTGACCCAGCCTCTATAAGTACTATTAACTATAGTTTAATATTCTGTTTTATTATTTTTTAAGATCGTAAATCTGAATAAACGCCTTAAAAATCGAGCCATGCTTCTCTCTTCGCAAATATTCGTGCCCAGCAGTCAAAATTGACATTGACGAAGTACCTTCCAAAAACTATGTACTTTATCTCGGACTATAATTGGACGAAAGACTTACATGGAACGTACATACAAAATTCAAAAGACAAGAACTAACAAGACACTACAAACAACTATCTACGATATAACGAAACAAACGACTTACCTATAACAGTATACTAAACACTATTTGAACATATGGAGCAGAACTTTGGGGTGCAGCAAAACAAGTCCTCATACACAAGATACTAACAGCAGAGTCCAAAATTCTCAGAAAAATTGTAAATACACCATAGTATATTTCGAATCACACCATACACAACGACATGAACATTCCCACTATAAAGTCATATATTCATAACAAATACATAACAGTCCACTCATCGACACAATATCACCCAAACCAACTCGTTCTTCCGCTTTCCTACTCCCTGTTACCTGGACTTGATAGGAAAAGATTAAAAAGACATTAGCCAAGAGTTCTACTCAACCATTGACATTTCCATTCCAAAACTTGAACCTGTAGAAAAGCAAAGAGTATAAAACTTGGATCAAATTTGCTGAATGCACAATTGCGCAGGTGCAGATGAAAATTAAATAATAAATAAATATAAATATCTGGTTATAGTTTTATAATATTTTCATAAATTCTAAATGTTTACATATAAGGCTGTACAAAGCCATTGTGTGCAGACCCTCTTCTAGGTAGTTAAAAGTGAAATAGTTATTCTAAACAACGAAAATGAAAAGATAAATTAACAAGTAATAGAACCGTTATTTTAGAACCATACCGGAACTGAATAAAAAAAAAAAAAAAACAGTTAACGGACTTGAAAAAGGAAAATAATGATTTGGCAGCAGTTAAGAAGAATGATGCCTCCAATTTGCAAGTCCAAACAGTTCCAGGCCGTTTGATTTATCTGCCAAATAACTGTTGGTTTGAACCAATTAAACGTGGAGGGAACTAGGCAGTAACCCATTGAGGCCAAAACAAAAAAGAACATAACATAAAAAGTAGAGTGCCTCCTCAATATAAAGCCATTGCCTCTATAATTGCTGGGAAGGGTTCGAAGGGGGCGGGGAGAAAAACTAAACTGGATAGCTACTTCTTGCATTAATTAGTTCACAAATCGTTGCTAATCCAGGCAGTTGGAACTACTGTAATACTACGGCATTATTCCGGAGGATTAAGATCCTCTGGAATCTTCTGGAGTAGCGGAAGACTGCTGGAAGAGGGAGCTTATGGTACGGTCCAATTTGCGGGTATTTAAGACGGGTCTAGTGCAGCAATAGCGAGGCTTAGAGCCCTGCAATAGTCTGGTACTTGTTGGAGGAAAATGTCTTCCAATTATACTGCTTCTGTTCTTAAGATTTCCATAATAAAATTTAAGAATGTTTCATTACTGCAACGCAAAGTCCGTTTTGTTATTATTTGGAGCATTAAACAATACCCAATAGTTAAAAAATAGAATATTTAAATAGATAACTGCATCTTACATAATATCCATCTCATTCAAGAATTTGAATTGAACTATGATACAATAGGAACAATAAAAAAATCAAAGGCTCAAGTCTCTAAAATAGTTGGAAAGCAAAACAATTCCTCTCCAATTCAGGCATCATCAGGGACAAAAATCTAACGTCAGCGTCTTAGAGCAAGGTTTACTGCTTCTATGTTATGAGTTTGTTTGATCTGAAATTGAATTACTTCACTATTGCATCCTCTATTTCATTGATAAATAAAATTTTAAAAAAATACTAGGTAACTAAAAAAAATTATGTGGACTGCCAACAGAAGCGAAACCTCATATCTTCAAAGAATAATTATAGTAATTTTCAAATAATTTATTTATTAATCAAAGCATAAGATGAGCTGCATACGCTTAACTCAAGATATCAATAATTTAATTGAGATAATAATTACTAAATATTTTTATTTTTTATTATACAATTTAAATTTTTAAATACATTTTTTTTTTATATTTTTATTTTGAAGAGAAAATCTTTATCCAGGCAGGGATTCGAAGCCGGGGCGCCCGCGTCTCTAGTGCGATTCTCTAACCAACTGAGCTAACCTGGCTCGTAACAAGGCTAGACAAATCCGTTCTCTTCACCGATATCCCCGTGTTCCCACAATTTTTGCGATGTATACAAGGGGAAGAATGTTCATTGAACATTACTTTAAATAGGATCTCGTAGACTTACGTCAAGTTTATATTATAATGTATTTTATATTTAATATTCTTATAATGTCTATGATTGTCTGGCCGTGTTACGAGACAGAGTAGCTCAATTGGTTAGAGCATCAAGCTAGAGACGCGGACGACCCAAGTTAGAATCCTGTATTTTCAATAATTTAGTAAAACAAGACATTTAATTATGACAAATAAAATATTTTAGAGGAAATGGAAACTTCAACAAGTTAGTTGCTTTACCTTATTACTATTATGGATTAAACGACCTTATAGTTAATCATAATTTGTCTTAAATGTGGCAATCTAACCTCTGAAATCTGAGTTGTACCTCTACAACCCGCAGGCGGGGGTTCAGTACATGGTGGAGACTGTACTGTTACATGGACAAAGGGTTCTGCAGGGAGGTGACTTGTCCTAGGTCACGCTCAACCGCCAGATTTCCCCCCTTTTTTGGGTAACCTATTTTTATAATATTTTATAGAGGCTGGGTGAGCCCCAGGAGGGTCCTAGATCCTATATGATCTCCTCGCGCAATATGTAACCAGCCTGTCGCTCATGTTGACGCGTACTCAAACGTTTTTCCCCTACCAAAAATCGCTAAAAGCGACTAAAGAAGTTTTCCCTTCAAAAATATGTATGAAATAATTGATAAAATTCCAAGACAATAGATTTAAAGCTAGATGTAGTGGCACTGATTGACCATTTTTTCAACCGAAAATATTTTTTTTTTAGATTGAGTTTCGGGAGATTTAATTAGTTAAGTTAATCGGAGGTAGATTGCGTAGCGAGCGCAATAATAACGATTCAATGGCGGTTTCTCATTAGTGGGCTTGTGATAGGCCTATTGACCAGTCGGGAATTTGTTCAATTAAAGCGAGTTGTGATGGCTCTGGGCTGCCTCCCTCGAATCCGCTCTATTCACCTCGTTTCCCCACTAATTAGTATTCATATAATTTTAATAGTCATCCGTGTATTTAAAAAAAAGAAGAGGATATTAGTCAGGAAACTATTTAATTTAATGTATATTGTTATTAAAACAAATGAACCTGAACAACTACAATCTGAAGGTCTTTGTTTCAGTCATGGACATTTTTTTTTCTAATCCACAGGTTGTGCAGGGATTAGGCCGAGATTTCACTCACCAACCAAACACATTATAGAGGCTGGATGAACCCGAGAGGGTCTCTAGGTTGCATCTATGGCTGCTCTCTATACATTAATTCCAAAGTCTATATTCAAACTCTGAGCTACCTCGCTATCTTATCTTTTCAACCAAATATAAATAAAAAGTTGAATAGCTTAATTAAGCATCCTTTAATTTAATGCATAATCTGATAACAGCCGAGGATTGATCCTTTAGTTAGGATCTGGGGAAACTCCTGGGGCTCAACCAACCTCAGTAAAGTTGCTAACGAATATAGGGAGGAAATCCTGATGGTGATCTCGGACAAATTATCTCCCTGCACAATTGTTGTCATAGAAACAGTACAGTATCTATCACGTACTGAACTCTTTGGGGTCGTATTGGTGCATTTTATTCACATAGTAATATTTAGTACCTTGTCTTACTTGATAATAGTGTACAAATGCAATTCTTACCTGGAATGAAAAAAAAAATTAGTTTATTTATTTTGTATATCTAATAATTTTATGTATCAATATTATAGAATTTCTTTCAATTAAAAATAATAACCTAAATAATATAATATTGATCGTTTTCTACAAGTTGGTGGTGTTTATGGTTAGATGTGACGTTGTCGGGCTAAATATTATAAGATGTGATTGGACAAATATTTTTAGCCTGAAAAAAAATGAAAAAAGGATTTCCTAACCTAAAAATTCCTAAGCCCAAGATCGCGGATTCGAAGCCAATTCGAAACATTGAAATGTATTCATTCACGTCTTAACATTGCGCTTTTGGTCTCCTAAATATTGTTAGTATCCAAAGTATATCTAGAAGTATGTCTAGTGGACAAACTTAACAAATTGCATTGTTAATTCCTTTCTCTTGTGTTAATAAAATATGGGAATTATCTCTAAGAGTATTTTAGATATGAATTTAATAATAATGGTAAAGAATTTCCTAATTTCTTTATTACGAGTTATCCTTTATCGTTGTAAAATCAGTCCTTTTCCAGAGGCAATTTCATAAATCCTGGGAACTCCCATCAACGCATTATTTTCGCAGGAATGGCAATAGCGCGCGGATGAGTATCCAAATTAACCGCTCCCGTGTCATTCCGCGCGGTTTATTGGGAACGCTCCGCTGTTCGGTAAATATGATTGACTCGTATCAACAAATGCCCGAGCTAGGGGGCGAGAATACAACCCGGACCCGGGGCGATGAATAACCCCATCATTAGCGGCCGCGGTGGTGTTAGTCCCTCCCCCGGGATTTGCGGATTAAATGGTTCTGCTGCACGGATCAGGACGTGTCGTCGGAATGTTGAGTAATGCTGATGAAGAGGGCAGTGCACTGGGCTGCTGACTGCTTTCGAGAGCTTATGGAGTGTTAATATACTGCAGGTGGATTATCATAAGTAATATTTTTATTTTAAAAAACGAATTTCATAGACAACATTCACGATTCCAGAAGACTTCAAAGAAATGTCGGGCCAGTATTTCTAAAGTGACACAACTCTTTCTGTTTTAAAGTTGTGACGATGAAAGGTATAGAAAATAAAATGTAAATTTATCTTTGTCGCTCATCAAAACTGTATCAACTTTGCTTCAGAGCTTGTTAGTCTTAGTGTCCTAATGATATATTTTAAGTTGAGACTTGAATCTTGTGATAAACCAAAGTGAATTTTTTTTAAAAGTTATTTAATGAAATTTACAACTCTATAACAGAATACATCAAGTAAATATATTAAATGCTTACATTGGGAAGTAGAGAAACTACCCAGTGGTAGTACTCAAATAAATATTTCCACTTAGAAGATAACGAGGCCATCTTTTCAGACGCCTTGGAGGATTATCAGGAATTGAAGAGGTTGCGAGGTTTGAAACTAGTGGTTTTGAAGTTTGGCACGAAAAGATTGATATCGGATTCGGGCCAAAATCAGCAATAAACGGGACGTTAAGGTCATTATGGATTACTTTGTTCAAAACAAAGTTGAGGATTTTACGAAAGATTTTGGATTGTAAGGATTAAATACGAGACTAATTCGATGGTTCTAATGATTGTCATGTATCAGAGTCTTTTGTAATTAATTGAGAGCTTAGAGCGTTTGCTCAGGAAATGTTGAAGTAGCCTGAAACGGCGTGCTGTTTCTTATCGTTTCATGCTAGTATGAGGATTCCGAGTTAATCTTTTGTTAAGGTGTAGTCCTAAGTACCGGATCTGTTCTACAGGATTCAGTCCGATGTTATTAAACGATACAGAAGGACAAGAATTCGTTGTTTTACGACGGAGGGTAAAAGTGATTTGATGGGATTTGTGGGAATTTTTTGACACCATTTTTCATGGTCAGTGATATGGGATTGAAGAGTATAGGATGCTATAACTGGATCAGTGTTGACTGATAATAAACATGTGTCATCCGCATACGCGGTAAGGATAGTATTTGGATGAGTCAGGATGTCAGCTGTAGAAACTGTGTAGAGGATTGGGCCGAGTATACTACCTTGAGGAACACCAGTGGATTGAGAAAAGCGGGATGATAATATATTATTGTGATTTACTTTGATTGGCATGTTAGTGAGATAGGATTTAATAATGAGAATATATGTAGGAGGTAGGAATTGGCGTTTGTATAGCAATAAAGTGAAATGAAGTTCAAAAGTGAATTATTTTGAGTTGTTAAAGTCTGAGAAGACGCTATTTTTATACTAAAAGCTTTTCCCGTTTTTCCAAAAATGTAGGTTTTGGCTTATATCACTTTAGAAATATTAGTGCGATTTTATTGTATTTCTTCCGGTTTTATCGTAGCCATCGGTTGGAAAATAAAATAATTAGGATGAGATAACGCAGTACAATTAGGTCTTCTTCTTAATTAAAAGTAAGAAGATGCTTGTATAAACCACAGTAGTTTCTCTCCAAAAGCGATATTCTCATTTAACAACTGTTTACAGAAAAGTATATAGGCGTTTTCTATGAGTTGTTTTAGTGATGTAAATTTGTAATACATCGGTACAGAATGGTTTTAGCAAACTGTGTTTACGCAAGCAATTGTAACTAAATTAAATCGAAACACACAGTTCATGTTTAGTTTTTTGTTCAAAATTAATCCTAAGATAGGTGAATTCAATCCTTTAAAAAGGGATGAGTTCATTGGGCCTTTGTGTTCGGTTTCTGTTCGGCATGTGGGCCTCAGGGCGTCTTTTTAGTCACACGCAAGCCACATCGTGGAAATAGACCACCTGTGCTAGATCTGCCGCTTCGTTGGACATTGTAGGATGAAACTTAAGCTTTAAGCTCGGGTCTAATAACGCCTAGAAAAAAAGATATAAAAAAAATTACTTCACGGTGGTTTAATATTGAAAGTTTAGACACAGGCTAGGCAATTAGGGAGGTGATTCCAGGGTTCAAATCAGGTTGTGGCAGGTTTTATATAACCTGTTAACAGCTGAGGATGGATCTTTCGGGATCTGGGACACCAAGCTTATATAAAGTGGGTACCCAAATAGGGGGAAATCTTGGGTGTCCGAACTTTACGACGAGTTAAAGTGGCTCTTCCCTCCCATTCATATGTTACCTCAGTCCATTATTATGTCAATCCAATGGCTCTAAACACCCATCCTATATCTAAAGTCTCCTCTAAATTAAATTCTCTGTATAGCACAACGAAACAAGATCTCGCCTATCTGATTTCTTTACTAGTTCCTCAGAACCAAAGCGTTTCTTTCTCGCCCGCTCCTCTTCACTGTGGAACCCAATCCCACCTAATATCTGTCATGCTTCTACACTAGCCTCATTTAAATCTTTGATTTTCCAACTTTTACTGGCTTACCATAAAGATGTTATCTAAGCAAGTTACATTGGTTAAAGGAATTAGTATTGAATAATGGATTTTTATTTAGTGTTTTGCCATTATTAGTAAGTAGTACTTATTTACATTTTTATGTATAGATATATAGATAGATATAAAATGCTCTTTATTATTAAATTATTTACAGTGGTTTATTTTTAATTTTATTTACAACATTAGCAACCACAACAAGGTACTTTATACCGTCTGCCGGGAGTTTGATTAAACTACTAAATAACAACAAAACTAAAAAATAAATTAAATTTCTTTTTGATATTAATAATTAAATTCTGAAATTAAAAATTTTCTATAACGACCTGCATTACTTACAAAATTATATAAACCTATTAAATTCTCTCCATTCAGAATATCTATTAATTTTTGTTTTGAGATCAGCTCATATTTTAAGAATTTTTTTCTATACAATTTTAAGACGGGACACGCTGCCAGGAAGTGAAAACTGTTTTCAATTTCATTCAAATTACACAGTGAGCATAGCTGTATATTTTGCGAATCAATTTCAAATGGTTTGTAATTTAGATTCAGAAGTTCCCCTCTGCGCTATATATTTCATAACTACGCTATATTTTTTTTGTTACTTTCAAATGTCTATGGTAATCTATTGTTTTATTTAATGAGCTATATAAATATTTTTATATTTATTATTTTTTATCTTGAATAATATTAGAAAATAGTCAGTGTGGAGGTAATAAAAAATTCTCTTGTAAGTCGACGTTTCGATCCACATTCCAGATCTTTATCAGTGCTTGTAATGTGCTCGAGAGTTGACTTTCAAATAACTACTTCACCGCATTTAAGAGAATTTTTCTGAACACCTAGACCGTTTTGGGACATTACAAAATTATTTTATTTTTTATATTATTAATTATTTATAATTGCTTTAGTTTATTTTTCTGTTCATGTTATTCTATTAGGAGTAAGTTCCAGAATAAAGTTACTTTTCTTTTTTATTCTGTTTTCTAAGAAACAGTAAAGATTCTATCGTGTACTGGACCCTTCATGGATCTACTGGAAGGACAATTAGATGTAAAGTCTGGAGTGATTTAAGCCTTACATTCAACACAGTGTTTCCTTCTTTTGAATGTCATAATTTTAATAAATATGAATAATATTCGCAAATATATAAACTGTTATTTTTAAAAGTGAAACTTTGCTTCTATTCTATTCAATTTTCCAAGATACGGAGTAGAGCTTTCCTCTCGTATCCAATCCCTACAATCCAAAATCCTTTGTAAAATCCTCAATGCTCCTTATTTTGTTAAAAATAAAGTCATCCATAACGACCTAAATGTCCTATTTGTTGCTGATTTGGCCCAAACCCGGTATCTATCCTTTCATGAAAAACTTCATTCCCACTCAAACCCTCTAGTTTCTAACCTAGCTTCCTATTCGATTCCCGATAACCCTCCGAGGTATCTGAAATGAAGATGACCACGTGACCTTCTTAGTTGAACTTGCGATTTGAGTACTACCAGTGGGTAGTTTCTCTACATGTTATTATATCATTAGGTATCACTTAGCCTATTTACTTGTTATATAGTTGTAAATATCAATAAATAAATAATAAAAAAAAATTAAAATTTTCTTAAGAAACAGTATAGTCTATATCACGTACTGATCCCAAGATTCTTCATGGGTGTAGTTGTTCAGTAATGACAATTATATTTAAAGTCGGACTGAAGGAGTGTTCAGTAAGAACTTACTGAATGGGTCAGACTCGCCAATTATATGGACCAGCGAAGCATCTACGAAAACTTCACTTAAGCTGTCATTAGTGTGCGCCCTTCGCCCTAAATTTATATTTAAAAAAAAAGCGCTTAAGTGACCCCACCCTATAGCGCTTTGACAAGCTCCGTGTTAATCTCCTTCAATACAGTTTTTTCACCGCCTCCTTTTGGCAAGTAAGTTCACAGTTTGTCGACTCCCGTAATGAGTCCTAAGTGCTCCGAAGAGAGAAGTCTTACATTTTTAATGAAACTAATCTCGGGTTACTTGAAGCCGTTCTCTCGACTAATGATACATCAGGTATTCATAGAGAGGCGGTTCTTCTGCACTGTTTTTATTTACTTGATTTACGGTCTTTGAAGTGTAGAGGCTCAAGGGAAGTAGAGAAGATTCACTTCATATAAATAGATGGCTAGAGATAGCTATGAGGATTCTAAAGCGTGTTAAAGTAATATAATTATTTCTCGTGTAAATTAATTTAATCTAATAAGGAAGAAGCTGGTGGAGGAGGCCAGGACTCATCGCCGAGTTGTAGCGCCATGGAGTTGTGGTAATTTAATTTTAATTTATAATAAAGGATCCTTATTATAATAATTTATTTTACTTTCTTTTATTTGATGGAAGAAGTTCAAACATGTAGAGAAGTTTAATTACTAAGATCGTGTGTATTGTCCCAAAATCTAAAAATCATAATTTATAAACCAATTAACCTTCCAGCGCATAATTACGAATGTGAAACTTAGCCGCTCTCACTGAAGGTTTAACAGCGTCTTGTTTGTTCATTTAATGTCACTTTATGCTGCTATGGCTAATCTGAAGCTGCTACAGAGGGTGCTCTAAAGAACAGCGTCTTAAGATATTATAATATACAGTCCCTGGCCAAATTATTAGACGCACTGTATTTTTAAATAATTTTATGTTACTTAAGAGTTTGTATCCAGTAATTGTATATTTAAACTACAATATTATTCTTTCAAGTTTCCACGGCCACTATTTATACAAAAGACTTCAGTTGTTTCTTCTGGTTTAGACCGTGTCGGTGAATTTTCTGCCAACGTTTCGCCAGACATGCTGCTGACTTCTTCAAGGCTTAATTGAGACTCAATTAAGCCTTGAGGAAGTCAGCATTTTTTGAGGCTTAATTGAGTCTCAATTAAGCCTTGAAGAAGTCAGCAGCATGTCTGGCGAAACGTTGGCAGAAAATTCACCGACACGGTCTAAACCAGAAGAAACAACTGAAGTTTTTTTTATACAATATTATTGTTAATGTATACAATATTATTGATTTTTATTTAAAAGATTTGTCGTAGACTACATATTTGTATTTATTTTTAACATATGGCCACACTGTTTTGACAAAGTGATACATGAACCTAAACAAGTGCAAACCTGTATCAGTCGCGATCGGAATCGCGTCAGGTACGGACGTGTTTCTGTAGCTTAATGGACTGTGATTGTTTCTTTAACGCTTTTATACTACTCAGATGTTAGTTTATTTTGTATGCAGTGTTTTAAAAAAATAATTGGACTATTTTCATTATGGGTAGAAAAGGCGATCTTTCACCACGTAAAATAGCTGAAATGAAGTGCCAATGTTTTTTCTTATATGATTGGATAATTTAAAAATAAAAAACATATCAATTTAAAACAATAAAACGGTACAATATCACTCGGCAATTAATATTTTACATGAAACTTGCAGTGCGTCTAATAATTTGGCTAGGGACTGTACGTGTTACGTAGATTATTGCGAAGCAAACCAGTAAATATTATTCAAATGATAGCATGACGAAGATTAAGATGGCCCTTGCAATTTTGCTGGGCTTAGTAACGAACGAATTCCTAAGATGTTAATAAGCGCTGTACCGACTGGTAAGCGTCAGAGGGGTAGACCGAGGCGTAGGTGGGAGGATTGCGTAAAGAGTGGTATCGGCATCAAGGCTTCGGGTTCGCTAAGCCTTTTTTTTTATTCTTTTATTTTTTTAGCCCCTTGAGTTTTTAGGGTTGAGGCCTAATTTAAACTAGGAAATATTTTGAGATGATCTCTTTTACTGGGAGTTGAACATATTTACTTTCCGCAAAATTTGGCATACCTTCTATTGTTATAGTGGTTTAAATTACTGTATTAGTTTTGAAAAAGAAGTTTAAATGGTTGCAAAAACTGGGAAATAATGAATATTTATTGAGACAAATCATACAAATTTCATGAATATTGTATTTGTGATCTTATTTCGAAAACCTCCCCTAAGGGAATCACGTGGATGGAGAAACTTCCCATTGAAGACACTCCTAGCATGTTTCATCTCTCTGGACTAGATCCATGCTCCTAAGACGTTTCAGTCTCCTTGTCGGATTCTGTTGTAATGTGCCTGTTAGTAATGTTTGTACGTTTGGGTGTACAAAATTTAAACAGTATGGCTAAAATAGTTAGCCGTTATGTTTAAATTGTTTTCTATTACTCTATGGAAGGTTCTTAGAATCCTCTCCTTCCCAAGAGATAGACTAACTATGGACTAGTTTTTCGACAATTAGATAAAAACCAGGAAGCTTCCTTTTACCTTAGCCAATATTTTATTTTTTATCACAGTTTAATCGTATAGTCTGTTGAGCGGGATTCTACATCTGTTTAAAATATAAACAAATCTTATTCTGTATTTAGGTCGACGAAGAAATATTTTGTAAATAGAGAGGAAAAAAACTCTTTCATTTATATTTTTTTGTGATCCATAAAACCGACTTTTAGATTAGTGGTTAGGCTGCAAACGTCGTGTTAGGATTTGGATCTGGGATCAACTACCAGAAATAGCCGGAAATCATTTCTTGAATATACACAGAGAAGGAAAAGATCTTTAAAAAATACAGATTCGACAATTACATCTGAGGTTTAAAACTAAATAGGGTTTTTATGTGGATGTTAAACCCAACTCCAGACATGTGCTTTTGGTTCTATTTGAAAATCTATCCTAAGTTTATTGCAGTACAGATTGTAGTGAGAAAACGACCAGTTAACTTTCATTTTATTTTATTTTTTTACTTTACATATTGGAATCACAGAAATAGAATCCATGAGCAGAGAAATATTCAGAAAATACATTAAGGACGTTGTAGTGGAAAAGAAGCGGAAATAAGGATAAAGATAGGCAGTCGAACAAAGGCCGATGATGAGTGTTAAGAAGAGGATATGGGCTTGTAGGAAATGATTTATTGCGGAATTTAAACAGTCATTATCAAGAGAGAAAAATTAGAAATAAATAAAATAAATTCTAGAGAAAAATAGGTTTTTATTTGTGTCTGTATGCATGGAAGAATGGCCAACCTCAGTAATCCCAATATACCGAAGATAAAAGTGTCCTTCACAACTTTCCGGAAATTGACCAATCTTGGAGGGCCAGAAGACCCTTTTCGCGCCCGATTTACACCTCCGCGTCACTGAACTCAGCCAGAAGTGTCTCTCCCTGGTTCCTGGTCAAATCGACTGGAAGCTCTTTGCCTATGACGTTCAATGATCCCTATACTAACCATTTCATCTCCCCAGTCGGAACACATACTGACTTATCCGAGGGAAAAACCACCTCCTTGCAGGGTAGTTAGACCTACGATGGCTTGCTGACTGAAGCGTGCACTCGTAAACAAACATACTTAGCCCTAGTCAGCAACTTCTTTTGTAACAAAACGCAACCTCGACACTTAAAGCATTCGTGACTTGTATATTTCTAAACAGCATTCATGTTTTTTTAGAGTATTTTTATTTTTTTACAAATCGAAATATTATTATATTATTTGGAAAGCTTAAATTAAAGCAGATTTAGATCTAGAATAGGATTACCTTGTTGCGATCAGAGCGACTAAAGCACTGGATCATAAAAAGTAATACCATTAAAACCAATGAAGATTATTTCGTACAGTACCGTATTATTTCTAAGTCGACGAGCATGCAAGAAGCCGATTTGGCTGAGATCACGTCAAAGAGGTTTGGTGAGAGTGAGGAAGTTCATAAGTTCATTTACTGGCGGTAAACATAATAAATAATTAACCTCACACAATCGTTTTCGAAATCGGTACTTGAAACTTCTACTTCTTATTCACAGATATTATTTTTTTTCTGTAACTTTTATTTATTTATTTTTTTAACTACCGGTAGCATTTTAATTTAAATTGATAATTGAATTCCTTAAAAACCGATAATAATATTATATTTCCACATGGGTAAAAAGTCAGGAATCTTTGATGACCTTTGTGAGCACAAGATGGGTATGCAGTGTCCACTTTCTACGGCTGTCAACAGATTAAATAATTCATAGCAACTTCAGCATAGCCACTCGACACTCTATACCCTGAGCTAGTATACATATATATATATATATATATATATATATATATATATATATATATATATATATATATATATATATATATTATTAATGTTGTATTTTGAGTTTTTTTTTTTTATTTTTTACTTTTGGTTGCTCAGAAGTTATGTTAAATATTGTTCAATAACAGACAGGCATAAAACCTTTATAAGTATTTAAATTAATTCTCAGAATTCTTATTGAGTTCTGTATTTAACAAATACCAGATCAATTAGGGTATTTTAATATATTAAATTAAATCTTCTAATAAATTATAAACAGTAAAATTTACCTTGAAATTTCCTAAATTTTCCATAGCTATCCCTTAGGACACCCTGACAATATAAATGATGGACACATTCCTTTGAGATCCTTGGAAGAGCTGAAGGCAACAATGGACTATTAAAGAGAGGAAGTCCTGGGGCCGGCCGAGTCCTGGGACTCACTTAAAATGTAGTTTGGCCGAGGATGGGAGTGATTTAAGCCTCACATTCAACACAGATTAATAACACAGCGCTTCCTTCTATTCAATGTCATAATTATAATAAATATCTTTCTATTATATGCACTAATGCACTAGGACCATATTACAGGAAACCGCATTGCAGCTACACTCAATATCATTAGCATACTTTAATGATTTTTAACGTCACTTTATTATTTATATATATTTGACCATGGAAGAAAGTTGAGTTCCAGGAGTTTATATGTATTTGACTTTTTAATTTGTTTGACCTCAAGTAATGATTGGACTTGTAAATTTAAAGGAGGTTGTTGTGAAGAACTACTAAAATTGAAAATGACAAATAAATGTCGAAATCAGACCCGATACTTAGGGTTGCATCTCGACAAACGATTAACCTGGAATCCTCATACAAGACTGAAAAGACAAGAAACCGCTCGACGTTTCAGGCTACTTCAACACTTACTAGACAAACGCTCTAAGCTCCCAATTAATTACAAAAGACTCATCTACGTGACCATCATACGACCTATTTGGACATACGGAGTAGAGCTTTGGGGCTCCACTAAGCCATCGAATTCCTCTCGTATCCAATCCCTACAATCCAAAATCCTTCGTAAAATCCTCAACGCTCCTTATTTTGTTAAGAATAAAGTCATCCATAACGACCTTAATGTCCCATTTGTTGCTGATTTGGCCCTAACCCGGTATCTATCCTTTCATAACAAACTTCATTTCCACTCAAACCCTCTAGTTTCAAACCTAGCTTCCTCTTCAATTCCCAATAATCCTCCGAGGCGTCTGAGAAGAAGATGGCCACGTGACCTTCTTAGTTGAACATGCCATTTGAGTACTCCCAGTGGGTAGTTTCTCTACTTGTCATTATATCATGTCATTATGTATCATTCAGCCAATTTACTTGTTATATTACTGTAATATAGTTGTAAATATCAATAAATAAATAATAAATAAATAAATGTCAAAACGTTTTTTAATCTTTTGTTAATTGTTTAACAACAATTGTTGACTGGATTAAGGTTTTTTCTTCGTTATTAAATTATATAGATCAAGAAGATTAGTCCAGTTTATAAGAAATATCTTATAAAGAAAATGAATAGACGCTTTTTTGGGTGGAAAAGAACCTCAGAAGTAAAGCCTTATCCCGGACTACAAAGATAAGAATATACAAAACCCTGATAAGGCCTGTCCTAACATATGCTTCAGAGTGTTGGACTCTCACAAAAGCGCAAGAGCTCGCTATCATGAGGTTTGAGGGAACAAGATTACGGGGAATCTATGGAGCAGTATTTCACAATAACTAGTGGAGGCAAAGGTCGAACCTAGAAATAACTGGACTGTATAAAGATGCCGACATTATCAGGTTTATCAAGGTGAACAGGTTACGATTGCACGTATAGGAACAGATGAAGCCCCTAAAAAATTACTTTAAGAAAAAGTGCATGGAACAAGAATGGTTGGAAGACGGAGGATCCGATGGGCGGATGGTGTGGCTGCGGACGCTCGGACCATCTTACGCATCAGTAACTGGAGACTATCGGCAGTGACTGACGGTTGATGTTGCGGGAGGCCTTGTCCCCAAGTGGGATGTTGAGCCATTTATGTATGTATGCGATAATATAAAGTTGGTATATAATATGGGATTTTTTACTCCTTGGTTGGAGAGTTTTGTTTATTAATGTATTAATTGAAATTTACAACTGTATAAAGAATACACCAAGTAAATATAATGAAAGATAAATCATGTCCAGAGAAAAGGCAAGTACAGAAACTACCCAGTGGTAGTACTCAAATAAAAAGTTCAATTTAGAAGGTCACGAGGCCATCTTCTTTTCAGACGGTTCAGAGGATTATCAGGAATTAAAGAGGTTGCTAGGTTTGAAACTGAAGTTTGTATGGATTTGAGTGGAAATGAAGTTTGTCATGAAAAGATAGATATCGGATTCGGGCCAAGTCAGCAACAAACGGGACATTAAGATCATTATGGATTACTTTCTTCATAACAAACTAAGGAGCATTGAGGATTTCGGATTGTAAGGATTGAATACGAGAGGAATTCTATGGGTTAGTGGAGCCCCAAAGCTCTATTCCGTAAATCCAAATGGGTCTAATGATTGTCTTGTATATGATTCTTTCGTAATTAATTGGGAGCTTAGAACGTTTGTCTAGTAAATGTTTAAGTTGCCTGAAACTACGAGCTGTTTCTTGCCGTTTCAGTCTTGTAGGATAAAATCTTAAATGTGTTCTTGGCCAAATCGTTTCACTGCAGAATCCTCCACAACAGTTGGCTTCTAAGCAGTACAAAGATCTCTACCAGCCTCTACCATGTAGTGAACCCAGTAAAATTGATTTACTCCTAATTTTTATTTTACTTTTAAAATTATTGAAATGATATTTCAGTGTGTTTCAATTATATTTGATTATAATAATTTGTTATTAAAAAATTAATTGAATTTTATTTTAAATAAAATTCCGTGTGAACACTGAAAGCGACAACAGAGCTTTTTTTCAAAACATTCAACCTACTATTTGCTTTGATTTCATTCTGCAAATTTTTCGAAAAGGCAAATCCGTTCCTCGTATTAACATATTCATACGTAGAAGAGCTCTAGGTTGAATTCCCGCTCATGAATAAGAAATATTTAAAAAACCTCAAAAAAACAACAACAAAAAAACAAGAGCAAGGAGTCATCTGAGTGAGGTATATAAAGCAGCTGATGCGTGCGCCGGACTCGAAATGGTCTGATTTAGTTCTCCAGGGGCAGTTCTTGAGGACCTGGAATAAGTTGTAAATTTATGTGAGGGTCGCCTCAATTCCCACCAAGGAGGGGAGAATATTCCTTGTCTTATTTACAATTCTTCTCCTTCCGGAAGGGAATTTTTCAATAGGCTTCCCTCTTTAGTAAAGGATGAATAGCAAAGCTCAAGATGTGACAGTGCCTGATACAAAGAGGGACAAAAACAGGGAATTTTCCCTCAAAATTACTTAATGAAAATTTTAAAAAACCTGTAACTACAACCCGTGGACGGGTCTGGGTTCAGTACATGGTAGAGACTATACTGTTTCATGGACAACGGTTCTGCAAGGAGGTGACTTGTCCTAGGTCACGCTCAACCGCCAGATTTTTCACCCTCATTTTGGGTACCCTATTTTTATAATATTTTATAGAGGCTGGGTGAGGCCCAAGAGGGTCTTGGATCCCATATGATTCATCTCCCGCTACAAACAGACTAAATAAAAGCCATGGCCTGGAGCGAGATTTGAACCCGGATTTCAGGTATGGTAACTCAGTCCTCCACCACTGAGCCACTCCGCTCCCCAAGAAAATAATAACAGTAATTAATTTATCGATAACCTACACAAATAATATTTTTTTATAAGGCTATCAAATTAATTTAAACATAAAATGATAATAAAATAATATTAATAATCCAAATTAGCTTTAAATTTATATCGAACAGGGATTGGATAATGTCTGTTGTCAGAAGTTGGCGTCAAAGAACCCTTTGTGAGTTGAGGGTTCCTTTAAACTGATAATATCAGTTTACAGATAAAAAAAATTATGCGTAATTATGGTAAATTAGATTTATTTATGGTTTTTAATAATATTAGTTAATTATAATAGTGGTGGCAGATTCTATAGTGCCACTAGACCCACAAAATTGTAAGAATTCAGCTCAAGACAGAGGCATTTGGTGGAGGCTGCTAGAGGAGTACCAGGATCGCGAAGTGGGTTGTCCCGTCAATCATGATGATGATGATGATACTTAATATAATAGCACTAGGAATAGTAAGTGAAATGAAAATAAACTTTAAAAACTTAATACAATAATTTCACAGGTTTAATCTGCTCAAAGCCATCACTATGAACCCTGAGGGATCTGCTGAAAAAATATAATGGCATAACATCATCCAAAATTTTATTATTGGCATATTAGCATGCATAACTTTGAGAATTGTATTCCTATACCGTTGGTGCAATAAAAGTAAGCTGCAGTCACAAGTTATTCTAAGTAAGCTAGTCGTCGAAATAAATTTTTTCTTGAACTAATGAAATCGCTAAAGAAAAGGGAAAGGAAATTTGGCATTGGTTTTACAGAGTCATAAAAATTTAAAAAAAATTTTTTTAACTTTTTACTACTTTTAAAAAATTGTCTTTGCATTATATTCTGTTCTTTACCTAATTCAACGATTTTATCTTGTCTAAATATTTTTGAAATAAATGTTTACAATTTTTTTAACGATGCATTTTCATATTACCTTACATTGAACACAGCGCTCCTGGCAATAAAAATTTTCCGGTTTGCAATGATTTTATTTATGTAAATTCACTTACGAATAGGGCGATTTCCTTAGTAAACATTTCTTTTTAAAAATTAAAAATGAACAATATAAAGGAAATAAAAATGTTCGCTCATGGGGACCGTGTTTGAAAAAAAATCATCGTCTCGAATGGGCTAATTGCAGCATTAAAAACTGAAAAATAGCCAGCCAGGAGAACGGGCCAACGGGCCACTTAGTGTGCTAAGTGTTGAAGGTATCCGGTTCAAATCCGGCCGTAGCAGATAAATAATTTCATCTGTTAACAGACACATTTGAAACCTGTGGGAACTTCCTGGGGCTTACCCACTTTTTATATAGTGGATATCCTTAATTAGGGAAAAACCTAGCCAACCTTGCGGACATACCACCTCCCTGCACAACCCATGTCCTAAATACAGTAGAGCGATATATTGAACCCACAACCCTCCATGAGCTGTAGTGCTACAGACTTTTTTTTTATTTAATCTCACATGTTGGGAAATTTTTTTATAAGATCAATAAAGTCATTAGAGGGATCACGAATAGCTCTAAAATGAACTTCCTTGCAAATTATGCACTCGTGTTCTACTAAAATAATGAACTTTTAATACAATATATAGATAATAGTAATTTATGATTATACAATATATATTATATAATTATTCCTGTCAACAAGAAATATTCAAAATTTTAAGTATATAAATGAAAAATCCCTAACCTAAACCTCGAAAATCTACAATCAAATTAACCAATGAACATTTCGATAATTAATACATCGTCGATAATGAAAAGAAAATGGTTCCAGTGATGGAGATTGAAGTACACCTCACATGAACAGAGTATTGAGTTCAATACATGGTATAAACTGGTCTGTATCTAGGAAAATGGTTATTATACAGGGAGATGATTTGTTCGAGACCACGGAATTAATTATGTACCCTTAAATCCTGGATGAGTCCCAGGAGTTTTATGTATCATGATGAAGTGTTAAGAATATTTAAAATTAAAGGATCATGGGCTTAATTCTTGGTAAAGGTTGTACTACTTATGAGTCAACGGTTATGCAGAGAAGTGATTTGGTCGAGACTGCAGACTTGCTGTTAACGGATTAGATCATTTTTGCAGATTTGAGCCGGGGACCGTCTGCAGAACAGCGTGGCGCTAGCAGGTTCCTTGAATGAACAGTAATGTGAAAACCAAGTTGAAAAATAATTGTTATTACAATAATCCTCTAAATACTGTCTCAGTTCACAGCCATGGCTTATAAAATATAAAATAAAAATAAAATTATCGAAAAATATCATCGAAAAAAATTATAAAAATATGTCGAATCGATTTAACGTTCCTTGCTGCCGATTTGACAACCAATCGATGTTTTACTGAACTAAGAACTCGCCAAAGAACTGCAATTACATATCTAATAACCTAGAAATTGTAACAGCGACTTAACTAATCGCTCCTTTTTTTTTTGCATTATTTTAATAAGTCGTACGAACGAATACCCACGTAGTGCTACGGAAGAATTAATTTGCCACTATTAGGATTCCAGGAAATAAGATACACGACAGGATTCACGTAGACAAAGTTTCGTGGAAACGTGCAGTTTCGCAAATGACCTATTTAGATCTAATAACCAGTCATTTGGATGTCATGTGATCATACCTAATATACCAAGGATTCTTTTTTAGTGCAACTCTTGAAAAATGCATGCCCCTAATACCACCTCATGGTGGCTGGGTGAGCCGCAGAAGTTTCTCCAAACTTAATAGAGCCCATTCACGGCTTATGACAGTATAAAAAAAAAAGATTTATCACAGCAAGTATTGAACCCTAAACTTGCCCTCCCTAATAAGCCATCCTACTCTCATATACATACATTTTATATATTTGTTAGCGTTTTTCTTGACTGATTTTTAATAAATATTAAGATTTTTATGTTCTTGTGATTAAGTCAATAAGTTATGTTTGATGATGTTTCGAGACTTCATTGCTCTCATATTCATGCCAATAACTGAACAATTGTCTCGAACATCGGTAAAAGAGGCAAAAATGTGTAGCCTGAACTCCAAGAACCAGAAAAGATTATATACCAAGCTAAAAAACATAAAATGATAATAATAACATGCTTTAGATGAACTTGAATAAATAAATTTTAGACGCCATTTTTTTTTTTTACAAACTTTACGCTTTTCTACATAATATTCTTTTTTGCAATAATATAAATTATTTATTCCTGGATCGAAGTGACTCAGTAGTAGAGCAGTGAGTTGCCGAGCCGAAGGTCGTGGGTTCAAGTCCCGTTTACCTGGTAGATGTTTATGTATTCTTTCAACAGCTGGAGATGGATCCTATGGGATCTAGGACCCTCCCAAGGTGACCCGACCTCTGTAAAGTGGGTACATGAAATAAGGGGGGAATCTGACGGTTTGGTGTGATTTAGGAAAAACCACCTCCCTGCACAACCGTCGTCTAAGAAACAGTACAGTCTCTACCACGTACTGAACCCCAGACCCTTCATAGATGTGCAAGATTGGAAAACTAATAAGAACTATATTAATAATGTCCCCCGAAAGAAAGAAAAAATAAAGATTATTTAATTATCAAAGATATTAAAATAATGTTAAAAGAACATTATTCCCCTCGTATACTTCGCAAAAATGCGAGAACGCGGGGACTTAAGATCAATGAAAAGAAAGGATATGGCCACAACCGAGAAGAATGCTTGATTAGGGCCAGGGTAGCTCAAATGGTCAAGAGTCCCAGACTAGCGATCTGGAAGACACGGGTTCGAGTCCCGGTCCTGGTCATATCTTTTCTTTTCAAATAAAAATATTTAAAAATTAATAACAAATAAATATTTTTATTTTGAAGAGAAAAGATTTTTTCTGGCCTGAATTCGAACCCGGGTAGTCGGCATCTCTAGTGCAGTTCTCTATACCACTGAGCTACCAGCTGTCGTATTCTCAGGGTTCTTCAAAATAAAAATATTTACAAATAATCACCATCAAAAGAACAATAAATACAAAATTTATGAAGATAAATATCGTCCAATCTGAAAACAATATCTAATATTTATAAACAATCATTTAAAAATAAGTGTAAATATGCTTCGAATCGGTGAAGGAATTAAACACACGTTTCCAAAAGATAGCATATATACAATTTTACAATGAAAAAACTTCTTTTTCACCTTTAAAAATACATATAAATCTACCCTTTCTTAAAAAATATTTGTATAATTAAATTAAAATATTGCCAGATTAAAATTATTAAGATAATCTATTAAAATGGGTAATTAAAAATGTTTATAATAAGGGAATAAAATAAAATCTCCGTGACAGTAGTCTTGGGATAAGCTTTGGGGCAAACAGAAACAGGCCTCCCTCGACTCCTCATCTTCGTCAGGATGATCCTATAATCGGCGTGGACTCCGGATGGCTCAGCACCTCCTGCTCCTGACCCGGAGGACGGGGAACAGACGAGGTAGCAGAAGAGGGAGGAAATCCTCTTAAGTCAAAGAACAGATTTATATAAAAGGGGTGATAATTCTCAAAAGAGCTGGATAATTTGGCTTCTCTGTCTCTTTTCATCTTTATCCGATTAAAATTTAAACATGGCTTAGAACGTGACAAATTTTACACTTCTCGGAGATTAAACACCGAGCTTCAAGATCCAATTAGTTATATATAAATATATGTATATATATATATATATATATATATATATATATATATATATATTTAAGGATTTATAGAGGTTTGTATAAGTTCCTGGGGAGCGGAGGGGCTCAGTGGTAGAGCACTGAGTTTTCATGCCGATAATCCTGGTGCAAATCCAGCTTCTAGAAGCCATGAAGGAAATCCTGGCTCCAATCCCGCTGCAGGCAAGACTTTTATTTAGTTAGCGACTGGAGATGGATCATATTGGATCTCGGTCCCTTCTGGGACTCACCCAGCCTCTATAAAGTAGTTTCCCAAAATAAGTGGGAAATATCTGGCTGTTGAGCGTGTTCTAGTAAAAATCACCTCCCTGCACAACCGTTGTCCATGGAAAAGTACATTCTCCACCATGTATTGAACCCCAGACCCAATCACTGGCTGTAGTGAAACAGGTTTTTTTTTAGTTTTAAATTTTTTATCAAATTCCAATTCTCAATCTGTATTATTAGGGCATATCGGGTTAAAATCATTAATAAATACCTCGTTTTTAAAGTTTTCGTATATAGATTGTCTTGAAATAAAAAATAAAATAAATATTAAATATTAAAAATTAATAATATAAAAACTTTCTTTTCAACGATTATTACTTGAACATGAATCGATCATTGAATTAGTTCACCACATGAATCGATCATGTGGTGAACTAATTCAATATTAAACTTCTTGCACTAATTCGATATTTTGATACAATATTTATAATATTTTGATACATAAATTGTTCCAAAATAATAAAATTAAATAATTATAAGGAACAAAATGTTCCTGGAGGAGGTCAAAAAATGTTCTTATACAATGTTATATTACAAATAACAGTTTACTTGTAAGCCGACGTTTCGACCCACATTGCAGGTCTTCTTCAGGGCTATTATAATCAGATCACACTTGACACACGACTGCAAATAAACAGTTGTCACTACATTAGAGAATTTATTTCTTCCTCATATATATATATATATATATATATATATATATATATATATATATATAAAATATTTTATATTAAACTTTCTTCATCATGTTAATTATAGGGTAGTTACAATGGGAGTTTGTCACGTGTAGATCATGATTTTAAATACATCATCAGGATATTAGGAGGTTTTTATTTTTATTTTCTGTAAGCTAAAATATGAAACCTTTCACACGGGTTACTTACACACACACACACACAGACACATATATACATATAAGGTTAACTAATATTATTCAACATAAAATAATTATACCAAACTTTGTATTATCTTCTCTCATTTGAAATATACTTAAAACAAGCAATAGCGATCCATTGCAATAATTACAAATAAAATTTATAGTTATATTTAATTTTTTACAGTTATTTTTAGTTTATGTTTTATTTTTTTTCATCATTGGGTAAATTCAGAATGTAATCATTAAAAAAAAAATTGTAATAGTTATAAAAACATATGAAAGTATATCTTCAATATATGAAAATACTTCCTAAAACTAAATATATTCTACATATTGGATACTATGTTCGATTAGTTAACAATTAATTAGTTGATTAATAATAATGACATCTCCAGGAAATTAGGTGTAGTAATTGACAGGGCGGGTAATTTAGTTCTAGGCATGTCTGGAGTAATACAAGGCATCTGACGTGAGATGTACGGATTAATTACTCAACTATTAATATATAATAATAATAATATATAAATACAATATATATATATATATATATATATATATATATATATATATATATATATATATATATATTATTATTAAAAGTTCATTAATTTGAAAGTAGGACACGAGTGCTATTTAAATATATAGTAGTGGTGAAGAGAATGGATTTGTATTGCTTGGATGCGAGCCTTGGTAGCTGAGTGGTTAGTGCACCGTGCTAGAGACGCGGGTGACCTGGGTTCGAATCCCGGCTAAACTGGTACTTCCTCAAGAGCTAAGTTCAATGATAATTATAGCACTAAGTAGCGTAGCAGCTATTTAAGAGGAAGCTACTTTCAACTCCTTTATCTTTCCGTATTTGTATAATATTATAATAGTATAATATTATATATAATATTAGTATATGTGTGTGTATATATATATAGTGATATTAATAATATTCTTTACATATACAATCCGCTAATTTTAGTACCTGTTTAAACCCTTTTAATGAATCTATTGAATTTTTTTCACTGAAACACTATTTTATTTACACCATACTAATAATATAAATTAGAATATGAATAAAATAATTAGCACTCACTATTATTATAAAACTTATCACTTAGCACTCACATTATTTCAAAATTATTTCAAAAATATGTAATTTTAAAATAAGTAATTTAACGGAGTACCTTCATCATCGGCTGTATTCGGCAGACTAATGTGCGATGTTTTTGAAACAGAGGTGGTACAAAAGTGACAGCCAATCAGAATCGAGTATTCTATAACTCTATTACCCGGTCAAAACAAATTGCTCACTTCCTTTCTAATATTCAGTCAGTTTTGTGCTTTTCTCAAGTGTAAATCACAGCTTTATAAAATCATCATGAAATATGTCTTCTCTGAAATAATTACTTTTGGTATGTATCTTTATTCATAAAATATACATAAATATAGAATATAAATTTAAATTAATTAAGAATGTTGAATTTACTGTATTTTAGATATACCTATTAATATCTACTACATTTGTTATAGCATCATAACACAATGAAACCATTAAAGTAATTAAATATTTTAATTATAACTTATATTATTTTTATTAATATTTTTTAATTTTCAGACATAACAAATTTTAAAGATAAAAATACAACACTTGTACATAAACTGAATTGAAGATATTGAAGTAAAAATAATACTAACATATTTAAAAACTATTTAGAAATTTATTACCAATAAAATGAATTCTTATTTCAATAATGTTAGAAGTTTAAAAAAAAAATCTTTGCATTTTAAATAATTTGAACTATGTTCCTAGATTTCCTATATTTTATTATGAGTAGTATATTAACCTAATTATATTATATTTTATTATTATATTATTCTAATTTTGTACTTTTCTAACAACAATTTTATTTTTAGTACAAGCCAAGAATTAGTGACTTGATGTAGAACGAAAAGCTGTACCACTTCAAGAGATTAGGAATGGTTTTGGCTGAGTGCAGTAACGGTTTTTCAGGGAAGTGAATGCGCTCAACAGCTGTTTTGCGGTTGTAAGGTGTTTATTTCTTGAATTTATTTATTTATTAAGTATAAATTATTTAGTGGCAAGAAATTTTACTTTTAAAAGTAGTAATAATTGATTCACCAAAATCGACACACACTCAAACAAAAATATACAATTATATCTATATATTAAAATTTTAACATCGTGTATCCATTAGCTAATCAATTTTTTTATTATATCTTTTTCTTCTCATTTATTCTTGGAAATATTAAAACTATTTCCTAGTTAATAATACCATAGAGATTTCATTATAGCAGTAATATTTTAAATATTAAATGCTTTCGATATTTAGATATATTTATTAAACATAAATCAATTCATTATGACGATTTTTTTCCATGTTCTTTAATAGCTTACACACGATACGCAATGTTGATCAATTGTTTTTTGTTTTTTTTAAATTATTTTATTGAATTGTACAACTTTAATATATACATCTAGTACAAGGGCTGTATGAATAAATAAATACATGAAAGGACATATAGAGGCACCACCCATTGACAGCACTCTATGATCAAATGTAATGTGCTTATTAAAGCATGGTGTGCATGTTCTAATAAATGGTCTCTACAAGGGGGTTACTTGGAGGGGGAGAAAAAATAATAAATACAATATAATTTCAGGGATACTCGAAAAAGTTTTCAGAATTATGTATTTTAAATTATGGTGAAATTTGTCTGGCTTTAGTGGCATGGGATAAATTTATTGCCACAAAGAGTAGTCAATTCAACTTTTTTTAAAAATAATTTTACATCAGTACCTTGCATGTAAAAGTACAAAGATGGATCTACGACTATCGTATTGCAGCAGCAACTCCTTTATTTTTCCGGATTTGGGCTAATAGTAAATTTAAAAGATAGGTTTTGCCAGTGCCTCCTGAAGTATCCAAAAAGAGCAAACCTCCTTTGCCACCGGCAACTTTTTGAATAACTGTGACAAAAACTAATCTTTGTTCTGAATTTAAAAGTAGAAGTGCTTCTGTTATTTGTTGCATTAAAGAAACAGTATCGTAATCTAGTTTTCGCATTAAATCACTACTAACTTCTCCAATTCTTTGTGGGCTGCTCATTCCAAAATCGGATACATTTTTTCTAGTAATAGTAATCTCTTGGTCTTCAACCTTTGTTAGCGCTTCAATGTAAATTAATTAAATGTATGAAGCATTCGGATTCTGTTCTTGTAATCTATGTAAAATATCATCCGCCATGTCATTTTTATACTTTCCCTACAATTCTTGGGGGTTTGAAAGCCCACTTGTCGCTATTAATATAGCGAACATCTCTCTCACCTTGGAGGCAGATTTGCATTGTACAGCCTCTTCCAGAGTTGTATCCCAATGGTAATAATTGTCTAATTACACTCATGTTGGAATGTTGAAAATTCTTGATTTTTGAGGTTTTTGAAATCTTTGAAAGAGGTTGTCCCACGCACATGGTGTAAAAAGATTAAAACATATGTTTATTATTTATTTCAAATTAAATCAATTATATTATATCAACCCCTTACAACCTTTTTTTTTGCATTATAAAGTAGCATATGTCCTTTTTCAGGCTCTAGACTATCTGTGTACCAAATTTCATTTAAATCGGTTGAATTTATAATATTAGTATATATATGTATATATATATATATATATATATATATATATATATATATATATATATATATATAATTATCATGATAAAACGTTGTTGATTAATTGGAGAGATTAATCAACCACTTTTTATTTTATTGGCACTGATAAACTCTAAAAAATAAATATAATTATTATCAGAAATCAAGTTCATTGACATTGCAATCTCAATATTAAATTAAATATCATGACATCATAGAATGCAATGTAAGTAGTTAGGGTGAACAAATTATTACTCAAATATAACTACTTGCATTTGTTTTTTTTCCACAATATATTGGCTTAAAGATTGTTTAGTTTAACGTCACTTTATGCTGGTATGGCTAATCAGACGTTGCTCCAGTGGGAGCTCTAAATTTTGCCTATCCAGGTTTAATTAGGATAGGGATGTTTAGGGAGTACCTGACGTACAGGCTCGGGACCCCCATTTTATGTCACTCCCTAAGGACTTTATAAAGAAGGATCTTTTAGTGTGTAGTAAGTTGTTTGCTAACCACTACACCACCGGCAGACTATATTTACTAAGCTTGTCACGTTGCGGATAGTTGATAGTATTAATAGCATATAATAGATCTTTCTAACCGTCTTCAGATAGAAAGAAAAGACATCAAATTTCTCTGACCTCAAAAATATATTTTGAATGACGCCTAAGAGCGGACCAAGGCCCACTTTACGAATTGTATCAATGTTCATTTTAAATTTATTCTAGAAATCGAACTCAGTAAAGTACTTATTGTGCACTATGTTATTGTATTTTATCTGGAACTAGCTTTTGTCCTCGGCTTCGCTCGCGTGGAATTTATTCTGCCACATAAAGTTTCCTTACAGTTTAACTAAATAATTTAATTTTTTTTTAACTATAAGTTACTCGTACATCCGAAATTTCAGGTGTCTAACCTCTTCTAACATCTTTGAACCTCTTTTATATTAAGGGGAAACCCCTTAGGGGTGGAATTGTCCAAATTCCTTTCTTAGTGCTCATTTATGCTATACAAAGAACCTATCTGCGAATTTCAAGATGCCATGTTCAGAGGTTTCTGCTGTGCCTTGGCCGCTGGGTGTGTTAATCAATCAGGTTACAGTTTTATATAAACTTCGCCTGTGTGGTGTGCTGATAAAAAGTAGCATATGTCCTTCCCCAGACTTGAGATTATCCAAATCTAATTTCATCACAGAAGGTTCAGCACAGCCGTGAAACATATATTGACACTGATTAACAAACGGGACAGAAGTTTACTGTTTTTCGTGTCAGTAAAGGATTAGAATGTAAAGTTATTATAACGGTTTCACTTGTCGTACGGCAGCAGCGAGAAGTGAACTATGTTACTCGTTTTGTTCAGCGAAAATCTGTAGATTTTCCGACTAAGAAACACGTGAGCAAGCATACAAACTTTGTCCCCCTTTTTCACTCAGTTAGGGGTAGAATTTCGTAAATTTTCTTATCGGATGCCTATGTCATACAAAGAACACACCCTCCAAGTTTCCGTCAGTCAGTCAGTCAGTTATTCAGGACAAACCATTATATGTATAAATAATATTAATTGCTTATATATCTATATATGAGGAAGACATATGTCCGAGTATAGGTTTTAAAAAAATTCTCCTAAAAAGGGCGACCAGTTTTTTGGAAAGCCAACGTTACGACCCACATTGTAGGTCTTCTTCAGGGCTTATAATGCTATCAAGTATTAAGTCTGGCTAATTAGTTAATAAAGTATTAAAACAGTATTTAGGTTACTTTCTTCAATATTAATTCTTCAGACAATCAGTTAAATAGCACAAACCTAAAAATACAGATGTCGAAACGTTTTTACATACAATGTGTTTACCGTGGGTAGACGAAGATCTTTCCTCCTGACCTCCTACCATCCTATAGGACGACATCCCGACGACTCTGGAGTACAGAAGACTTTCCACGCTCTGGATATAGGATAAGACATTATGATGGAAGAGAAGAGTCAAGGCCAAGCCTCCTGAAGGCCAAGGTGGGCCAACAAAAAGACGAAGGAGACCAGATGTGTTCTTCTCCTGCCTCTAGAGTCTTCTAACCTTCACCGTATAATATCTGCACTTCGAAGAGTGTCTTGAAGACTTCCTATTGCTTTTAAATAATAAGTTATAAGAATTATTATTCGAGGTACTTTAAACTAAGTTTATTAAATATTTAAATTTAATTTTTTGATGTTACAAATTATTTTGGAGACATCCCCTAGTACGATGTTCCTTCTCTATACTAAATAAATTCTTGAGTGCAATTGCATTCATGAAATTCCACGCTCAGGTTACTCGAAGATAAATGCTACGGCAAATTGCTTTTCCTTGAATCCATTTGCATTTGCAATCAAGGCAGGTGCATCCTACCTCTGGAATAATATAATGACAATAGGAATAAGTTATTCAAGTTATTCACAATGGAAGAAGGTCCTGGATACTAAATAATTTCCACGCCCCCTCTATCATTATCTTGGCTCCAGTAGGATGTTTAGAGATTTTGAAAGCGAATATCTTAAAGCGAATATTCGTCCTTCACCTACTGAATTCAGCATCTTATGGCCTATTCCCTTCGCCAGCAAAACCATTAGAGCAGTAATAACTTCATATTATTTAACTTAATACCTTCTATCTTAACTGTTTTATAATATTAATATATTTTATCAATATGCATTGAAGAAGCGGCAAATTTTATGAATACTGGTGGTGGAATATCCCTAAAAGTTAATTCCAATAAGACTAGGAACATAAATGGGGGTGATCTCATTTGAATATGTCGAGAAGCCTATTAAAAAAAAACCAAAAAAAAAAAAGCCTGTCAAGGGGTCTTGGGTTCATTACTTTTTTAGAGATCATACTCAACTGCCAGGATTCCCCCTACTTTTGGGTACCCACCTTATAGAGGCTGGGTAAGCCCCAGGAAAGTCCTGGATCCCATAGGAACCATCTCCGGTAGCTAAAATATTAAAAGTCTGCAAGGAAGCGGGAATTGGCCCAAGGACCTTCTATACTCAGCGCTATACCACTGAGCCGCTCCCCTCCCTTGCTTGAAATGATTTCCAAATATCCTAGATGTTCAAAATCGATAACAAAAATAAATAAATTAAAACGAGAAATAGTTTTAATATAATAATGGCATTGTGGAGGAGAGAATGACCCGGGTTTCAAAAATATCTTCGATGAAGTTGGATGTTGAATCCGACAAAGTAATATTATTTTAAATCCATTCATCACGTGTTTCTTGTGATTTCAACCGTGTAGTAAAATTCTTTTCCGACGTTTTGCTGGTCATACTGCAAGCTTCCTCAGAGGTTAATCTGAGACTTATTTTTTACTGAGCGATCCTCTAGAAGGAACCTGTAGAGAAAACAGGTAATGTAATTTAGAAAGAAATACCTGTTTTAAAGGTAATATTCATCTATGAGATGATGCGCTTAGGTTTTGATAGCAAACGACTGAAGACATCAAGGTGTTAGAGAGTGCACCCTCCAGTAATGGCCTCAGGTAACGGTCTTATGGTTCTCATCACGTTCCAATAGCTTCCTTTTAAGTGTTATTTTACGACCTTTAATATGTTAATAGCGTATAGATTGAATCGATCTTTAAGATAGACATCGATTTCTAAACCTTAATAGCGCTGGTGTCGCAGCGGCTAAAAGACGGTTATGTCTTTAGAGGCCATATTAAAATTACTCGAGAAAATAGAATGAGATATATTTATGTATTTAATTATAAAAATAAATGTAATTATAAAAGTATGGTAACAGTTCCTCAGGTTGTCTCTCTCAGTTATCATTTTGTGAGATAATGTAATTATGGGTGATGAGGATATTATCAAGGTAAATCATTATAAATTAAAGTTTCAACTAACATTTCGAATAATAAATGGTTAATGTTTGTTGAAATGATTACTAAAAAAAAAGATTAAATTATAACTATCTAACTTAATTTTATGATATTGTTGAAGTGCGTAGAACTTAAAAGTGCGTGGCATTACAATGGCAAGGTTAAGCTACCGAAGTTTGTACCCACTTTTATGTAATTATTCTGTCTAATACACTATGTTGTAAATTTCACCTCGTTTTTAGTAAAAAGAGATGCTGAGTTTACTTCGATATAGAGAAAATATATGCATAAATAAAAATCCAAAACCCAAAGTCATAAGTCCCCAAAAAGCAAAAAAATTAGCGAACCAGTCAAAATTTCACAGACACCCTTAAGATAAAAGCTCTAAGACGCTTACACATATTTTCTGAATTAATATAAATAATTTTATTTATATTGACAGTAAGCTGCATATCTTCAAAAAATATCTGATGTTATGAGGAAAAGGAGAATTGCATTTTATGGCCACGTGCCAAGAATGAAACTCATACGATTGACAAACCGGATTTTTACTTATTTTAAAGAAAAGAATGGCAAACAAGTCTGGTTATAAGAGGTAGAAAAATACATATCGGAGATGGAGATTATTTGTGAAGATATTTAAAAATAGAACCGTCTCAGGATGCAAAATGCTAACCAGGATTTTCAGGAAAATACACAGCACAGTGAAGAAATGTACGGAGGAGAGATAGGAGAAACAATGATAACGTACGAAGGTACACTGGGCAAAGAACAAAGCTAAATGAGGACAGTTGAAATGAATGGTCCTAAGTAGGTCAATCCAAAAAAAATATATATATTATTAAACATATAGTTTACTTTCTCCTAATAAAGTAAAAATATTTTAATTTTGAAGAGAAAAGAATTGTCCAGGCCGAGATTCGATCCCGGGACTTCTGCATTCTCCCGGGTTCGAATCCCGGCCTGGATAAATCTTTTCTCTTCAAAATAAAAATATTTAAAATAATCACCATCATAAGAATAATAAATGAAAAATAAATTAAATTACAAATAGTTCGAATCAAAGATTTATTTACTACTCACAATAAAAACCTTTCTCCAATCATTTATGATATATAGTTTTATCATATAAAACGTCAATTATCCTCCATGGTCCTTTTGTTTTGAGGATAATTGACCTCCAAGTAAAACTTTTAAAAAATGACAATACATAATAAAAAGATATTTGTGACTTGTAACTCTTTTCAAGTTGATGATAAAGAAGAAATGATGCAGAAAGTTGTTTCGTTGATTGAAAATGACAGGTAATATGTTATATTTTATAATTTTATCATATAAAACGTTTCGACAATTACATGTCATTTTCAATCAACGAAACAACGTTCTGCATCGTTTCCTCTTTATCATCAACTTGAAAAGAGTTACAAGTCACAAATATCTTTTTATTGACCAAGGAGGATAATTGACGTTTTATATGATAAAATCATATATCATAAATGACTGGAGAAAGGTTTTTATTGTGAGAAGGAATTATCAGATAAATTCAGTCCAGTTTACATCCTTTTAAAATTTATAAAGATTTATTTACATTAAGAATAAGAAAGGTCCCCCAGGTCTCCATGACGAAGGTCTTGTTTTCAAATCCCGCTGCTATTAGGTTTTATTTAATTTGTTAGCGGCCGGAGATGGGTCCTACGGGACCAGGACCCTTCTTGGGCTCACCCTCCTCTACAGAGTGGGTCCCAAAACAGGAGCGGGAATCTGGCAATTGAGCGTGATCTTGGACAAATCACATCACGCTCCTCAACCGCCATATTTTGGGACTTTGAAGAGACTGAGTGTGCTAAAGGTGATTCCTAAATAAAATCTGCCAGCGATTTCAACGGAGAACCTCCGGTCGGAAACTCAGTGTACTAATGCTATTCAAGAGCTTTATATTAGCTCACATCATCAAAGATAATTGAAATTGCGAAATCCACTACCATTATTGCCGCACTTACGGTAGCATTTACCCTCTGGAGTGGCGTGGATCGAATCCCAAGACAATGGACAGGCGTAGACATCGCGTTATGAAAGCGTTTTGTTATCGCCAGGCTATTTTTAGAGCGAGGCCAATAGATGGAGCTAGTGTGCCCCGAAAAACAATGACCCTCCGCCGTTGTGGCGGAGCCCCGTGAAAGTTAATAGGACCTCAGGAGTCCCATTGTCCCATTGGTCGAATGTGTTACGGACAATGCTCTCTATCGGCCTCTTTCGCGATTCGCTCAGACACTTCTATAGGTTGCGCATATGGCGTTGGGAACGTGTGTGAGCAAATTAGGTAGCCATTTTGGTTCTGAATTATAATAAATTCTGTGAGAAGATTATAGAAAAATAATTTTTGGGAATCTTTATCGGTGCTAGAACTCTAAGGTACGACAATTGGAAATTAAATGCATTTATTGCTATCCCCTAGAATTCGTGCTTTTCTTACTTCCTCAATTTAAGAAGAGTGTAAAATGATCAGGGGGTAGAGTCTACAAATTAAGTAAGTTAGACTTATTTTATTTGAGCCTACGTTTCGACATAATTTTTAGCCCATCTTCAGGGCAAAGGGATGAAGAGTTCAACTACCACTCAACAGGGTTGATTCTGTTTTTTAAAATGATTTATATACGTGTGAAAATGGTGGACTGTATATATCTCTATGTAATCTATTGATTGCACCCCCTTACCATTTTAAACTCTTCTACCATATTTCCAGTCAGTTATTTCCACATGAATATCCCACAATTTAAGATGGCTGATATGAACACAGTCTCTGTTAAGATTAGGAACCTTGGTTTGAATGAAAAACTGTTTGTACATTAAAATACCTTACCTTACAAGATTGGAAAATATTGCAAACACGAAGATTCTTACCTGAAAAATAAAAAATAAATACGTATTAATTTTAAATGATTAAAATGTACCATTATATCATGAATTAACAATAATTTTAATAACAACAATGTCATCCAGTAAATGATTAACAGCACACATTTTACTCTCTATTTTCATGTTTTTTTTGATTTAGTAATATTTGTTTTTGTTCATTACATTATATGTACCTATATTAAAACATTCAATAAATAAATAAATAAAAGGAATAACGAACCCAAAGGCTCGATGCCGATACCACCAATCTATGTTTACAAACCTCCGTCCACGGAGCACCACCCAAACTCAAACCAGCCAGATCACTCTTAACGCAATCCTCCCACCTACGCCTCGGTCTACCCCTCAGACGCTTCCCAGTCGGTACAGTACCTATTGATATTTTAGGAATTCGTTCATTACTAAGCCCAGCAACTTTACATGACCATCTTAATCTTCGCTACTCTATTACTTGAATAATATTTACCGGATGCGTGCTTCGCAATCCAATGTAATCTCCTATATTTCCCAGTGGTCTCATTCTTTTTAAGACCGAATATTCTACGTAACACCTTATTTTCGAATATCTGAAGACATTGTTCATCCTTAAGCTTTAGCGACCAAGTTCAACCTTCGCCTGAGATCGCGCTCAACTGCCAGGAGTAATTTTCTGATAATTAAAGCTCCCCACTTTATAAAGACTACAGGATGGATTTATGGCTCTAAGGGATTAAATAACTTATCTGATTCTAACCCAAGATTTCCAGCATAGCAAGTCAGCCCTATACCACTGAGCTGTGCAGCACCGTAGTTTAAAAAAGTTAAAATAAATAAACTTTAAAACAAGTATAAATAAATATATTCATACATCTTAAAAGTAAAAACATTATTTGTTAGAAAAACCAACAACATTTATTTAACTAATTTTTTAATATTTTTATTTGAAAAGAAAAGATATGTCCATGACCGGGACTCGAGCCCTGGTCGTCCAGATCGCTAGTCTGGAACTCTACCAATTGAGCTATCCTGGCTCCTTCAGGCTCGTTCCCCGGTCATGGTCATATCCTTTCTTTTCACTGATCCGACGTCGCCGCGTTCTCGCAAGTTTGCGATGTATACGAGGGGAAGAATGTTCTTTGAACATTTATTTAATTTGGATCTTGTTGACATAAGTCATTATAATTATTATAATTTATTTTTATTATATTAGTTATTGATTTTTAAATATTTTTATTTGAATAGAAAAGATATGTCCAGGACCGGGACTCGAACCCGGGTCGTCCAGATCGCTAGTCTGGAACTCTACCAGTTGAGCTATCCTGGCTACATCAGGCTCGTTCCTCGGCCATGGTCATTTATTTAACTAATTTACAATGCAGACATTTATTCACTTTAGTACAGAATGATCCTTTTTAGTCCTTAATGACTGGATCGAGGATACGTCGTTTTAAAATAATAGAAACTTAAAACTGTTAAAAGTTATTTAGCTGGCTACGTAAAAATACATTTAATTGTATAAGTTTCATTCATTTGTTGTTGAAACAGTCTAGTTCAACAAGCGTCGACAGTTTTTTTCTTTTCTTTTTATTCCAGAAATATTATAATTTGTTATCAATTTTTTACATATTTCGTTTATTATAGATAAAATTTAAATATTCAATAAACCGTAATCAAGTACGGCACGGGTTCTCTCAGTACATCGCAGAGGGTACATTGTGTATGCGCGCCGCCAAGCGTTAATTACAGCAATCAATTCGACATACATTAACTTGATTAAGCTATAATTTGACAAATCTGCCAGAGCAAGTGTCGAGGGTCCGGGTGATGGATGGACCCTGGACCCCTCGGGAACACCCGGACCTACCCCAGATCCTAGAGATCGCCATGCTTCTCACGTACTCCGGCAATTAGGTGACTTTTGTTAAGTGACATCGAGGGAGGATGCTCTTTGGTAGTCTCTGGGAGTCCTGCGACTTATCTATGTCTCGAGGTCAAACAAGTCCTAGGGATTATCGTACGATATATTTGTATCGATATATTGTAATGTAATTAATCGATATTTAAATTTAATATTGAAAATTGGTTTAAAAACTGGAAGATTAAAATAAATTCCCACAAATCTCATCAAATCACATTTACCCTTCGTCGTAAACCAGCGACTTCCTGCCCCCCTGTATCGTTTAATAACGTCCCTCTAAGTCCTGTCGAACAGAGCCGGTACTTAGAGCAACACCTTGACAAATGCTTAACTTGGAATCCTCACACTAGACTGAAATGACAAGAAACAGCTCGCCGTTTCAGGCTACTTCAACATTTACTAGACAAACGCACTAACCACCTAATTAATTACAAGAGACTCATATGCATGACAATCATTAGACCCATCTGGACAGAATAAGGCTTTGGGGCTCCACTAAGCCATCGAATTCCTCTCGTATTCAATCCTTACAATCCAAAATCCTTCGTAAAATCCTTAATACTCCTTACTTTGATACGAATAAAAGGATCCATAGTGACCTTAATGTCCTATTTGTTTCTGAATTGACCACAACCCGAATTATCAATCATTTTATGACAAACTTTATCACCACTTGAACCCACAAGTATAAAACAAGCAAACTCTTCATACGTTAAAAAAAAAAGAACATTGAATAAATATGTAACTACATTCTATATAAAATTCATTCTGTATAAGTAATTAAATGCATCAGGTCTATAACTGTTCGCCAATTGAGGCTACTTCAACATTTGCTAGGCAAATGCTCTAAGCACTCAATTAAATACAAAATACTCACATACATGATTATAAAAAGATCTAATCTTTACAATCATAAATCCTTCGTAAAATCCTAAATGCTCTTTACTTTGTTACGAATACAATTATTCATAATGTCCCAATTGTTGCTGATTTAATACAAACACGATATCAACCTTTTCATGACAATCTTTATTCTGACTCAAACCCTCCGGTTTCAAAACTAGCTATTTCTTCGATTCCCGATAATCCTCCAAAGCGTCTTAAAATCAGATGGATCGTGACTTTCTAAGTTGAATTTGATATTTGAGTACTACCAGTGCTAGTTTCTCTACTTGTCTTTACCTCACGCCATTATGTATTATTCATTCTACTTACTTGTATTATTATAATACAATTACAATTTTCAATAAATAGATTGTTGTGTGTGAATAACCGTTGGAGCTGCTGAAAAGGAGATGGCCTCGAGATATACGAACTTATTCTTATTATTATTTAACATAATTGATACATTATGATGTAATTTTAAACATTTCAATACAAAAAAATATGTAAGTGTATTTTTGCAGTTGTTAATTTTGTTAAATATCCTTTAATAATCTTATAAACCTTCATAAGCTAATATAACATGGTCTCCAAATGATTCATATTACGAAAATTATTGTGTGTGGAAAATTATAAAACAAAGTATTTAGAATAAGGAAGGATGGAATCAGTTGGGGGTGGTGCACTCATAAATAACACTAAATAAGTAAAACTTATTTATTATTAGTGCCGACGTTTCGACCTACGTTGTAGGCCATCTTCAAGGCTATGAGAGAAAAATAAACAAAACAGAAAAAACTATATAAATATTGCAGTACGTATTCATAGTTATTTTTGTTTTGTTCGTTTTTCTCTCATAGCCCTGAAGACGGCCTACAACGTAGGTCGAAACGTCGGCACTAATAATAAATAAGTTTTACTTATTTGGTGTTATTTATCACTGAACCCCCCAACTAATTCCATCCTCCATTAGATCTTCCAGTCAACTATTTTCCTATCTAACAAAAATATTTAGAATAAGCCTCTATATTGTTTAGATTCAAAAATATTTAGTTTAGTGAAAAAAAAACTATTCATACAACATACCGACGAATGTTGCTACAATATACCTTACACTTGTATATTGTACATATTGTATATTACACGTGTGATGGTTTTTTTATTAGTATTTTATTTTATTATGACAAGAAAAAGTAGATCAGAAATAACTTACCGATACAAATAAAGGATTTGTTTACTAACCTCAAGCAGGACCGCTAATCTGAATGGTTTATTATAGGCGGTGAGTTTCTTTTGTTAATAAAAGCAATAAAAAAGATAATAAAACCTGGATTTGTTTACATTAGTAGTTAGTGTTTTGTGTCATTGAAAGATGCAAGGTATTTCTGATCTTACTTAAATGTCAAGGTTGAATTGTTGAATGTTCAACATAGAAATGTTTGAATATTTTATCACCTAGGCTAATAAACATGATTTAAGTTACATAAAAGGCCATAAAACAATTAATATTTTGAACAATTTAATATAATAAAACGTCAGTTATTTATTTAAAATTTATTTTAGTCCCACCAAATAAGGTTAAAAACATCAGAAATAAGTGGAAATTGACTATGTTTTTGAATTTTTTAAATTTTAGCCTTGAAAGTCCAGAAATAACTCTGGAATTTCATTTGGTTTGTCTTGAGGAGAATATGGTCCTGGTACATATCAAAGTAAATTAAAAATCTGTAAGAGGTTATTTATTAGATAGGAACCCTTCGGCTAATATTATACGTCCTCATCAGAGCGAATTAAACATAATTAAAAAAAAAAAAAAAAATAGTTAGATATATAAAAACAGTAATTATATGAATAATACTTTAGAAAATATTTTGTAAAAAATGTACCATATTAATTAAAAAAAATAATAGATTAATAATGAAAATATAAGAGACTTTATAATAATTCGTAAAAAAACAGACAAAAAACATCATAATTTTATAAAACATCCTGCATTTTTATTTCAGTATTAAAAAAAAAAAACCTGCACTCCTACAACCCGTGAACAGGTCTGGGGTTTATTACATGGTAGAGACTGTACTGTTTCATAGACAACGGTTCTGCAAGGAGGTGACTTGTCCTAGGTCACGCTCAACCGCCAGATTCCCCCCCCCTTATTTTGGGGAGGCAGGGTGAGCCCCAGGACGGTCCTAGATCCTATATGATCTATCTCCGGCTGCAAACAGGCTAAATAAAAGCCTTGCCACGGCGGTACTTGAACCAGGATTTCCAGCATGGCAACTCAGTGCTCTACCACTGAGCTATACCGCTCCCTATTTCACTATTACTGTATCAAATATTGCCGTAAATTCTCTTTTATTATTAACATTAATTGCTCTATTTAATTGTTTTATTATTCTTTTAATATTTTACCTAAATATATTTTTTTTAATTCTAGGGTCATCCAACCTCTAATTTTTAAATTATTCATTTAATTGTATTAGTATCAAATTAACGTTTTAGTTGAGATACGCCGATATTATTCTTGTAAGTAATAATCTCCTTCTTCTTCTATTTGTAAACTACTAAATACAATATCATATGATATTTGCCCACTATATAGAATTATATTATTAACCAATAGAATACTGGTAGCAATATATAATACTACAAATACATCTATACCTTACAGAATTTATTAGGATGAAAATACAACCGGCTTGAACGGTATTGAGTATAAAGGAGCTTAGTCCCGCCAAAAAGGCCCAATAGGAAGAAGGAAAGAGATCTCCCGGGGGCGGGAAGAGAAGGTAAACAAAAGGCAAAAGCCGCCAAACCGGTTGCTCAGGTGCCCTCCTCAACTTTCAACTGATCCTCTTTCCAAACCCTGGTCCTATCCAGTTTCCTGCCTCAACAGATTTGTATCCCGTTCGGAGAGAAAAAAAAAAATGGTTTTCAAGTGTGGTATCTATTTTCACTGGGCTCGATTTATCTGGATTTTACTGGTTTTGTGTTGAAAACCGTTTGGGACATGTCCCTCCCAAAAAAATAAATTTAAAAAATGGTATACGAACATCATTTTTCCATTTGAAAACTATTAAGGAACCTTTTATCCTTAAGACAAAAAATATATATGGTATGAAAACATTTATAACAGAATATGGAACACATGATGAATTAAAAACTCAACAGTAACGTAACTAAAAAAAAAATGTTTTGAAAAACTAAATCCTTTGTAACATCCCACTAATTACTATAGATCCGGTACTTATGACTATACCTTGACAAACACTCAACTTGGAATCCTCACACTAGACTGAAACGATAAGAAACAACTCGTTGTTTCAGGCTACTTCAACATTTACTAGACAAACGCTCTAAGCTCTCAATTAATTACAAAAGACTCATATACATGACAGTCATTAGACCCGTCTGGACTTGCGGAATAGTGCTTTGGGGCTCCACTAAGCCATCGAATTCCTCTCTTCTTCAATCCTTACAATCCAAAATCCTTCCTAAAATCCTTAATGCTCCTTACTTTATTACGAATTAATTACGAAAAGTAATCCTAAAAAATGGGACACTTTTTGCTAATTTGGCCCGAATCCGTTATCAATCTTTTCATGACAAAGTTCAATTCCAATCAAACCCAATAGTTTCAAACCTAGGCTACTTCTTCAAGTCCTGATAATCTTCTTAGGCGTGTGAAAAGAAGATGGCCTCGTGATCTTCTAAGTTGAACTTTTTATTTGAGACTACCAGTGGGGAGCTTCTCTACTTGCCTCTCATGTCATTACGTATCATTCATTCTATTTACTTATATTATTATAATACAGTTGTAAATTAAAAAAAAAAAATATGTTCGCTTTTCATTTGCCTTAACTTGTCGGTTTCAAAACTATGCTTTTATGATCAAACAAATAATAAAAATGTATGTAATATAAAGAAATTTTCGAAAAAGCATGATGCACAAAACAGAACACTTGATATTGTATCAATTGAAATAACTTCTAAAAAACTAAATCAGAATTAAAGTTTCAGTTTTCACTTATCTTCAATTTTTCTGTTTGAGAACTATTAAGAAGCCTCTAGTAGTTAAGACAAAATAAAAATAATGTAAGGAAATTCACGGAGGAGCCTGAAATAAAAACTAAAAACTCAACAACCACGGAACTAAAAAAACAAAAAAAAAACAAAGTTGCTGCAAACAATGTTAATTGGATTATCCTTTTCAATTTTTTAATGAAGGATTCCTTTTTTTCAGTTTTGAAATTTATTAAGCCGTCTATTATTTTTTTTTTACTTTATTATTTTTAGATAAAAACAATCAAAATTGGAAAACCATAAATAAATTTGTAAAAAAGAATGAAACACATGTTTTTAAAATTTATAATTTTTTTCTTTTTCTGTGGTTATTTAAAAATTTTTATTTTGAAGAGAAAAGATTTGTCCCGGGCGGGATCTCTACAGTACCGCGCTAGAGATGCGCTAGAATCCCGGCCAGGGCAAATCTTTTCTGTTCAAAATACAAATATTTAAATATCTTTAACTTGTTTGTGTTTATTAGAGTATTTCATGAAAATGTTGTCCTTATCCCAATTAATTATTAATTTTTCATGATGTTTTATAATTATTTAAAAAAGGTTTATGAAGCAAAAACCTTGCAAGCTATTCTATTTATAGAATGCAAGCACCCACTCCTCCATTATCAACAGTTCACCAGAAATAAACAAGTTAGATAACGAATTATCATTGTTTTTTTTTATTTCATGATAAGGCTAGAATGTTAGGTGGAGTGTTTGTTTTTATGCAATTTATTTTTGAATAATAAGATATACATCATACAAATTAATAATATAATAAGAGATATAAATATAATTCCATATCTCTATATTAAAAAAAAAAAATGACGCAAAATTTTATCGGCGTTGCCTAGCAACGGATCGAGGAACTACTTTTTCTTTAGTCTTTTGTTATGCACGATCTGTTTAATTAGTAATATTTATAGAAATTGGGAAATCAAATAGAAACTATTCCTGATTTCATTATGTATTTAGGCAATATAATACAGGGTAAATCCTACTTTTACTATTACTAATAAAACAATTAAATATAATGAATGGTACATATCGACTTGATTAAAGACAAGTAGAGAAACTACTCAGTGGTAGTACTCAAATAACAAGTTGTTTTTTTTTAAATTTATTTATTGAAATTTTACCACTGCATTACAATAATACATCAGTAAATAGGCTATGTGATACATAATGACATGAGTTAATGGCAAGTAGAGAAACTACCCACTGGTAGTACTCAAATCACTAGTTCGAATAAGAAGGTCACGTGGCCGTCTTCTTTTCAGACGCCTCGGAGGATTATCAGGAATCGAAGAGGAAGCTAGGTTTGAAACTAGAGGGTTTGAGTGGGAATGAAGTTTGTTATGAAAGGATAGATATCGGGTTTAGCCAAATCAGCAACAAATGGGACATTAAGGTCGTTATGGATGACTTTATTCTTAACAAAATAAGGAGCATTCAGGATTTTACGAAGGATTTTGGATTGTAGGGATAGGATACGAGAGGAATTCGATGGCTTAGTGGAGCCCCAAAGCTCTACTCCGTAAGTCCAAATAGGTCATATGATGGTCATGTAGATGAGTCTTTTGTAGTTAATTGGGAGCTTAGAGCGTTCGTCTAGTAAGTGTTGATGCAGCCTGAAACGTCTAGCGGTTTCTTGTCTTTTCAGTCAAGTATGAGAATGAAATAAAAAGTTAAACTTGGAAAGTTAAGAGGCCATCTTCAATTTAGACGCCTCTGAGGATTATCAGGAATTGAAGTGGTAATAGGTTTGAAACTAGTGGGTTCGGGCCAAATCAGCAACAAATGGGACATTAACAAAGTAAGGAGCATTGAGGATTTTACGAAGGATTTTGGATTGTAAGGATTGAATACGAGAGGAATTCGATGGATTAGTGGAGCCCCAAAGCTGTACTCCGTAAGTCCAGATGGGTTTAATGATCGTCATGTATATTAGTCTTTTGTAATTAATTGGGAGCTCAGAGCGTTTGTCTAGTAAATGTTGAAGTAGCCGAAAAAGCGATTTTTTTTTTTTAATTAATGAACAAGCTTAATAAAAAAAAGTAATGGCATTGTTTTAGTAAGACTTATAAATATAAATTATAAATAAAATTTAGAAATAAATTTTAAAAATAGCCCTTGTTTATTCTGCGATGAGTTCCAGAATAAAAAAGAATTTATTATCATGAATATATTTAAGATATAACATTATATTATAGCCTCAGGATAAAATAAGAAAATGATTGTTAAAAATTATGAAGGTGCTAGATTAGCATAGTTTATAATAGCATTATTACAAAAGTAAAACAAAAAACTGAAGGCTAAGGCTTCAAATATATCATAATTGATTCTTTATTAATTCATAGACAACCTCTATGAGCCTCGTCCCACGCACTAAAAAAAGACATCGCACCATTAAAGCTATATTCTAGACGATATATTTTGTTAGAGTGAATTACTTCCCCAGGGACATTAAGGCTTACACTGCCAAGCTTCACGATTCAACCAGACAGAAAGAGATGACTTAAGATCGAAGAGAGAGAGAGAGAGAGGGAAAACTGTCACAGATAAGAAGATAGCCTTGAACTTGGCAGTTACTGTCATAGAAGTTCTATCTCCGCAGTTCTCAGCTTGCAATACAATACACTTCTGTCTTCTCCTACATTCAAGCTTGCAAGACTTCTGTACAAGGACCATTATTATTATTAAGAAATATACATTATTATTCTGTGCTCTAATTTTCCACATAATATTTTTAGAACTTAATATATGCTTCTTTATTCATTCAACGCCTATTGACAAATCAGAGGAAGCTACAGTGGGAGTAAATTTTGCGAATCCAGGTTTAATAAGGCTAATATCTTCAACGATTACTTGATAGGCTTAAGTTATTGTGTCCTACTCTACGTCCATTCTAAACCACAGCGTAACCAAGGATTTTTTTATTCCCTTTAGAAAATCTTAGGTCTACCTCCCAGGCGAATCCGTAACTTTGGGCATAGAAGTTTGTTATGATAACCATTACACCACAGGTGAGCGTAAGTATATGTTTGTACGCATTATATCCGCACATATATATTACATCTGTGTACCATTAATACATAACAAAAAAATCTTGGAAAACAATTGTAAGAAAAAAAACGTAGCTATTTTATTAACTTTGTTTTTTTTCTTATAAAAAATATTACGTTGGATGCACAATGATCTAGTCCATCATATCTCAGGCAACCAAAAATTAAAAAAAAAAAAATTGTGCCACTATTGTCTATGAAGGGTCCTAGGCTCAGTACTTGGTAAAGAATGTGCTGTTTCTAAATCAATAGTTTTGGAGATTTACGCCAGTTAAAGGCGTTCGTAGAGGCTGGACGAGCCCCAGCAAGAACTGTACTTCCCATTGTGTGGATCTATAACTGAGTCATTGGTATACAAAATGTAAGGCAAAAGAAAATCATTTTTCATTGTAAGTCAATAGGAGTAATTCGAAACTAGGAGTAGTTAAGTTTTTATGAACAGTGGAAGTCACATGCTCCAACTTTTCATGCCAATGCCTAATTTGAAACCATCAAGTACAGCTCAGTAACACAATGCGCTACCCCCTATCTCGATTAAGATAAATAAATAATTATGAAAAATAAAATTATGTATATATAATTACACTTGCAAAAAAGAAACAATTAAGTAATGTCTTATGGAGTATGCAGTGTGACGAGGCATAACGCAAGTGCAGCGTGAAACGTGGAGTGCACCTGTTGACGTCTCGGACGTGCGTAATCACTGACTTTCTCCTATTATCAGCCCGTGAGTCCTCATGAGTCAGGAATCATCTCCTTTGGAGATTGCCCTAATCTTAGTAACGAGTCTCTTTTGTCCGTCATTCATTTTAATTTCGCCCCCCTCCACATGGTAACTTTTTTTCTTTCTATAACTGTTAATGTAATCAATCTCGTACATTCGTCATCATAGAATGAATACAAATAGTGATATATACAATGAATTCACATTAGTAACCGTTTATCGATGTTCGAATCAGAATACGTTCATGGAATCGTTAAAGTCAATTTCATACAATTACATTACAACGTGTCTTCTCACATGATCACCACATTTTTTTTTTAATATATTTTACCATTTACATATATTATTATTTAGATATTTTTTATATATATTTAAATAAGGGATAGAAGCCACTGTCACTTGTTCTGCTTATTCTTAATTTAAAACGTATTCTTGGCAATTTTATGTCGATTTAAACTTTTTAAAGACCTATTTTAATTTTATCCCACATTGTGATACTCCAGAAACTCCTATCGATGATTTTCTATTAGCAGATATACAAAATACAATTTTTTTTTTAATGTTATTTATTGAAACTTACGACTGTATAATATAATACATCCAGTAAATAGTATGAACAATGAATAATGACACAAGATAAAGGCAAGTAGAGAAACTACCCAGTGGCAGTACTCAAATAGCAAGTTCAACTTAGTAGATCACGAGGCCATCTTCTTTTCAGACGCCTCGGAGGGTTATCAGGAATTGAAGAGGTTGATATCGGATTCGGGCAAAATCAGCAGCAAATAGGACATTTACGTCATATGGATTTGTCCATTTGTTCGTAACAAAGTAAGGAGCATTGAGGATTTTACGAAGGATTTTGGATTGTAAGGATTGAATACGAAAGGAATTCGATAGCTTAGTGGAGCCCTAAACCTATACTCCGTAAGTCCAGATGGCTCTAATAATTGTCATGTATATGAGTCTTTTGTAAATAATTGAGAACTTAGAACGTTTGTCTAGTAAATGTTGTAGTAGCCTGAAACGGCGTCCTCTTTCTTGTCGTTTCAGTCTCGTATCGGGGATTCCAAGTTAATCTTTTGTCGAGGTGTAGTCCTAAGTACCTGACCTGTTGTAAAGGAATCAGTCGGATGTTATTAAACGATACAAGAGGACAGGAAGTCGTTGGTTTACGACGGAGGGTAAAGGTAATTTGATGGGGTATATATTTCAATAATTGGGATATTTAATTCTTTTAATTAAATATTTCGGTACGTTTATCAATATCATATAATTAATTTATACTTGAACATATCAAGCATGAAAAAAATAAAATGACTTGTTACTTCCTAAAAATATTTATATTACCATCGCTATGGGATGGAAGAGAGCGCAGTGATATTTTCCTTAAAAAAAAAACAGGCCTAAGTAGCTTTTCAATATTATTTTATACTAAAGCCTAAACGGCGATGTGGTTAAACCATCCCGCACGACTTTATGGCATGTGGCTCAATTTTTTTTATTGATATGGTTAATAAGTATAAAAATGTGCTTATTACGATATGATTGATAGTCATTTCTTATTAATTTTAAGTGACAGTATAAAATATTAGAGGGTATAAAGGGCTGTTAATCGATTTGTTTTGTTGAATAAAATTAACTATAATTTATACTGCCTACTTACTGATGATGTACAGGTAATAGTAACAGAAAATTATGGCCAATCTTTCGAGCCCATAATTATTATATAAATATATAAATATTTTTTTTTTTTTTAAATTATCCGAATATAAAAAAATTTATATAAAAAATAAATTAGTAAATTTTAAATTTTATCCGAAAAGATTAATCGTAACCGGAAAAGTCAGATCAGTTTTCCTGGTGTTTATTATCATTATCTATTAACCTAATAAGCCTTGGTTATATATTTACTAATGTTTTATGGTTCAGTTTTGGGTCTGAAGATTAAATTCTCAACTACTCAAGGAAGTGCCTAAATTTTTCGGCTTCCTGTTTCGTAATTTTTGTAAACACATTTTCGAGGATTACGAAGATCAATTTTAAGACTAGGGTTTGGGAAATGATTCTTCATATTTGGCCAGCCTTGAGAAATTCGTTTGCTTTGAACAAGCATTTTAAGTCCTATATCTAATCTTAAGGCTTGTTTGCTTTTCACTTATACTGAAGTATTTACGAAATTATCCTGCTTTTTTGAGGTGTGGTAATTGTAAAGAATGCGAAATTGTAGCAGCATATTTAAAAATTAATTTCAGGCAGAGAAACACTGAAATAATTGAATTATTTATACAAAAAGTTTCAGTTGTTTCTTCTGGTTTCGACCGTGTATCTAAATTTCTCGCCAACGTTTCACCAGACATGCTGCTGGCTTCCTCAGGACTAGAATTGAATTTCAATTCCGATCGAAACCAGAAAAAACCACTGAAACCTGTTGTATGAAACCTTTATGTAGCCGTGGAACCTTAAAAGTGTAATTAAAATATTGTTGAAAATACATTAATTTATCAGTAATTCTAAAACGGAAAGATACATTTTTTGATTGATAGTAATTCTGATATATGACCGAATCCAAAAATAATACAAGTGAATCCAAGGAGTAATGCTGGTAAGTATCTGGTAGCGTGACCTCTATATAGTCGTGTTATTATATCACGATCGGTCATCTGTGAAACTGGACGCTTCCACGAATTCTGGACTACGTGAATCCGGTCGTATATCGTGTTTCAAAAGATCGTATTACATATTCGCAAATTAATCCTTCCGGTTTACTACGTGAATTTTCGCACGTTCAGTTGAAAAGAGAAAATAGAAAACTAAAATATTGCTATATAGCAAAATAAATAAGATATATATATATATATATATATATATATATATATATATATATATATATATATATATATATATATATAGAGAGAGAGAGAGAGAGAGAGAGAGAGAATTTGAGAGCTAAATATGTACAAATAGCATAGAATAGCAGCTGTAAAGAAATTGCTAAGAGGTTGGCAAAGTAGTTCCTTTTTCTGAATCGTTCCTTTTGAGATAGGTTATTCTAATGAACTAGTTCAATGAACTACATAGTTCATTTTTCAAAAGAACTAGAAATGTACTAAACTAAGAGAGGAATGAACTATGGAAAAAGGGGGAGGAACTGAGAGGTCAAATGAACTAGAAAGGTTCAACTAGTTCACTTAGTTCAGTAGTTCTTTTTACGATCGTAGGTCCCCTGTCCGAGTGTGGTGAGCTGGTGAGTGGTGTGAACTAAAAAGAACTATAGTTCACCAAAACAGAGAGCGCTCTTTATAATTCATTTTCCGGATCCAGTTCAATGAACTAGTTCGTTCACGTACTTCTCATCTATACTGAGTTCAATAGATATTAAAATCCATAATAATATCAATATAATTATTTTGATAAGATAATTATTAGATTGTATACTACCATATATAATACCATGGAGGTAGCGTTCGAATTCAGCAATGGCAGAATAATTATTTATTCTGTTAGCAGCCATGGAAGAATCCTTTGGGATCTGCAGAGACTGTTGGGGTTCATCCAGCCTCTACAAAGTGGGTACCCTTAATTGGGGGAAACATGGCGGTTTCGATCTAAGACAAATCACCTCTCTTTTTAACTGTTCAACCAGAAACAGCACGTTCCATTTGCTGAACTCAAGACCCTTCATCGGTCGCAACGGTACACTTTTTTTAGTATCACAATCAAACAAGTTTGTGTTGATGTTCGTAATGCTTAAATGTTGGTCTGTCCTCCTTATGTTTATATGTTTTAAATTAACTGATAAATTCTATATATGACCAAAACTTTATATTCAGAACAGGGCTAAATCAATAAGAAATGAGGCGGCAAAGTGTCCAGTTTTTGAAATTTTGGAGTTAACCGCTTTTGACCCTGAACGCGTTAATATGTTTATATTTGATTACGGATCACATTTATATTAAAATAGGTGTACGAAGAAATCACATATTTTCCAGAAAAGATTATTATTCGCAATCTCATACGAAATAATACGAACATGTAAAAATTAACAGGCAGTTGAGAAACCGCAAACGCTAAACAATATAATGTATTTATTAAAAAAATGATTGTCGTTTATAAAATATTGCAAATTTCAAATCGATTAATAAAACAACTGAGTATCGATTTATGCAGTGCTTCGATCGTCCGTGCCTTATGCAGAGGTTTAAATTAAGAATTCTGTTGCAACACGATTTCGTCATGACAGCCCCCCCCCCACTTGAATTCTCGCAACAACTTACGGATCTCTTGGGAAAGATTCACCTTACAATGTTATTAAATAGTAAGTTAATAATCGCGAGATAAATCTTCTTATATTATGTATCAAGTATATTCACGCTCTTGATTATAATCCATTGTGTATGAGATACCATATAGATGATTCTAGGCATACTATCAAAACCTTAGAAAAGGAAAACCAGTCCATTGATTGTAATTCCTTACGAGATCCACAATCGCCGTGTTCGAGAAAACGGAGAACTTCCTTGAATAACAATATTTATAAAGAAGTGAAAATAATAATAATTTGCTATACAGACGGAATTATTTATCGAGGGCTCATTTCCATGACAACAATAAGTGAATCGAGGAAGCCGCAATACGTCTCTTGAAAACCAATTTATATGAGTCTAGTTTGAATAAATATTTTATTTTTGTTTATTATTAGTCATAATGAGCCATTGTAAAGAAAAAAACACTAAAAAAAATCATTATCGTATAAAAATGTTTTGTTTTTTTCCAAAATCCCAATAAATAAATATTTTTGAAATAATTTTTCTTCTTATTTTGTTGTCTTGTTCTGCAATCTATTGCATTTTAAGGCATTGCGTGAGGTATGTTATAATTGATTTTTATTAACAATAATTACGACGGCGTTGGGCCACACCAATTTTTTTAATTTCTTCTATATACAACTTAACACACACACATATCAACATTTTTGGTGTTATTCTTGAGACACTATTTTCTGGCACCTTACTGGTGGGGGCGCAGGTGATATTGTCTGAAAAAGGGGATTATTTTGGTATTTTAAAGAGTCCAGGAATTTAACATGTCTTCTCTTAATGAATTCGGGGACTGTTGGTATTTGGAGTATTTCATGAATTTTGGAAAGTTTTTTTTTCCATACTGTTGTTTTTACTATTTTCCGCAGTAACTTCTAATATACTTCTGTAGGTGACCATCTGAGAGATGCAAAATGATTGTGCTCCGTAGAATAACGTAGGTGTTGTAAACGACGAAACCTTCACCTAACTGCTTTTGTTTTTTTGTAAACGTAAGTAGAGAACTTTAGGTTTAAAAAAAATGTAGTTTTATTTTGCCTTAGTAAAGCGGGACGGACCGTAACGGAGATACCACATTTCTTAGTCCTGGCATTATTTCTCACTTGGATTGTTTTATGATTAATTTATATCTTTTCAACTCACCACCGTTTTTCTATTGACTCAAAAGCTCGGAGATCTTTATTTTTCTCTCTAATTCTCCTCAAAATAGTCATGGCATGGGGCCTCATTATTTAATTATCATATTTATCAATTATAAGGTGTAATAATAAAAAAGGGTCGTAAATAGATATTTTTTTAATGATGAACATATTATATTACATCTCATAAAATTTCGAAAAAAAGGCACATAAGTGAAGTACATATTAAAATAATGGGATAAAGACTTGATATTTATTTTTTTCTTGTTCAAGCAATATAGTTTTATTTTTTCCTAGGTCCATAAACATAAGAAATGTGTACCGCAATAATAGAACATATATCTGGCTAGGAGCCTATATAATAAAAATCATATGGTAATTACATAAAAACTTGAAAAGTAACTGAATATAGTGACACGAAAAAAATATTATGCGAAAATATAAACATGAAATATGAAAATATTATATCATTATGCAGATTTTAAAGGTAGGTTCGTATATAATATTTATCTAGCAGAAAGAATTTAATTATAAGTTATGAACCACGACTTTGGATCGAAACTTAGGTTTTTAAAATAAAAAATATTACACCAACGGACTATTTCATTGCATCATTTATTTACGATTATATACATCTTTGGTAATTTGTATATTTTTCATCTGTTCCATATTTAACTAATAATTGAACCAATTGGTACCAATAACTAAACCACGGGGAAAACATCAAAAGTACTATAATCCGTTTATAAACTTTAAGATGTCATATTAAAGATTCATCTTGGGTCTTACGATGGCTCGTTCGTCTATACCAAAAATGCTGTTTTATGAACAAAAAATTCGTGATAAGCACATATTATTTCCTATAATATGCAATAATAGATATTTTAGTTAAAATAGTTATTTTTATTTATTAAAGCGTAGAAAAACTTAGTACAGTTGAAAATATCTCATTAAAGGGAAGGATTCTATTTAAAAAGTTTCAATATGGCAGGGCGGTGAGCAAGGGGTGCATTATATTGATCCATACTAACTTTTCCTTAGACGTTTCTACCGACGCATTCATTCATCAGGCCCTGATGTTGAGCTCCGCGGCAAAATATCGTGTTATATCGTAGCGTGGAGTCGACAGAGGGGGCCTCGCCCACTAGAGAGGGGTCTGGAAAAGGAGTGGGTCGTAAGAGCCAGACTATTGATTTTTTTCCCTGGTCTACCCCAAGGGGCTGCTAGTTACTGCCACCTCGGTCAAGGGCGTCCATTGTCTAGCTTTCTCGTGGAAGCTACGTAGTAGCTAGTGGTCAGTAGTGCACGATTATACTTTTAATAATAAACCGTTATGAAGGATATTAATTGATATCGGCAATCTGAATGCTGTCAACAGTAAATTACGACCATAAATGCTGTCACGACAGCGCGACAGTAGAGCGTCATCTGGAAATTTTTAATCTGCAACTATTCTGATTTCTCCTCCTAAGAGTTAACTGAAAGTTTCCAGTTTTTTCTATTTAATTTTAAATAGCACTTAAGTGCGGGTTTATCTTTAAATAAACAATGAAGAAGAGTTTAAGAGAGGAGGGATTTTCAGTTACACGAATAAAGCACATGATAGTACATTACTGTCTTAGTGCACGTTATTAAATGTAATAATGGGAGCAACTATTTCAACAGAGTGACAGTAGACTATCTTAATAAAATGTGAAATCTATTAAGAGAGGTAACAAACTAGTGTTAGTTTTGTGGAAGAAAATGGTCCGTGTCGAGGTCAAAAATTAAGTTGGGAGAAATGTTTATTAACAGTTATTTATTAACATTTATTTATGTTAGTAGTTAGTGAGAAAACCATACCCACTATACTGCCCTGAAGAAGACCTGCTATAAGGGTCGAAACGTTGAAAAAATGTTTTGACCTACAATTTGGTCAATCAAATTTGTCAACTTTCACCCCATGCCTAGGATTGTGGCCTAAAGCAAGTAGGTAACATGCCCATCTTATGACGAACCCGTTACCTGGATTGACCACTCGTACACGCCGCACCACCATTCGGAACCTAGCACTCGCTGTTTACGCACTTTTATGTTCGCGACATTTCACAAAAAACAGTAATTTCGCTTTGTGTTTTCTTATGTTAAAAGTCATTTTAGAAAAAAAATGATATCAATTTATCGAATTGAAATTTATATCTACTAAAAATATATGACTTATTTCATTTCTTTTCGCAAACATTTGTATTTTTGAATGTATGCAACAGGATTAGGCCTACATATTATAATACTTCAGTATGTCAACTATAACTTTAGCCATTAAGAAGAGTCAAAAGTATTCACATCACTGAAATAAATACCCTCTAAAACACACCCTTCATTGCGTTTTTAAATAACATGTGTTTATATTATTCTAGAATTTGGTCATTCCGTCATGTCTATGACTAGAAAACAGCTGCACTAGATAGTTAGAGGAAGCTTACATCGACGACTTGACGGAAAATATGGAGATTTAGCAGAAAAAATAGTGGATACAACAAACTGTCCCCGCGAGAAAATAGAAAATCTTCAAAAAACTATTAAGGTGTTTAAAGTAGTTTCTAAACGAAAATGGCTAGCATTTAATATCACAGAAGCTCGTTTCCTTGATAAGAACAAAGAATGGCTTAGCAATAAAATCTATTTATTATTAATAAAAAGATAATAATGTTACAAAAATTTATTTTTTCGGTAAAATTGATTAACCTTCCCTTTATCGTCTTCCGAAATACGTGTTTAGTAATTTGAAACCTTTTTGAGAAGAAAAAACTGCCAATATATTTTGGCCAGGTTTTAGGTCAAAATACCAGTATGTGCATTGGCTCTTTAGGAAACATTTTTCCCAACTTAAGAGAAATTTTTGACCTCCTCCCCGACCATTTTCTTCCAATTATATGTATAAGGTCAACTATTGTTACCCAAGATGTATTTTAGTTAATTACGGAAATAAGAGGAATAATTCATCGTGGAATTTTGATTTTAAATAGCATATGTGTTTAAATAAATGGAAAGATTTATTTAATTTCTTGATCTTTGAATGACGTGGGATTTTCAGCGACGTGAATAAGTACATGTTAAGATTGCTAACTTCACGACAGTAAATGCTATTATTAGCTTCATCGACAATGCGAAATTTGACTATCATCATAAGATCTTAAATATCCCCAACTTTTCTTAGTTCTATTATGAGGAAACTATTCTTTACAATGTTTCATGGTATTTCAATTTCATTTTAAATAGCTTTTAGTGAAATGTATGTTTAATTAAACATTGATGAAGAATAATGCCAGCGTATACTTCTTTAACTACACGACAGTAAATATTTTCATGATAATAGCTACTTCAATAGTGCGACAGTTGACTGTGACCATCTTGAAATTATAAATCTCAAACTATTATTAGTTCTATTGATAGAAATTTAGAGGAATAATTGAATGTTTTGTGGTATTTCAATTTTTAATTGCTATCAAGTACGAGTCTATGTCTAAATATATTATGAAGAAGATGTTAAATGTCAAAGGTTGTTCAGTTACGTAAAAAAGCAACGTATTCATTCAAAAATGCTTGACAGTAAATACTATCATTAAAGCAGCTACTTCGACAGAGTGACAGTAGACTATTACCATTAAATTTCAAATCTCAAACTATTCTCAGTTCTTTTCCGTGGAATTTTCAGGAATAATTTATCTTTTCGTGGTATTTCGACTTTAAATAGCATTTAAGTATGTGTTTATTTTTAAATAAGCAATGAAGAAGAGTTCAAAATACAAAGGATTGCCAGTTACAAAGGAAGACTTAGACACACGACTAATGGGTTTCTACTTTGGCCTCAAAGAAAGAATTACTAATATCCTACTGCACTTAACAAGCAATTTTACATTTTCTTACAAGTTTAAACGTAAGGAATAATAAAGCATATTATCTATTTTGACCGAATCTGCCTTGTTCTAAGAAGTAGAAAAAGATTCATGAGAGATGGAGATAACTTGCGGGGATGTTCTGTAAAGTAACCGTCTCGGGATGAAACTGAAAGCTCACCTGGATTTTTATGAAAAACCAAAGCTGAAGAGGTGAAAGAAATGGATGGAATAAAGAAGGGAGCAGCATCTGCAACGAATGAGGGAGTACAAAATACAAAAAAAAATGCAGTTTAAATGACCTGGTCCTTAGATGGGCAATAAGAGAAAAAAAATCTATATATATAAATCTCCTGTTACGATGTTTGTTCGAGCTTATCTCCGAAACTACTAGAATTATTTTTATGAAATTTCGCACTGATATGTAACATTGTCCGACTTAAAATATAGGCTATGTTTTATTTCGATTAATGACCGCGATATTTTGTTTCCAAAATTATATTTATTTCTAACCTGCTGCATTTTTGTTGTAATGGCATGTCTGAGTAGTGTAAATCCAAATTCGCATCAGAAAAAACGGATGGGAGAACTTTTGGTGGACGAAAAACCTCGAAATTTTCGAAGTTATTTCCGTTTTTGGCCTAAATCTATGGTGCGTTTTTGGAAAAAAAACCTACGTAACCATTTTTAAAGTAGATTAAATTTTTTACAATTTGAACTCAGCCGCAGCTCTGTAGGTCTTATAGATTCTTAGTTCAGTCCCGATCATATAACAAATAACCGGAATCTTATCTATATATATATATATATATATATATATATATATATATATATATATATATATATATGTGTGTGTAAGATTCTCCTGTTACGATTGTTAAAATCTCCTGTCACGATGCTTGTTCGGGCTAATCTCCGAAATTACGGGAATGATTTTAATAAAATTAAACAGAAGTTGTAAATCCTATGTTTTCCAATATAATCAAACACACCCCCTTCAACAAGTGGGTTTAAATTGATTTTAATATATAAAAGTTAGTGTGTTTTAAACTTTAAGAAATGAAACTAAATACAGATGTGTCAAGATGAAAAAAATTTTAATGATGAAAAAATGGAATCTTTAGAACATCCATTTCCCGATCCTGTATTTTTTATATAATATTTTGTTAAATGGGAGAACATCGATTTTCGCTAGTTAATTTTATAATATCGATATTATTTTCTACATACATAGTTACAATACGTATATAGTACATATTATGGTACAGTTGAAGGCACACAGTAGACAGTGACCTTTGTAGGTGGGAAGCACGACTTGTAAAGAATTAATGATCAACTTTATCCATTAAGGTTCTATTCTTCCATTTTGTTTCTCACTCAATGGAAGCCTTGACATTTATTTTACGCATTGATAAAAAGAGGTCAGCTTTACTTAGCTAATTTAAGCCGATTATTACTCCGTATCGAGGGTGTGAATATCGAGAAAAATTCTATACATATTGTATTATAAGTTTTCGCAATTTCATGTATCGAAAATTGTCATAAATTAAAAAAAAAAAATGTACCACTTAAACCTTTGAATGGTCTTTGGTTCAGTACATGGTAGAGACTGTGACTGTTTCCAGGAAACGGTAGTGCAGGGAGGTGTTTTGTTCTGGATCACGTTCAACCACCAGATTTTCCTCCATGGGTCTCCATATCCTATAGGATCCATCCCCGAATGTTAACTGATTAAATAAATTATCAGCCACAGCAGGATTTGAACCCGGGCCTACGGCACCGCAACTCAGCGATCTACCACTGAGCTATAAATACAAATGCATATCGACTTACAAATACTTGTGTATTTTTAATATTTTAAAAACTTCCAACTTTTAATGTATTTCAGAAAGAAGATTAAAATAAAATATACGTTGGCTGATAAGATAACATATCTTACACAAAATTTGGCCGATAGAGCCCCGGGAAGTAGGTGGTTGAATCGAGTGTTCTCCAAAATGAGTTTGTTGAAGTTAGGGAAGCGGAATCGTGGTTTTTTTTTAGTAGTGAATAATTGATTAACTCAGCCATTGGCTTGAAAACGATATTTCTTAAACTACAACTCCATTTCTAGCAAAACACTAAGAGAATGACACGCGCAATACATATGATTCTCTCGCGATAAAATTCGACTTACTGCTTATTCATCATCGCTGCAGATTTTACAAAAATCTGCGTTAATTAATCTAAGCGTTATCATAAATAAGTTTCAATTGCTTCTCATCGTTAAAATTAATTTTAAAATGGAACAATCCTGATTACTGCATATATGGACTTTTTCTGATTGAAACAAAGTTTTTAAATATTATGAAGAGCTAAATATACTGTAAAGAAGGGATTTTTTTTCTTCTTTAATTGTAATATAACTAAATAATTTTCTCTATAATGACGAGATTCGAACCTGGACAAGGGACGGAGACTGCATAGTGAGGGGCTTAAGCTGCGCGGCCTTGAGTCCTGCCCCGTAGGCCTACAAGAGAATCGATAGTGCACCTCGCAATCCCGGCTCCCTCCTCCACTCCCATCAAATCCATCCTACTTTATAGGATACAGATTTAAATCGAGTTTTACTACACTATCGATTTATTTATATGCGTTTTTTATAATTTTTAAAGTAATTTAGTTATAGATTTTTTTAAATATATGATTTATTCGTGTACTATTGAAAGGTGAGATAAATAATAAAAATATTCAAATAATAGCTGAATACTTTATAATTATTTTTTTGTCTAAAATTGAATAGGTAAATAATTAATAGAAATATTCAATTAAAATTCAAATGCTGAATTTGTTGAAAATAATTTTTGAATTGAACATTGAAAAGGTAGAATAAAAAATAATGAAAATAAAATAAAGAATCCTTCAAATCCATCTTACTTAGGATCGAGATATAAATCGAGTTCTCCTCCACTATCGATATATTTCAATGCATTTTCTATATTTTTAAAATTAATTTTATTTATGAAGTAATTGTCACATATAATAACCTTAATTATGTTTTAAACTATATGATTGGTCAGTGTTCTATAGAAAGGTGAAATAAATAAATTATAAAAATATAGTATTACGACCTTAAGGCTGATTTTGTTATAAATAATTTTTAAATGTCCAACTGAAGAGGTGGAATAAAAATAAAAATTGTCTACATGTTTTTTTTTAATGTTTGGTTAAGTTTCAGTTGTAATTTAAATATAAAATATTATAAATTTATATATAATATGTGTACTCACTTAGTATTGTTTTAAGATATTGAGTATTTTGCTCTAAATAAAATAATGTAAACGTTTTTAATTATTTTAGATTTTTGAATAGATTAGGTGGCCTAACAAACCAAAGTTCACTTCATGCTCTGTTTTGAAATAATCATTCCAAAAATCAAAATATTGGAATAACATGTTGCAGTTTTTATTTTTAAAATCGATACATTCAATTTAAATTTTTAAAAAAATATTTATAACTGAACCGATCGCACACGGTAAAAGTTGCTAGGCAAACATCACAAAAAATGTGTATAAATATTTTCTCTTCAAAATAAAAATAATCAGAACAATAAATAACATTTTTTTTTTATATTCGTTTAAGGATATCTGATTTTTTTTAGTGTACTTAACAAATTTTCAATTCTGATGAATTAAATTATTCGATAAATTGCTGTAAATATTTTGAAACAATGCTAAATCCAAATACGGAAATTAGTATTAATTTTACTTTCAGTACCTTTTATTAATTGTTTTCGTACATATATTTTTTTAAAATAAGAATTCGGTTACTCTAATAAATTAAATATAAGAATCTTAAGTTGGGTTTGTATGTTTTAATCCAATCGAATTAATTATAATATGACATTTATTATTAAGTTAAATAATAATTAATATTAATATTATTACTAATAAATTATGTAAAGTAATCAATCCTGTGTATTGGAGAAAATTAATCATATGAGCAACATTGTAACGTGTAGTGCATATAATTATTGTATGTCCATCGAATAACCCTTCAATATTATTATAAATTAAATATAATGATTTTCCTTGTTTCATTCCAGGGTGTCTCATTTGTTTTTATTATAATATAATTGATTGGCTATTCTTTCTTTTTTTCCTACTTTTTATTTATATTTGATTAATTATTTTCTTTGATCATTATTTATATCAAAATATATTTTAACAGAATAAATTCTGTAAAATCACATAAACATGTCATATCTATCGTATAGTGTTTATTATGAAATGTGTACTACAGACCCATCGATACGAGTATATTTCTTAATACGTGTAAGGTAGATATTTATGATTAATTACTAATTAAATCTAATATTACAATCTCATACGTGACTACCATTTAGTTCTACTAGTCACGATAGATTTACAGCGACACGTCAGGCGATACATGCAATATTATACAAAGAATTCAAATAATGAGACAAGGAAATGAAACACGAATGTTTATATTCATTTATAAATAATACTCTTGGGGAGCGGAGTGGCTGGGTGGTAGAGCTCTGAGTTGCCAGGCCGGAAATCCTGGTTCAAATCCCGCTGCGGGCAAGACTTTTATTTAGTCTGTTTGCAGCCGGAGATGGATTATATAGGATCTAGGACCCTCTTGGGGCTCACCCAGCCACTATAAAATATTATAAAAATAGGTTACCCAAAATAAGGGGTGAAATCTACCAGTTGAGCGGCAACAAGTCACCTCCTTGCAGAACCGTTGTCCATAAAACAGTGCAGTCTCTACCATTTACTGAACCCCAGACTCGTTTTAACGGGTTGTAGTGGTACAATTTTTTTGTTTTTTTTATAAATAATACTAATAACTCTTTACTTTATTTTTTTTTAATAAATAAAAAAATCTGTATCACTACAACTCTTTAGTTCGGTACATTTACTGTTTTTAAACTAACAGCTGTGTAATGAAGTGATTTGAACAAGATCATACTCAACCGTCAGAGCCATTGCATAAAGGCTGAGTGAGCCCATGGTGGTTCTGTGCAATTCCCAAAAGGATCCATCCAAATCTTAAAACTATTATAGTATTCTAACCAGGAACCTTGAGGAGAGCGCTCTAGACACTGAGCTGTTCCGTTATGTTAGTTCTGGTATTAATTTTGATTGGGGTTATATTTCTGAATTAAAACCGGTTTGGATTCCATATTTCTGGGACCTTGGCATTTCAAAATCTATTAAAAATATTAATTAACCGGAAAGAATTTACGATTGTATATATTTTACACGAGAAATATTTCGTAATGCGAATAATATTTCAAATTGGTTCGGCTTATCTCGTCTTGATCGGACGTTGGTATATGTAGCCATATGGTAATTTCGAAATAAATTGTTATTATCTACATGTAATAACAATAAAAGCCTTAGCGAACCCAAAGGATCATTGCCGATAAGAATCAATATTTACAAAACTATGTTCACGGAACACCACCCAAACCTTTGATATCATAAAATGCAAAACATACAAAGAAGATTAGCCAAAAAACAAATAGCTGGTCAAATCATCATTTGATGATCCATACATATTCCATTTAATTAATTTTCAATCGAACCACAAATAAATAATTATATTATTAAAATCATTTAAACTTAATAATATTTAAAGGCTTAGTGATCAAGGAAGTTCGGTGGCGTTGCAATAAAATGATCCTTACAAATTCACGCCAACGGATTACAACGCGAATCAGGTCTGTTTCGGAAAACGCATGCAGATTATTTTTTAAATATCTGTTATTTAGTATCAGTTACTTTTATTGATAACTGTTATAACCTAATATAAATTAAAAATGTAAAGAAGGATAAAATCGTGTAGTTTACTAATAGTACATATGATTTACTCAGTAATTAAAATGAATTTCTTAGAATTGGCGAAAATAGTTAAAAATCAAGAATCAAGAAAAAAATATGTTCAAGATAAGGGTAGTATGCATCAAAATAGATCTCTGTTCCAAGGAACATGAAATGAAGTAGCCCATACTCAAAGAATCGAATCTCTGTGGTCATCTCTCAAGAGAAGGAACAAGAGAGAATGCGGTACCCACCGGACGATGATAGTACCTGTGTGAATATATTTGTAGAAGAAGGTACGAAAACAGGGATTTATTTGAGCAGATCTTGAAGAATATTGTGGATTTTTCTCCTCCAAATTGAAAATGTATATCTATAATTGTCTTGGTTATTTGTTGTGTATTAAATTATACAAAAATACAAACATATGTTCTTTTATTTCTATTAGGTTATAACAGTTATCAATAAAAGCTATAACTGCATTATAATTCGGTAATAAGTTAAATTTCTGAAACATATAGAGTAATTTCATATAAGTAATCATAATTACCGAATCCATGCGTTTTCCGAAACAGAGCCACCGAATCTACTAACATGTTTATGAAATCCTCTCACTTACGCTTTGTTTCTGTAAGCGATAGACTGAATTTAAATGTCGTGAATGTTTCATAAAGAACGTGAAAATAAAGGGAAGAAGTAATTTTGTAGACCGTAAGTAGCGAAAAGTCAATCGATATTCACCGAACTACTGATGACGACATTGCTTACGTCGCACCTCTCTTCCTAAAATTCTTGTATTCTGCCCTTGAAAAAATGGATTAATTAAAAAAATTATTAGACTTGGAAACATATAAATTATTGGCATATTAAATAATTATTGAATTAATTATGATTTTTCTCATAAATAAATAAACAAAGGCGGAATGGGGTATCATAAACCTAGCGATAGAGCGTGATCTCGGACAAATCACCTCCAAACACGACAGTTTCTACCATGTACTGAACCCTAGACATGTGGTATAAGTGATATTTTTTTTTTAATCGTACAGATAAAATTCCTATTTTATTCGCAGTCTCAACTTTCCTTCCTGATATGTAAACAAAAGTACACATGTAAACCTACGTTTAAATGAGAAGATACTTGAAGAAAAAATGTGAGACAAAACCGAAAAATATCAATAATTTTCTGTCTTGTATTAACTTAGACCTAAAGTAATTAAACACTTTTACAAATCCTTTTCAATCTTCAAGATTATTCATAAAAAATAAAAGTTAGAATAGATAAAAGTGTCCCACTACAACCCATGAAGGTTATTGTTTAGAGACTGTACAGTTTCTATGATAATGGTTGTGAACGTAGACGCTCAAGCGCCAGGTTATTGGCTTGGTTTTTTTTTTTTTTAATTATTTTATTGAATTGTACAACTGTAATATATACATCTAGTACAAAGGCTGTATGAATAAATAAATGCATGAAAGGACGTGTAGAGGCACTACCCATTGGCAGCACCCTAATAACATTTCTATTATAGAAGGTTCCGAGGCCATCTTCTCTTCAGACGCCTAGGAGGATTGTCCGGGATGGAATTGGAACCAAGGATGGAAACTAGTGGGTTTGGATGGGCCTGGAGTTTATTATGGAATGATAGGTATCTGGAATGGGCTAAATCGGTAACATATGGAACGTTCAGGTCATTATGGATGGTTTTATTTGTGACAAAATAAGGAGCGTTTAGGATTTTGGTCCCTTAGTTAAAGGTAACTTTATAGCGCTTGAGTGAGCCATGAATTATCTTTAATCAGCCGGATACGGACCCAGGATCTTCACCATAGCAACTGAACGGTCCAACACCAAGATACCCTTAGATTATTTATACTGAAAATAATTAAAACTAGAATTTATAATTTATAATTCTGTATTTACTAAATGCAGAAAGAATAACTTTTTATTTTACTTTTAACTGTTTTGTGTAATCAGATATACCTAAGTTTTAAATAAGATTTTTATTTGGGTGCCAGGTTGAAATTTCAGGGAGAGTTCAACTCCAACTCCCTCCTATCCTCCTCCCCCGAAGAAAAAGGTAGAAGGATATTAATTTTGTTAGTAAAACTGACCTTGATCCGGAGACAAGGGTTGTAGAAGGCGCAGAGGATCGATACAGGAACGCATGCATTCAGTGGACTTACCCGATCGACCGCCAGCGAACCCTCCTGGCACTAACCTGCCTCTACATTAGGCCTCCTGGAGAATAACGCCTCCTTTCTCACCGCACTTCCTTGCATTATCCATCGCAATATCAGCTTATCTTTTTCCAGTAATAATATAAATATTTAAAAAAAACCAAACAAAGCATACAATTTTAGCCATATCCTTATAAATTATCGATATTATTTAACTTCAATTATAACATAAAAATAGGATCTAAGAAGACAATAGTTAAATGCAGTTAAAGGTGTTTTGTTGTTTGATTATGAATAATGAAGTAAAGATGTATAATTTATATTAATACCTACCAATGTAATAACTATTTGGCCTCTTATTATACATTGAGTAAATATGTCTTAACAGAACTTCATGATAGATATTATCAAATAATAAAAATGATAAGACAAAAATCTCATCATCACGCCCATTTGATGATGAAGCCAACCCAAAGCGACCCGAGGATGGTACGATCTGTTGAGATTATCGTGAGGGAGTCCCGACTATTAACAAAGCAGTTAAGATTGTGATCTTTGGAGGGGCTTCATGGCAAAGCATCATATCAGTATCTAAGTCCCACTCTGGTCACGACGTACCTCAATGGCATTTCTACGGAGGGTTGGGATAGTCAATACTGAGAAGCGTAATAACAGATGTAAATATGTTACTGCATGCATATATGTATGTATAAAACAAAACCAAAAGCACGGAGAACAAATGAAAGAAATATGAAAGTGAAGGAAAGAACAGTTGAAACAAACTTAGTCCATTGTGGCTTAAGAGTAAAAAAGGAAATACAATAGATAATAATAAAATCTACACAAATTCTCTCTCAAGTAATAGTTAGTTAATGATTTTTTTTTCTTTTTATTATTTATTTATTGCTATTTACAACTATATTACAGTAATATAACAAGTAAATTGGCTGAGTGATACATAATGACATGATATAATGACAAGTAGAGAAACTACCCACTGGTAGTACTCAAATCGCATGTTCAACTAAGAAGGTCACGTGGCCATCTTCTTTTCAGACGCCTCGGGGGATTATCGGGAATTGAAGAGGAAGCTAGGTTTGAAACTAGAGGGTTTGAGTGGAAATGAAGTTTGTTATGAAAGGATATATACCGGGATCGGGCCAGATCAGCAACAAATGGGACATTAAGGTCGTTATGGATGACTATATTCTTAACAAAATAAGGAGCGTTGAGGATTTTACGAAGGATTTTGGATTGTAGGGATTGGATACGAGAAGAATTCGATGGCTTAGTGGAGCCCCAAATCTCTACTCCGTAAGTCCAAATAGGTCGTATGATGGTCATGTAGATGAGTCTTTTGTAATGAATTGGGAGCTTAGAGCGTTTGTCTAGTAAGTGTTGAAGTAGCCTGAAACGTCGAGCGGTTTCTTGTCTTTTCAGTCTTGTATGAAGTTAATGATTTAATAGTCAATAGTTTTCTTTTGAACGACTTAGAGTCTGGTCAGAATTTTGAAGGGCTGTATTTTTTAATTGATGTAAAAAAACCTGAAAGGTCTTCGGTTCAATATTCAATTCAAATAAATGGTAGAGACTGTACTATGGCAACTATTGTACAGGGAAGTGATTTGTCCGATATCACCCTCAGCAAGTTTTCCCCCAATAGAGAGCTTTTAAAGACTAGGTGAGCCCCAGAAGAGCCAGTAAATTACTCATGGTCTATCTGTGGTTTTTTAAGAAATTAAATAATTTTACGGCCAAAACCGTATTTGTACCTTCAGCAAAGCACTTCTGAAGTCTACACATTGAGCTTTCACGCTCTTTAGCTGGCAATAATAGTTATTTTTTCACTTTTATCATCAGGTTTATTAAGTGCTACAATCGGATTTTATCAGATGTAGATCATGATTTTAAATGCAGCTATATATATATAAACAGTGACTGGTGAGTGCATACGATTTAAGAGGCAACTTGGGAATCGACTTTAATAATGTGGCATGGATGCAATGCGCAGGGCAGGCCATCCCATCTCAAACGCTCCAGGCAACGATTTCGCAAATAAATATGCATTAATCCTTACTAAATAAATGGTCATAAAATAAATTATAAAGTTTTAATAAAAATTCTATGAAATTTTCTATTGAATAAAATCAGAATATAAACGATCACATACAACAGTAAAAGCACGATAGGTCACCCCCAAGGGAAAGCATAAAAAAGTATTTTTTACTTCCTTCAAAAAATTCTAATGCCACCTTCCGAGCTTCAAACCCGCCACCTTGGTTGTTGCAGTTACCACTACACATGAATGAATGATGTTTTTTAATGTACACTTGTGTGAGAGTTACAATTAGACTGAATGGAAACTCTAAAAAGAAAGGGGTTTAGGGCAGAGTAACGACACGCATATAGATAACAACTGACTTTATTTATCTTATACAGCTCTATATATAGTCTTTTAGATGTGTTTATAAACTAAGAATAACAAAACTTAATCCCAAGGTCCTATTGATATTACCTAGGTCTAAGTGTTTATTTACAGCGGATAACTTGAGTGTATATATATATATGATATATGTATATATATGTGATTATGTATGTATATATATAAGAGCGTGGAATTTAAACCATCTGCATATGTATTAATATCATCTAGTTAGATATTTAAAAAAAAGACATAAAGGGATTAAATGTAAATCTCTGATAATATTCTTTAATTTTTCTTCATTTTTTTTTTCTTGACATAAATTTGATATGTATGTAACTATAAATTATTTCTCTTATATAATTATTGTTAACTTATTTTAATTGTTTTTTCTTATTCTAATCTGTTTTTAAAATATTGTTAATGGAGGTAATTCGCATTTTTGTTTGTTCATTTTTTTTTTTTTTCTTTCTCACTTACTAAATTATTTGTAATAATCAATTAAATGTAATTATTTTACACTCTAAGGAATGATAGCTTACAACACCTTTATTGTTATTCTAAAGGGACTTGTTCCAGAATTATTATTATTATTACACCACTGGCGACTCACTTTTTTTTTGTTTAACGCTAATTCATAGTTAAATGGAATGTTTCCAAGATAAAATGTATGGATAATATACACTGTACCGTTGCACATAAACGAAATTCTTTCTCATCAGTTGTAACATAAAATTTATGTTAAGAATGCACATTCCTCGTGTGAATGGTAGCATTTACATTATTTAATTTGTTGAATTTCTTTAGTTAATTTTCACAACTTAAAAGCTCAGCTGGAGAAGGTCCCGGGCTCAAATCCAGCTGTGGCAGACTTTATTTAATGTTTTAATAGCCGAATATGGATCCATTGGGATCTGGGACTCTCCTGGGCACACCTAGCCTGTATGGTTTATTTCGCGAGAACAGAAAATACAAAGAGGCGTAGCTTTGTGTGTAGGGAATGCTTAGTTGATATGCTCAAGGGCAAACATGATGTACATGGCCTCATCCTGTACATAACAAAAGCCTTCCATATGTATTAGTAGTGCAGATGTTTCTGTTTTTTATTTTTTGTTGATTTTTTTTTATTTGTTGATTTACTCTTTATTCAGCAATTACTTTAAGCACAGAAACAAGTGTACGCTTTTTTCTCTCTCACTATTTCGACTAAATATTAAAGTTTGAATTTAATTTTCATATTCGTCGTTTCAAGCAAGTTTAACATTTACAAGACAAGCTCTAAGCTCCCAATTAATTACAAAAGACTCATTTACATGACAGTTATCAGACCTATTCAGACATACGGAGTCCACTACACATGAGCTCCAGCTTTGGGGCTCTACTAAACCATCCAATTCATCTCGTATCCAATCCTTACAATCCAAAATCCTTCGTAAAATCCTCAATGCTCCTTATTATGTCACAAACAAACTCATCCATCATGATCTTAATATCCTATAAAAAACTGATTTGGCCCAAACTAGATACCTATCCTTCCATGACAAGCTCCATACGCACTTGAATCCGCTAGTCTCTCAGCTTGCTTCCCATACTATTCCTGATAAACCTCCGAGGCGTCTGAAAAGAAGATGGTCTCGAGATCATCTACTATAGAACTTTATTGGAGTGCTATAGAAGATGGTCTCGAGATCATCTACTATAGAACTTTATTGGAGTGCTACCGATGGGTAGTTTCTCCAAAAGTGTTTTTCATGTCATATTCTACATTTTAGCACATTTACTTGTTATAATACCATTATAGTTGTAAATATCATTAAATTAAAAAAAAAAAGTTTTAATATTCGTCGTTTCAAGCTACTTCAACATTTACAAGACAAGCTCTAAGCTCCCAATTAATTACAAAAGACTCATATACATGGCAATCATTAGACTCATCTGGGCGGAGTAGAGCTTTGGCGCTCCACTAAACCATCGAATTCCTCTCGTATTTAATTCTTACAATCCATACCCTTCGTAAAATCCTCAATGCTCCTTACTTTGTTACGAACAAAGTAATCCATAATGACCTTAATGTCCCATATGTAGCTGATTTTTCCCGAATCCGATATCAATGTTTTCATGACAATCTTCATTTCCACTCAAACCTTGCAACCTCTTCAATTATTGATGATCCTCCGAAACGTCTGAAAAGAAGATGGCCTCGTGACTTCTAAGCTGAACCACTGGGTAGTTTCTCTACTTGCCTTTGTCTTTGGACATGATTTATCTTTCATTATATTTACTTGATGTATTCTGTATACAGTTGTACATTTCAATAAATACATTTTAAAAAAAAGTTTTAATATAAATTATTCAGGACACAAGTGATAGTTATTAGTCATTTATCATATTTTACATTTTAACATATAGTGATGATAAAGTGGATTATCTTAACAAATACTAAATATTTCTTGTTTGCGACAGAGTGCCTACACTCACTTGCGCAATGTATGCGCTAAATCAATAGCTTCCATTCCAGTCTAACTGCGCAAAACTTAACATCCGATCGCGGTGCATACGTAAACATTATTTTTTTTCCTTTTATCTCTTTGAAAATGACGCAATGTTTTCTCATTTAAGCTCTTGTCCGAGCGTTGTAACACAGAACGTAATGATCACATTTGCATTTGACATATGAGAAATAAGGTCGCGCCTGATGGAATCGTATATAGATACAATTTAATACTAATAATACAACTTAGGATGTATTGGGTCCTCAAAAGCGTTCAAGTGAAGTAAACTTACAGAAAAATACAATATGAATAAAGAATAGCAATAGCTGTTATATATAGAATTTTAAAAGATCGTTAAGGCAGGAGATCCGACAATAAATACAAGTCTTTGGAATAATAAGAACCATAATGAAAACATAACAAAAATCAAGTTGAAAAAAAAAGTGAACGAGCTTGACTTCTATTTCTAAAAAATTAATAAAATAAAATTCTGAAAATTTATGAATCCAAAAGGCACCGTGGTAACTTATTAGTTGAGTATCGTTCAGCACTGGGTGTGGCAGATAAAATTATTTAATGTGTTAACATCCGTAAGTGAACCCTGTTGGGGCTCACCCAGCCTCTTTAAAATAAGAAATGGGGGGGGAATATGACGATTGAGTGTCTTACTGAAGACCAGATTACCTTTCTGGGTTTTAATAAAATATATAAATTTATCATGGTAAATTTTTTATTTTTTTAGTTTTTAGTATCTTTTATATATATATCGATTTCAAAGCTCTGTGTATATTTGATCCATCTTAATAAAACGTTAATTGCCCAATAATTTAAAACTAAAGGGTGATTGGTAATGTCCTAGCTCTGAGTAACGTTTTAGGGGTAGCATTATTATTTATAATTTATTTTTATTTATTGTTCAGAGTCTGGTATCCGGGATTGCTCTATAAACTCCGTAAATTTCTACCGCCTACCTATTTTCTCGTCCTTCAATCCTATCTCAGAAACAGAACTTTCCAAATAAACCATAATAATGTCTATTTATCCCACTTTTCCCAATCTGCTGGTGTTCCTCAAGGTAGTATCCTTGGCAAAATCCTTTATACAGTTTATACAGCTGACATCCCAACACATCCTAATACTATCCTTACCACATATGCTGATGATACATGTGTATTATCAGTCAATACCAATCCAGTTATTGTATCCCCAAGCCTCCAATCCCATATCACTGATCTTGAAGAATGGTGCCAGAACTGGAGAATTAAAATAAATTCTCAAAAATCGCATCAAATCACTTTTACTTTACGTCGTAAACCAATGACTTCCTGCCCTCCAGTATCCTTTAGTAATATCCCACTGGTGCCTGTAGAACAGATCCGATACTTAGGGTTGCATCTCGACAAAGGATTAACCTGGAATCCTCATACAAGACTGAAAAGACAAGAAACCGCTCGACGTTTCAGGCTACTTCAACACCTACTAGACAAACGCTCTAAGCTCCCAATTAATTACAAAAGACTCATCTACATGAACATCATACGACCTATTTGGACTTACGGAGTAGAGCTTTGAGGCTCCACTAAGCCATCGAATTCTTCTTGTATCCAATCCCTACAATCCAAAATCCTTCTTAAATCCTCAAAGATGGCCTTCTTAGTTGAACATGCGATTTGAGTACTAACAGTGGGTAGTTTCTCTACTTGTCATTATGTATCGCTCTGCCAATTTACTTGTTATACTACTGTAATATAGTTGTAAATATCAATAAATAAATAATAAAAAAAGTATTGTTCTTTTGATGGTGATTACTTTTAAATAATTTTATTTTGAAAATAGATTTGTCTTGGCCGGGAATCGAACCCGGCTCGTCTGCATCCCAAGTGCAGTGCTCTAACCACTGCGACACCAGGGGTCGTATCCAAGCCAGACAAACCCACTCTCTTCACCGATCCTATATCCTCGTATTCTCGCAATTTTTGGGATGTATAGAAGGGGAAGAATGTTAATTGAACATTACTTTATTTAGGACGTCATTGACTAACCTCAATTTTATATGTATTGTTCTTTTGATGATGAGTATTTTTAAATGTTTTTATTTTGAAGAGAAAAGATTTGTCATGGCCGGGATTCGAACCCGGGCCTTACGCATCTCTAGTACCGCACTAAGCTACTAGGCTCGTGACCAGGCCAGACAAATCCATTCTCTTCATCTATCCTATATCCCTAGTTCTCACAATTTTTGCGATGTATACATATGGGGAAGAATATCCATTGAACATTACTTTTTTAATTAGTATCTCGTTGATGTACGTCAAATTTATATTAATAATTTTTTATTTATTTTATAGTGATTATTTAAATATTTTTATTTAGAAGAGAAAAGACTTTCCTGGCCGGGATTCGAAAACGTCAACCAGATCCTAATTAAAGTAATAAAAGGATCGTTTGAAGAGAATGGATTTGTCTGGGTTGGTTACGAGCCTGTTAGCTTAGTTGGTAGGGTACCGTGCTAGAGATGCGGATGGACCGGGTTCGAATCCCGGCCTGAACAAATCTTTGCGCTTCGAAATAAAAAGATTATCATTAGAAATATATAAGAGAAACATATGAGTTTAAATCTTTCTGCAAAGTCAAATTAAAACCTTTTAGTTATCCATATTTAGACCGTTTATATTTTAAACTCCATATCTCATATTTCTGAAGCTAAATAGTAAAATTCTTATATAACACTAGCGCGTTCTTTAAGAGGTTTTAAAAAGGAAGGGAAATTTTAAGAAAAAAGAAAATTGATAAGAAAACTGCGCACATTGTTCGCAACTATTCAATTTTTTTTAGTCAGGAAGTGGTACTAGAGATAGAGGAAGATTTATAGCCCACCAAAATCTGAATACCAGATAATTTTAAATTATCCTCTTCAATGATTATTGTTACAAATGGGAAAATTTACTCATCTCATCGAATAAGGAGTAGCATAGCTCAGAGTTTAGAGTGTAGAGTTTAGCGTGTGGAGTTAAGAGCGTACACCGAGTTGCTATGCAGCATGGTTCCAAATTCAACTCATACTGTGACAGAAAACAAAATTAAACGGATCTACTGACCCTCTCGAGGTTCATCCAGCATCCAAAAAGTGGCCGGGCTTAATTAGAGTATAAACCTGAAGGTTGAGCTAGAACCCCAACTCTTTGTCTATTTGTCTTAGAAACAGTGGAGTCTCTAACATGTACTGAACCATTCATGGTAACTGTGGTACTATTTTTTTCTTTTTTTGTTGTTAATTTACTCACCACTCGAGAATTATGAAGGAAAAAGTTTACAGTTCTAAAAATGTCACGACAGATACTGCCGAGTTCACAGTCAAGGCCAATAGTAATTATGTGGGGAAGCATGTCGATGCATTTATGACGCGTCTTGTTTGAGTCACGCCCCGTAGAGTCTACACCTGCACGCTTCGATCCGTCTGGTTGCAGTGTATATATACTTACATTGTAAATATATACAATATTTTTTTAAATTATAAAATAATTAAATAAGCTTGCATTAGAGTTTTTACGCCTCAATTTATGTTTGTTTATATAATCTTTACAAGGCTGCAAATTCTGAATACTTATATACCTGAATATTTTAGAGTGGGGTAACTTAATACTGATCAGCTGATAGCGAATTCGAGGCCCACAAAGAAAGGAAAATTATTTAACCCGTTAACATGAACGGATGGACCATGTAGTGTCCCTGTTCTGTCCGAACCTGTTGGGGCTTATCCAACCTCTTAAAAGTTGGTAATCGCAACTAGTCATATGTTGTTAACGCGGTTGATCGTGTTCTCGAACAAATCATCTGGCTATATAACCTAGAAACATTATAGTTTCTACCATGTATTGAGCACAAGACTGATCATATTTTGTAGTCATCTTTATCTGTGTTTGCTAAATACCTTTTTTTTTTAAATAACTTATTTGAATTTTTTTAAATGTCTTCTTCAGCAACAATTATTGAGCTGTTTTATTTAAATGTGGTATAGGTCCAGTTTTCATATTCGCGAAATCTTGAGGTTACCACTTGAATTACTTTGAAAATATGGGCAAACTGGAATTTTTTTTTACAACTTAGCACTTAGAATAAATTTTATTATGAAATAATAATCATTAAAACCATTTAAAAGAACAAAGTTTTTTTTAAGATCCAAATGGACTTACACCACTTTCAAATATTTATATAAAATTAGAAACAAAGATTAAAAAAACCCTCCACTACAACCCTTGAAGTATCTTGCGTTGTAGACATGTTTCTAGGTTAAGATCTGTTAAGGCTCTGTATATCTCACAGTGGCTGTTAACACATTAAATAACTTATATGTCCATTTTGGATATGAAAATATCCATCAAAAATCATATTTTTGACCATTGTAAAGTTTTTATGAATGAACGCTAAGTTGATAGTTGAAGGATTACTTATAGAAGCTATTTTTCACTATTTTTATAGTTGTATTGTAGAGCGATACGGGAGCGGAGTGGCTCAGCGGTAGAGCACTCAGTTGCCATCCCGAAAAATCCTGGTTCAAATCCTGCTGATGGCAAGACTTTTATTTAGTCTGTTACCATCAGGAGATGGATCACATAGGATCTATGACTCTTGTGAGGCTCACCCAGCCTCTATAAAATATTACAAAAATAGGGTACCCAAAATAAGGGGGGAAATCTGGCGGTTGAGCGTGACCTACGACAAGTCACCTCCTTGCAGAACCGTTGTCTATGAAACAGTACAGTCTCTACCATGTACTGAACCCCAGACCCGTTCACGCGTTTTAGGGATACTGTTTTTTTTTAAATACTGAAATAAAAATACACGATGTTATATAAAATCATGATGTTTTTGTCTGTTTATTCTTTGTTTACGAATTTTTGCTGTAATATTATTGTCATTAAGTCTCTTATATTTTCCTTTTTTCATTTTTTTATTATTATATTGCATTTTTTATCAAAATATTTTCTAAGGTATTATTTATATCATTACTGTTTTTATATATCTAACTATTTTATTTTATTTTTTTATATTGCGTTTATTTCGCCTTGATGGGGGCGTATAATATTAGCCGAAGGGTTGGTATCTAGTAAATAACCTCTTACAGGAATTTAATTTACTTTTATCTGTAGCAGGTTATTCTTTTCAAGGCAAAAGAAATGGAATTCCAAAGTTGTTTCTGCAATTCACGATTCAATTAGGCAAGAAACTAAGGACTTACAAGACTAAAATTTCTAAAAGACGCTAAATAAGGGGGAAATCTCCGTGATCTGGACAAATCACCTCCCTGCACAACCGTTGTTCTTAAAGCAGTACAATCTCTACCACGTACTGGCCGTTCACGGGTTGTAGTGGTACAGGTTTATTTTAGAACAATATACAGGTTAATAATCCATAACCACTACTTTTAGAACCATTAAGTTGTTTTTAAAAAATTAGCATGTTTTAAATAAATCTAGCTAAATCGAGATTACGCCTAAGTCAATAGTTCGATTCTTGGCTAACTTTAGGATCCTGTTGGGGACTCTTTTAATCATTAACGAGATTCGATCCTAGTCGTCATTGTTAAGCAAATAAACCACCCGATGTTGGTAATTTGTGGAGCAAACCGATAACACAGGAAGGACTTCCGTTGAGAGGCCATTGTATCAGAAATAATTACCTAATAACTATGTATAGGCCCTATTTTATTCTTTTACGTATATATTTTTTATAAAGCTGCTCTCTACTCCAGTAGACCACAATCGTTCTAGTTAACGGTATACAGAATAGAATAATGTTGTTGTTTTTTAAAATTTAATTTATTGACATTTACAACTATAATATTATTATAACAAGTAAATCTGCTGATATGTACATTATGACATGAAAAACACTTGTGGAGAAACTACCCATCGCTAGCACTCCAATAAAGTTCTATAGTAGATGGTCTCGAGGCCATCTTCTTTTCAGACGCCTCGGAGTGTTATCAGGAATAGTATGGGAAGCAAGTTGAGAGACTAGCGGATTCAAGTCTGTATGGAGCTTGAATTATGTTATAGTACATTTTTCTTAAAATATTATTTATTCGAATTATTCTTAATTATATTTAACAGTATTAAACTAATCTGAATCACTCAACGGTGGTCTACTAAATGTGCTGAACTTAAAACCAGTTGTGGTAAATAAACTATTTAATGTGATAGAAGCTCAATTTAGATAGCATGGTAACCTATCCTAAACCCAACGTCTACTAGGAAGGTTCCCTTAATTTTGGGAAAAATCTCGGTTCTATAAAAAAATATCATATGATGAACTATTCATGGGTTATAGTAACCTGTACCACTACGATCGTGAACGAGTCTGGGGGTTCAGTTGGTAGGGACTGTACTGTTTCATGAACAAAGGTTCTGCAAGGAAGTGACTTTTCCTAGGTCACGCTTAACCGCCAGGTTTTCCCCCTTATTTTGGGTACCCTTTTTTTATAATATTTTATAGAGAATGGGTGAGCCCCAGGAGGGTCCTAGATCCTATATGATCTATCTCCCACCGCAAAGAGACTAAATAAAAGTAGCTGCTTGCAGCGGGATTTGAACCAGGATTTCCAGCATGACAACTCAGTGCTTTACCACTGAGCCACTCCCCTCCCAATGGGTTAGAGTATGAAACTAAAAAATTAAATGTTTTTATTTTGAAGAGAAATAAGATGTATACTGTTATACAATAGTAAACTATTAAGATGCAGACGACCTGGGTTCGAATCCCGGGAAGGACTTTTCTTTTCAAAATAAAAATATTCTCAATAAATAAAAATAAATTTTAAATATGAATTTGACGTAAGTCAACAAGATCCCAATTAAAGTAATGTTCAAAGATACATCGTAAAAGTTGTGAGAACATGGGGATATAGGATCGGTGAAGAGAACGGATTTGTCTGGCTTCGATGCGATCCCTGGTAGCTCAGTGGTCAAAGCACTGCACTAGAGATGCAGACGACCCGGGTTCGAATCCCGGCCAGGACAAATCTTTTCTCTTCGAAATAAAACTATTTAAAAATGCTCACCATCAAAAGAACAATAAATACAAAAACATTATAAATATGAAATTGACGTATGTCAACAAGATCCCAAATAAAGTAATGTTCAATGAACATTCTTTCCCGTGTATACATTGCAAAAATTGAGAGAATGCGGGGATATAAAATCGGTGAAGAGAACGGATTTTTCTGGCTTCGATGCGATCCCTGGTAGCTCAGTGGTTAGAGCACTGCACTAGAAATGCAGACGACCCGGAGTCGATTCCCGGCCAAGACAAATATTTTCTCTTCAAAACAAAAATATTAAAAAATAATCACCATCAAAATAACAATTAATTAAAACACTTTTTGCCAGATTAAACATTCCATTTTATATTAATCATTACAAAAAAATCGAATATAATAGAATCATAATAAAAGCTATTTCAAAACATATTTCACATATCGGAGCATTTTCAGTTACTTCTTAAGATTGCATATGGATTGTGAGGAGAAAATATTCCCGTAAACATCTTGTCTTTGGCCTATCAAACCGGCAAGGAGTTTATTATCAAATCAATATTATATAACCTGTGCCGTTACAACCCATGAAAGGAATTGGGTTTATTACATGGTAGAGAGTGTGCTGCTTATGTTTATGTAATCCTAGCGACCCGCCCTGGCTTTGAACGGGTAGTAAGCCATTTTATGCTTAAATATGTTGACTGTCTAATATATTTTATTATGTAGCTACTATAAACATAGAAACAAAACAAAATATTCCTTAATATTTATTTTCATGCCCGTTAAGTTTTTGCGGTAACCCATAAGATACCATAATATGGTATAAAATATTCTAATAATGCGCATGAAATACTTGAGGTAACTAAAGTATATAAGTTGATAAGGATTCATACTGTACTTGTCTAAATAGCTTTCCAAATACCGCATTGTACGTTACCAAATTTTTAGACGATAAAATGAGGTATATACCTCCTTGGATTGTTTCGTAGAGATTGGGCAGTGTCATCGATGAAACCTCCCAGGCGGCTATACTTTTATACTTTTTCCGACAATTATCATTACATTGCAACCCATTTACACAAAACCTCGACAACTTATATACCTAAATCTTCTTGGTGAACCATTTTATCTATTGGCGAAAACCGCATGAAAATCCGTGCAGTAGTATTGAGTTAACCGCGAACAGACAGACAGACGCGGCCAAGGACTTTGTGTTATAGTATGTATAAATACATATATATTATTATAAGGTACGTATATGTTAAAGATATATATAAATAGGTTTTTAAAATAAATACTAAGTATACTTCATATTTTTACCAAATTATTACACATAATTATGTAACATTTCAGATTAATTATTTACTAATATTTAAATATATATATATATATATATATATATATATATATATATATATATAAACAATCCGGTATTTACTCATAGCCTTTCGCCCTGGTAATGCGAGTACAGAGATAGTTAATCAAGAAAGTGCTATGAGTCAGCTAGTACTCATTTGTTTACCCAAGCGATTCTCACTAACTGCGCAGTTCTTTATCTCAGCCTTAATAAACAAGAGAAAAACTTAATGTATTTTAAATATAACTTAATTTACATAGTAAATAGTTTTAGCAATCATAATAATTTAAAAAACACTCATCATGGTTAAAAACATAGAAATAAGCGTTATACGTGGGAAGGATGATGTTATTACAATGTTCAAAAGTAAATTATGATAATTTTAAATTTATATTAGAATGCTATTTGAAAACTACGAAAAATAAAGCAAAAAAAAAAAATTAAAATCATTTTAATTTGTTTTTCTGCAGTATAGATAGTATTCTGCCTCGAAATCTAATAATTATAATCTCTTCTTTACGGATGTGAAACGCGGCCACTAACGCTGAGTGATGAAGAACGTCTTAAGGTATTCGAAAATAAGGTGTTACGCAGAATATTCGGTCGAAAAAAGGATTACTAGAGAATTTAGACTACTCAACGCGGAAATGCGAAGGATGGACCCGGTTACGTTAAATGATAGCGTCGCGAAGATTAAGATGGGATTGTAATGTTGTTGGGCTGAGCTACGAACGAATTCCTAAAATATTAATTAGCGCTGTGCCGACTGGAAAGCATCTTAGGGGTTGACGGAGACGTAGGTGAGAAGATTTCATAAAGAGTGATCCGGCGGATTTGGGTTTTGGGTAGTGGTCCGTGGACGGATGTTTGTAAGCATAAATTGATGGTATCGACATCGAGCCTTCGGGTTAACCTTTTTATATATATATTTTTATTACAAGATAGATATATTCATAAATACGTTTTTTATTTAAAGGATGACGTTTCGTTAATCCATCAGGCAACTGCAGTACTAAAACCACAAGTAAATTAACATTGCCGAAGATCAAATGCACATAAATAGACTCATCAATCAAAGACTAGAACGTAACTTCTATAAAAACCTACAATAATAACAACAATACATCTAATTTATTTTTCTTACAGATTCCTCTGTAACCTAACTCACATCCCATAAATATGAAATTCAAGGGAATCTTAAGATATTACTGACTTAAGAATTTCTGACAATTCGTCCAACAGAACTGCCTTTTGTGCCAATTTTACTTTTTCCAAATCATACTGTATGTATTGGTATGATTTGGAAAAAGTCATCCTTTCTTGTGCTTTTCGAAATGAGGCAATTCAACGAAATTACTATAAGAGTTACTATCACGTTTTCCAAACGATTAAATTATTTGTATTAGCAAGTTTCTGGTTTTTCTATGGTACCTATTTTTTTTCAGATCTGGAGTTCGTTATATTGATATCAGTCGGGACTGATACTTCTATCATTTATTATCATTATCATATAGCCATTTTCTTTGCTTCCTGAATCAACAAAATATTCAGAGGGTTATGGATTACTATAATTGAAATAATAATGTCTGATTGATTAGACTGTTTACCTGTTGGTGTGAGGTGTGCAGTGGAATTTTTTTCTGCTGTATGTATATACATATAAACATAATATATTATGTAAATATACTCCACTTACCTTAATGTGGTAGGAGTTGAGCTTGTGCTTTGGTAAAGCGTTGAAGGAAGAAAAGTCTTGCCTGCGGGCGAATATCCCGTTTCCGTTAATGGCGCTGTGCCTGAAAAATAAATAAAAATATAATATAATGTAATATAAATTATAAAATAAAATAATTAATAATAATTTTAAGTAAAATACAGACTATTTGTTTTAATTTAGGTACGTAAAACCGATACATCAAGAAATATTCACTTCACTTGATTTTTTTTTTATTTTGCTCTGTAACATTTATTGTTATTTTTTGAGTAATTGTTATTACTGAGTACGTATAACTTACATTATTCTTCAAATTGCTTTTTTTTTATTGTTATCATTATTAAGCTGTAACTATTAAATGTATGTTGTTAATTTTCTTCAATGATAATAATAAAACAAAATGATATAATAAAACCGAATTATGGCTTAGTATATCAGAAAATTTCATGCAAAAACTAAACAAAAAAAATTCAATTAAGTATAAGTCTAAATGTTAAAGATTTTACATACAATATTTTTTTGACAATACTCGATCTTCAAAATAAATATTTATTGTAATAGTAATTATCATTAATTAATAATTAAAATTTATAATATTTAAATGAACCCATGTTGTTTCAAATTAATTACTAGTGTTTAAATGCCATATAAATGGAGGTTTAAACTTTAATAAATATCTTCCGAGTACGATACACAATACATAAATTTTTAATGTTTTTTTAAATTTATTTTTTTAATTCAGTAACGATATATTCCATTTCCAACATTTTTTTTTTTTTAATAAAGCCGAATTTTGATTTTTTCCGAATTTTCAAAGTAAAAATCAAAAAAGTTTCAAATCATTTTAAAATGTTCTAATGGTTAATAAAACAATTTCAATACCATCATTTCTATAGGAATGCTTTGCTATTCCCAAATTTTAATTCTATTAACCCACATGAATGGGGCGACCTGTGGCCTAGTGGTTAGCGTAACAAACTACTAAACCCAAGATCGCGGGTTCGTAGCCCGGCAGGTGGCCCTAGGATTTTTTAAAGGGAGTAAAAAATCCTTAGTTACGCCGTCCTTCGGAAGAGACGTTAAACGGGGGTCCCGAGCCTGTACGATGTCAGGTACTCGTTAAAAATCCCTATCCTAATAAAACCTGGATAGGCAAAATTTAGAGCTCCCACTGTAGCATCGTCCGATTAGCCATAGCAGCATAAAGTGACGTTAAATGAACAAACAAACAAACCCACATGAATGAAAGTATTCAAACATAAGGTTTTTTGAATTATGGCATTGTTCTTTTGAAGGAGCGATATAGTAAGTCTTTAATAAACATTATTGCATTATTTACTCTGGATTTTTTCTTTATTTCTTTACATTAATCTTACTCCGGTTATTGACATATTTTGATCCTGGTTCCTTTTAATATCCTCTAAACACTCCAGGAATCCAGGGTCGAGCTGGAGAAGAGGAAGATGGAGGAGAATAATTTTAAACCCGCCCGAGGGAACTCGTCCTTCACCCACCTTTTATGTTGGTCATCCCAAAAAGAAAAAGAACAACAACGCACTCGAGAAGCCTTGGAGGTAAAAAGAAGACTCGCGGGCCAGGGAATGGAAAACTAGATTCTGTCGTGACTCGAACCTGGGCAACTTTACGTGAGAGGGTTCGCCATTGATAATTATCAATATGTATATTTATTTTTTGCTTAAATTTTATTTCTAATAAATAAAAATTTAAATATGCAGGCATATGGACTACCGGCAGAAGTGGAAACTCAAGATTTTGAAATAGCTGTGCCTTTTTTTTCAAATTTCTAAATTAATTATGGTCTAATTTATTTAAATTTCAAATTTGAATTTAGAAATTATTAGGATTAGTCTGGTTTTCACATATATCGACAGTACGAACAATAATTATAAACATTTTCAAATAGTTTATTAAATAATCAAAACATATGATAGGCTGCACAAGCTCAATACAAAATATCAAAAATTTAATTGAAATAATAATTAATATTTAGTTCTATTATTTATTCCTTGTATTTGTATTTATATAGATTTTATTTTCCTTTTTAGAATTATTATTAAGTTCAATAATACTTAGATCATTTGTGCCTTCAATCATTTCATAAAATAAGACTTGCAACTATTACAAATAAAATATTTTAGGGGAAACGCACAAATGAATTGCACAAATATTAAACGACTTTTAGATAAATTATTAGGCAGTGTTTTAAGCCCCATTCTCTATTCTGTTTACACCTCTGATATCCCGGAGCATCCTTGCACCAACATCTATACCTTCGCTGACGATACAGCCATTATTTCTTCTCACAGAAACCCAAACTTAGCATCTATAGCTCTTCAAAATCATTTATTTGATTTATAAAAGTGGTTCAATAAATGGCTAATAAGAATAAACACCTTAAAATCGAGCCATGTAACCTTCTCTCTACGCAAAGCTTCGTGTCCAGCAGTCAAAATTGACAACGACGAAGTACCTTCCAAAAATTATGTACGTTATCTCGGACTATACTTGGACAAAAGACTTACATGGAACGTACATACAAAATTAAAAAGACAAGAACTGACAAGACGGTACAAACAACTATCACATCTTCTGGACGACAGATCTTCACTTGACTTACGGAACAAACGACTTATCTATAATAGTATACTAAAACCTATATGGATCAGAAGTTTGGGGTTCAGCTAAAAAAGTTCACATACACAAGATACAAACAACACAGTCCAAAATTCTCAGAAAAATTGTTAATGCACCATGGTATATTTCAAATCACACCATACACAACGACATGAACATTCCCACTATAAAATCATATATTCATAACAAATACATGACATTCCACTCATCGACACAATATCACCCAAACCCACTCGTTCTTCCGCTTTCCTACTCCCTGTTACCTGGACTTGATAAAAAAAGGTTAAAAAGACATTGGCCAAGAGACTTACTCACCTATTGATTTTTACCCCATCATCTAAGTTATATGATCATAGAAGAGCAAAGTGAAAAAACATTAGGATCAAATTAGCTGAATGCGCAATTGCGCAGGTGCAAATGAAAATTAAATAATAAATAAATAAATAATAATTATAATCATAACAATGTAATTCTAACCTTTAAACTAAATTAGAATAACAGAAATTGCGAAGCCGCTAGGTGTCGCCATTCTCGAGCATATTCCTGACCCGAACACACTAGAGTATTTAAAGACCTACCTGGACTTACGGAGTAGAGCTTTGGGGCTCCATTGAAGCTCGAATTCCTCTCGTATTCAATCTTTACTGCTCCTTACTTTGTTTCGAATAAAACCTTCAAAAATGACCTTAATATCCCATTTAATTCTGATTAGGCTTGAACCCGATATCAATCCTTTCATGACAAACTTTATTCCAACTCAAACCTACTAGTTTCAAACCTAGCTACCTCTTCAATTTCCCATAATTAGAATGAGAAGATGGTTTAGTTAGTAAGTTATTCGAGTATTCTCAGTGTGTAGTTTCTCTACTTGCCTTTATTCATGCCGTTACGTATCATTCATTCTATTCAATGGGAATGTTATTGTAATAAAGTTGTGAATTAATAATGGCATGAGATAAAGACAAGTATATATATATATATATATATATATATATACATATATATATATATATATATATATATATATATATATATATATATATATATATATATATATATATATGTTTCTTCATTTCCCTTTTAATACTTTCCAGAAATACAAGTAATCATGAGCTTTAGTATCGAAAAGAGATGCATGTGTGTATGTATGTATACTTCGATAATCATTTAATCTAGAAATGAACGTTTCAACAAATATAAATCATCTATACTTCGAAATATTAGTTGAAAATTTTATTTCTTGATGAAATGATCACCGAATTATACAAACTTTCCCTAATGACATTATCTTTTCCATACTAAAGCTCATGATAACTTGGTTTTTTGGAATACATTAAAACGAATAAAAAGCTGAATTTTTTTGTGATTTAACTCGAAGGGAAAACCTAGGGAGTAATTACCGAATATTCGATATAAGGACGAAGGATAGTGTTGAGGTGGTGTAGAGCCGAAGAGGTCCTGCCAGGGCAGGCTCAACCGGTCGCCCTTGGCCCTCGTCTCTCAGCCCATTTATATTTAGAACCGTCCGCTTACTATTTTTAGAATGTAAACCCCCGTACGAGCCGTCGTGTAGTTCTTACAATAATTATTGTTGATCCTTACATAATTTCATTTATATCTTATATACATTGCTTTATGATTTGTTTGTAATTGAAAAAAATGAACTCGTTGCCTTCTAAGTTGAATTTGTTACTAGTGGTAAGTTTCTCTCATGTTATATCATGCCATTTTATAAATTCACAACTGAATTCTAATAATGTAACAAGTGAATAGAATGAATGAAACGTAACTGCATGGATAAAGGCAAGTAGAGAAACTACAAACTGGGAATACTCGAGTAACAAATTCAACGTAGAAGTTAACGAGGCCATCTTCTTTTCAGAAGGTTTCGACAGGTATCGAAGAGGTTGCTAGGTTTGAAACTAGTGGGTTTGAGTATGAATCAAGTTTGTCATGAAAATATTGATATCGGATTCGGGCCAAATCAGCAACAAATGGGGCATTAAAGTCATTATGGATTGCTTTGTTCGTAACAAAGTAAGGAGCGTTGAGGATTTTGGATTGTAAGATTTGGATACTAGAGGAATTCGATGACTTAGTGGAGCCCCAAAGTTCTACACAACTATAACAACGCTTTGTGTTACCCAAGGTTATTTTAAGGTTTTGTAAATATTTAAAAAGTCCGCTGTATGCGGTATTTACAATTTAGACTTGCCATCTATGTACACATAAACATAGCCGTAGGGAATATTAAAAGAGCATTATTAATTTCGAAAGGAGAAATAAATACAATGTTATAAAATATTATCGAGAGTCAGAATAATCAAATATGATGAGATGCTGACTAGTCAAGGATAAAAATAGATATCTGCATCTGTGCCTCATCAGCAATATAAATGTCAGTTATAATAGGATCTGTTTGTTATCACCGTTAATTGATAATTAGAATGATATAATATCACACATAAAAAAAACATACTATTATGATTTGATTATAAAAATATAATTAATAACTTGTTTATAATTAATCTCAATAGTTTCAAATACAAACCATAGAATTTAAATGTTATTTACATCCCCACTCATATCCCAATCACACGATGGTTAAAAATATTCAGAACTTTATCAGAATTTTATTTAATTATTTTGTAGTTGTTATATACTGATCATAAAAGCAAAATAATTTAATAGTAATATTTATTATCTAACTTAAAAAGTTAATTGGGAATGCCGATTTTAGAATTATCGTTGTTGTTTTTTTAATTTAATTTATTGATATTTACAACTATAATATGATTATAACTAGTAAATCTGCTGATATGTACATTATGACATGAAAAACACATGTGGAGTAACTACCCATCGGCAGCACTCCAATAAAGTTCTATAGTAGATGGTCTCGAGGCCATCTTCTTTTCAGACGCCTCGGAGGGTTATCTGGAATAGTATGGGAAGCAAGTTGAGAGACTAGAGGATTCAAGTGCGTATGGAGCTTGTTATGGAAGGATAGGTATCTAGTTTGGGCCAAATCAGTAACATATGGTATATTAAGATCATGATGGATGAGTTTGTTTGTGACATAATAGGGAGCATTGAGGATTTTACGAAGTATTTTGGATTGCAAGGATTGGATACGAGATGAATTGGATGGTTTAGTAGAGCCCCAAAGCTCAACTCCGTAAGTCCAGATGGGCCTAATGATTGTCATGTATATGAGTCTTTTGTAATTAATTGGTAGCTTAGAGCGTTTGTCCAGTAAATGTTGAAGTAGCCGAAAACGTCGAGAAGTTTCTTGTCTTTTCAGTCTTGTATGAGGATTCCAAGTGAGACGTTTGTCCAGATGGAGTCCTAGGTAACGTATCTGTTCGACAGGGTTCAGTGGAATATTATTAAAGGATACAGTAGGGCAGGAATTCGTAGGATCGTTGTTGTTAAAACTTTAAAATCAAATTATTTATAAGGAATCGGAATGTTTCAGTGTGTAGAAGGCTGAGTTAGTGAGCAATATTTTTTCGAGACCGGGTGTGTTCTCGACCATCTTAGGGGTCATTCCTATATGAAATCGGCACTTTTAATAAGATTAAAAATTCCTTGAGTATAATCTCAGCCAAATCACCTCCCTGTACAACCGTCAGCTTAGAAATAGTACAATATCTACAAAATACTTAACCTATACCATTCATGGTATAAGTTGATTATAATATTTTTTAACGGTACATATTCTTTTATATGCATATATGTTTAAAATGTACATCCTAATCAGCCAGCAAAAATTTTGTTTGTACGAGAATGAAACAACAATAAATTCGACGTCGGATCAGCAAGTGAAATTGTAAATTTACTTAGTGAATTTGTTCAAAACCTAAAACAAAAATATTTTATAATTAATCGACAGATATTTCGATTCAATTGCTTGTGCTTTGGAAGATTTGATTTTTTAAACAAATGACAATCTTTAGAATGAAACTGTTTTACGCCAAATTGTCACTACAGCCATGTTTCTACTATATATTGAACCCTATAGTGATACAGATTTGTTTTTATTATTAATTTGAATATATATGTTTCAATGGAAACTAAATGTTGGCATGATCTATGTATTTCCAGTATTGAAGTTTAGTGATGTTTTAAATTATGAAATAATTAAACAATTTACTTGTCGATAATTAAGAAAATTATGTATTTTCAGGCAAACTCTCTGATCAAAGACATTTCCTGTAATCCTATACTAAAATGTAATTAGTAACATAAAATCCTCCCCCATATTAGCGACATCATTTGTGTCAACATGGCAATGTTATAAGGTGTTGGAACCACCCTTAATGATATAGTGTTTCATCGAAGGAGGGGAACATCGTAAATTAGAAGGGGAAATCTTAAGATGTAATAATCGATAAACGTCTTAATAAGACTCGAACGATGTTTATGAAAATGATTTGGGTTCGATTCTCGTTGGGATGAACAAGATTTTGTGGCAAGTATGGTTAGGAGCAGTGGAGAGCTGCTTGAATATGTATAAAACAAAAAAAAAGATAAAATACCTAATGGAAAGCGAAGTTTTGACCTAGATTGCCGGTCTTCCTCAGGTATGAATATACAACCTTCAAAAATATTTAAACTGAAATAATTTGGGAAAATAAATAAAATATTTTTTTTTAATGTATTTATTGAAATTTACAACTGTATATTGAATACATCAAGTAAATATTATGAAAGATAAACAATGTCCCGAGATAAAGGCAAGTAGAGAAATTACCCAGTGGTAGTACTAAAATAAAAAGTTCAACTTAGAAGGTCACGAGGACATTTTCTTTTCAGACGCCTCGGAGGATTATCAGGAAGGTTGTGAGGTTTAGTGGGTTTGAGTGGAAATGAAGTTTGTATTGAAAAGCTTGATATCGGATTCGGGCCAAATCACCAAAAACGGGACATTAAGGTCATTATGGATTACTTTGTTAGTAACAAATTAAGGAGCATTGAGGATTTTACGGAGGATTTTGGATTGTAAGGATTGAATACGAGAGGAATTCGATGGCCTAGTGGAGCCCCAAAGCCCTACTCCGTAAGTCCAGATGGGTCTAATGATTGTCATGTATATGAGTCTTTTGTAATTAATTGGGAGCTTAGAGTATATGTCTAGTAAATGTTGAAGTAGCCTGAAACGGCGAGTTGTTTCTTGTCGTTTCAGTCTAGTATGAGGATTCCAAGTTAAGTTTTACAGGAATAAGTGTGGTGTTACTAAACGATATAGGAGGACAGAAAGTCGTTGGTTTACGATCGAGGGAAACAAAAAATGAAATAAAAAAAAGGTGTAGCTAAATCCTATTATTCCCCTACTTAATAAGGACTTTGGCTTGAAAAGGAGTTACTGCTTATATTAAAACTCAGTTTCAATCCCATAACTCCGATAATGACACGATCCCGCTTCCCTCACTACATTTAACTCTCTCTTTACCAAATTCGACTTAACTGCTCCTTAAACAGGGCTATTGATATATTCTATATATACAACAATGTTCCAAATCAAATTATACATAATTCAGTATTTATTATAGACTGAGATAAATTAGTTGGAATTATTTAAGGATTAGATATAAATAGTCAAGAGACAAGAGAATACATCAAGCGAAGTAGTTGGAACGGGAACAGATCTGTACTCCACCTGCTCCTCTTCTTCTGGGACCTGCCAAGAACATCCTGGAGGCACGCCTATTAGATTTCATGGAAATCATGTCGTAATGTAACTTCATATTTTGGAACGTTGCCAGGATAATTTAAATAGCTACTACTGAACACTAGTAAAACGTAAAAAAAGAAGAAAAAAACCTATACCACGACAAGACAGGGAGTGTTTTGGATTCAGTATATTATAGAGGCTGTAGTCCTTCTAGGAAAACCCAGTTTTTGTACCAAATGAAGGGTTCCCTCTTCAGAGAGGATGGGTGATCCCAGGGAGGGTCCGTAGATCCCTCAGATAGATCCCTTTTCCATTAGCGAAACAATTCAGTGCTACCCCCCTGCCTAAGTAAAACGTTATTTGTATAATTAATATTTTAATCTGCCACTTTTAGGCAATAAGTAATAGGGCTAAATAGCTAAACAATCATTAAATAAAATAATAATAAAAAAATTTGGCATTACAACAGAGTCATAAAACTAACAGTCCTTTACACAAGTGAAACATTGACACTTAACAGAAAACAAGAATTAGAAGATCATCAGGAAAATCCTAGGAGCAAGATATACCCAAGATGGTTACAGGCTACAATCAATCAAGGCAATAGAAAAAGTTTCAAACATTGAAATTGACATTAAGAAAAGACGAGTGAAATTCTTTGTTCACCTGTCAAAAAGAATATTAAATTATCTTAGCTCACTTAAGAATTCATCACCTTGGCTGGATGAACTTTGAAAGGTCTTCAAAAACGCATGTGCAACGGACATTTTAAAAAGAGACACCATCAGACACAAATTCAAATAGTGTGAAATTAAATCAGAGCAACACAAGCAAAAGCAGTGCAGACAGAAGTGATTCGAAGAACGTAAACAAGCCAGAGACAATGAAAGCCTATTGGAAGAACAAGGAACCCAAAGAAAGCTTGATTGAGTTGTTTGCTTAACGTCTTCCACTAATGGGAGAATACGCTAATAATAATAAATAAATAAAAATATATACATGCTGATAATAAAAACAAAATAAACACTTGATAAAATGATAATAAAATAATTTCTCACATTCATACCATAATTACAATATTTGTAATTTGCTTGGGGTCCCCGAACTAGGCTTCTTCCCCAGGAATGGGGGCAAAGCAAGAGTCCGGGAGGCCCCTGGACAATTTCCCAGCCGCGTCACTGGCTTAAATGCTAATGGAAGTTGGTTAAGGGCGCGTCACACATACGGGAGTGGAGATTCTGGGTATGATTAATAAATAACTGAAAATAACATATAGGTATTTTTTTTAAATCTATAAAATGGACCTTTATTTTAATATATTTTATACTATATTATAAAAATATATTTTAATCCTCTTTGATGTTCTTGGACATTTTGGTTGTTCGCTTCTTTCTAGCCACAAACTTCACCCACTTGCCTCGGATTATACTCTGTTCCCCTGCCTATTCCTGAAGATATATTCCTCAACCCCGAGTTCTCTCATGTCCCTCTCTCCCTCCTTAAACCAGTTTTCTTTAGTTTTTTTTTTATTTCTAAGGAATTCAAATATTCTTTTGTTTATCCTACTTGCATTCATTCGCAGGATGTGTCCATAGAAATTAACCCTTATTTCCCTCAATGTGTCGGAGATTCTTTCTCTTGCTCTTCTGCAAAGGCACTTATTTAAAGTGTACAATAATTTGTCGTTATACAAATAGGGCCTAATATTTTATTTAGTATACACCTATTTTTTTTTATTTTAACATCTCCTTCACAGTCCAAATCCGCTTTTATTTAAATAAATATTATATTTCCTCGATATCCCTTGTATTTTTAAAGCATTCTTTATCGCTAAATATAGCAATCAAGATGAGAACCTAAGTAACCGATGTCATCTTGATAGTAGCACAAATTACAATATTGCCACGTATTCAAGGCTTGCAGTGTATAATCTTTTCATAAAAATCATTATTTTTATTGTACAGAATCTTTTTAAAATTCGATGTAACACTGGATTATAAATCTTAGATTTTTATAAAAATGGGAAAAAAACAATTTATCCAGTCTGTATATATTCTTCTTTTGTTAAGATGTTTCGGCAAAATTGATGCCATTTTCAATCTTTCTACATACTTTTTTTTTTGCATCCTTTAACAATAAAATATAACTTGAAAAAGTTATAAGTCATAAATCTGTAAAAATTAACAATTATAATGAAGAAATTTCACACTTTTAAACATTATGTCCCAATAATCACTAAAATAACTCTGGATTCCTTATAAAGAGCATTTTCAATGTCATAAATATTTTTATAATATATATATATATATATATATATATATATATATATATATATATATATATATTCCTGGGGATTAGCTATCCTCCATGGTCATTGTTAATGTTAAAAATGTTTTAAACTTTGATCAGTGAAGTACAGGATGAGTTGTGTATAATTCTGTATTTTATATTTCTCTGTATATATCTTCAAACTTTATGTATTTTAAAATACATAAAAACTGTACAGAATCTTATATTGTATGATGTGGCTAATATCTGCCAAATGATTAACATTAAAAAATGAAACGAATAAATGAAAAAAAAATAAGAAAAATATTGGAGAAAGATCTAAATGCCGCTTGGAGACCTAAAACTCCCATAGAATTACACAAGTGCCTGGTGAAAGATGGAAGTCATTTGGCCTAAATGGGCAACCTCTAGTTGATATAGTGAAGAGCTTCACGTGACTCTCCGCTATAACTGTTACTCTAGTCTTTAGTTAATTGTCACCGGGGATCTGGTCGGGTCACAGTCCTATTCTAAATTGTAAAATCATATATAACTATACATATATACATAATGATTTTTACCTGCGGCCCTTTGAATATGATGTTAAGTCGAATTTTGTCCAAAGAGAGGGAAGTTGAATCTTGTCATCCTCGTAGTTTTTGGTTTTAAAGGATGTTGTAATATAAGCAAATATCCTTTCGAAGCCTACGACTGGCTTAGCCACCTATTCCCTACGAAAATAATTTTAAAGTTCAAGAAACTCATTTTGGGGAAATTTTGGGAAATATCGGGGATATAGTTACATAGGAAGGTTATGAATGAATGATATTGTAACCTACTCCTACTAGATAAGTTCGAAAACCTTTAACAGGTGTTCAATATTTACTATAATACTGGTTAATACATTGCATAAGTTCTAATAAAAATCTTAAAATAAGTTTATTCAGGTTCATTTTTTCCATGTTACTTGCTACTAGATATGGTATCTTACTCGTTACTAACTTCTTGTATGATTTAATAAATTTTCATTGAAAGGTTTAAACAGAGATTATTTCTTATTTAAGAGATTATAGAACTAAATAAAATGGATTAATGATTCTTCTTTACTACACAACAAGTAATTTAATGGTGTAAAAATTACAACCCTTTAACGAGTTTAGGGTACATTATGTAGTAGAGAATGTACTGTTTCTAGGACAACTGTTGTGCAGGGAGGTAATTGTTTTTTGCTCAATTAAAGGTACCAACTTAAATAGGCTGATTGAGCCCCAGAAAGTTATGTAGATCCCACAGATCTGCTATTAACTGATAAATAATTTATCTGCCACAGCCGAATTTGAAAACTGGACCTTCAGCTCAGCTATTTATTGGGTACAAAATTTAATATATATGTGTTTTTAAAGATTTATTTATATATCTTTTGTATTACAAAGAATGGAACGGACAATCTAAAGTGCACTCCAGAAAGTCATACAGTAGTTCCAGAAGGGTCGGACAAAAGGATATAATGAGCCCTTAGCTCTATCCCAATATGGAATAATGGTTTGTTCGTTTGTTTGTCCCAGTTTGTTGTGTCTTATCTCTCCTTTTATTAGTCTGTATATAATGATAACAAGGGGGATTTTTTGTTTCTAAGGTTCCGTAAAAAATGCACAAACGAATTTAATTTATAATAGTAAGATACTCAATTTCTCTATTCTAAAGATAAATTATTTAATGTGACACCTATGGGAGATAATCAATACTCATGTATTTTATGGGTTTAGTATTTCATAGAATAAAATAAGATCATGCAGTTTGGCTGTTGATATGAGATGCGCTATATTCAATCTTCATTGATTTTTGTACCCTTTACGGATGTTAGTAAACTCTCTCGGTACTGAACCTGTGGTAATATCATTACAATAAAAATAATTAAATCATAAAACTTTATCCATCTAGCTGCGGGAAAACGCTCTTTATTCCAATTGTTTAAATCACTTGAACTCCCATTGTTTTATAATGTTAGATTGTAAATTTTTCTGTATCTACATTTTAAAAAGTTAAAATTCCAAAAAATATTTCAATCTTTCTTTCCAATTACTTCTACTTTCGATTATTCCACTATATATGTAAAAATATAATATTACAGGACAACTAAAAGCATTTCTATAGTCTAGGTAAATAATTCCAAATATAAACTTGCTGGTTTAGAAAAAAACAGCATAAATATGAGAAAATACAAAGAAATGAGTAAAAAAAAGTTTACACTGATGTTTTCCTTGTGATTTACTAGACACGTTACAAGGAATATACTTTAAAAAACTAAATATAAACTGATTCTACATTTGTAAACTGTAGATTTATTTATTTCTAATTGGAAACATCTGTTGTAAAGTAAAGATCTCGGAAGATAAGAATTCTTGGCAAACTTTCGTAGTTCTCTCGAGGTTGACGAACTCCGAGCTCCCGCAACGAGATCAAGGTGAACCTATTAACTATTGGACAATGGAATGTTGAACCAAAATGTCGAAACTTTTACTGACAATAATCCTGCGAATTCTTATTTCTGATATCCTTTGTTCTACGAGAAGGACATTATAGTCGAAGATCATTAAGGCTTATATTTCTTAACCGATTCATTAACATTTATATTTTTTATTTAACAATATTTCCGAAAGAAAAATAACTTTTGTAACGGCTTAATAAAGTCAGAAACAATGGCTTTGCGATTAGCCAAATTTTAGAAATATTTATAATTTAATTCATCGAGCACGACAAAAGACAACCAAAACGAGTCGCTTGGTCTGTTCCTAGACAACGGCGATAAAATATTATTTCCTGAAAAATATTTTTTATATAATAGAGGAATATAAAATTTTCGGATTGATTGTTGAGTTTTATGTAAATTTAAACATAAATAATTAATATGGATATAGATAATTGAATAACTACTTTAAATGGATCGTTATATGAGTAGTTAATGCTTTTTACATTTTGTTATTTGTTTATGATATTTATTTATTTTATCTTATTGCCATTAAAAAAGGTAATAAACTCATAATTTAATCCTTGTTTGCAGGCGTCATGCGCCGCAGAGTCTGGGAAAGATCCTCTTGTGAACAGATGTATCATCTTTTTCATCCAACATGTGTTCACCACTTACCAAAGCTGGTGTTTACGATGTGATAATTGTAATACTACTCATTTAGGATAATTATTCGGATAATTAACAACGTTTATCAAAGTAAAATAAATTGGATTATTAAAAGTAAAATAATTTGTATTATTATTTATTGACTTCTCTTATAGCCATAGATATACAAAGGAAGCAGTACTCGCTATAATAGAAATGAAATAAAAACAAAACAGCAACGTTGCCTAGCGACGAATGACTACTCATTTGTTGTTCTGGATCAGTTAAATTATAAATATCTTTTAAAATTGGCAAATCACAAAGCCACTATTACTCATTTCTCTAAGCCGTAACAGAAAATGTAGTACTGTTTTTGAATTTAAATGCCAAAAAAAAAATGGAATGGTGCGATTAAAAATACACAGTAGCTAGATCTTAAACCAATATATTGATTTTAGGACTGTTATTTCAATACAGACAATACAGAGAAACAATATTAAGCCATTTTTCTTATATCTACAGCCCTGGTGAATAAGTGGTTAAGTCGGATTTTCTCCAGAGAGAGTTAACTGCTTTCAGATAACCGGAATCGTATCATTCTCATAATTTTTGGCTTGAAATAGAGTTGTAATATAAGCAATAACTCATTTTCAAGCCAATGCCTTACTTAGCATTTTATTCACTACGAAATTAAAATTCCGCTTACTTAAGTACATGAAACTGATTTTGGAGAAAATTAGACTTAACCACTGATTCACCGGGGCTGTAGATATATTCTTAACTTCTTATGTTAATATTCTTATCTTAACTATAATGTAAAATATATAAATATTTTCAGTTAACCTATATAAAAAACGTAAAATTAAAAATTAAAAAAATATTTCATTATTTTATTTATTGCAAAATAGTCTATATCTCAAAAACAATACTTAGTGTGTATACATATTTTGATAGGCTTACTATGGAGGTATAAATTATGTATAAAACATTAAAGCATTAAGTACCTAATGTTGTTCATTAATAATTGAAGAGTTGTCTAATTTTTAAAATTTAGTTGGGTTCGCCGTTAGGCAACGATCGAAAACATAACTTAAGCAAATAAATCTACAGTTTACAAATGTAGACTCAGTTTATATTTAATTTTTTTAAAAGTCTAGTCTTGCTCCAGCCTCCTATAGCCCTGAAGATGACCCACAAAGTGGGTCGAAACGTCGGCACATAATTAAATAAGTTACCACTTATTTAGTGTTTTTATTTGACTGCACCTCCAACTATTTTCTTCCTTAAGCAATATTACTTTTGTCATTAGATTATTATTATCATAACTACTATAAGGTACAGGGCACTATTACAAATGATATATTTAGTAAGTATAATAGAGTATAATATAGTTTGAACAGGACAGTTAAGACTATATACAGCACTGACGATGCCCTAGAGGAATTCGATGCATATCCTAAACGCTTCTGTTTGTTTCAATGATACATAGAAAAAATAGTTTAAATAATTGGGTTTAATATATAATTTGAAGCATAAAAACAAAATTATTAAATATAATAATTTAATTTTATATATTTATAATTTTTTCTCAGTTTCAAGTTAAACGAAAATTACTCTCAATATTTTAAAAATGAATGAATGAAAATGATTGGTACCTAGATTCATACTTATTCAAACATTAAACGTGTAGGGAAGTAAAATTAGTTAATTAAATTTAATCATATCGTTTAGTTTTAAATTTTTATTTTATATATAGAAATAGTTTTAAGGAATCATTGCTTGCTATGTTTTTAATTTATAGTATCTTGAATAATTTATAATTTGAATTTGAAGAATGTTTTATTATTTGTTTGAAAAGTTGATTAATTAATATATTTATGTTTGCTTCTACTAAATTTAATAAAACGAATGATAAAGTATTAGTTGTATTGCGTTGTAAATAAACATTTTCTTTACTCTGTGCATTATACTTGATGCTTATTATAATTATAATATAAGATATAATTATAAACTATATAAGATCAGAACGTAGCATATAGGAAATATATGGTATACAAAATTTTGCGTTCTATTTTAGCCAACTCGAGAGACCATGGTTACTAGCCTTTCAAGTACATAAATGAAGATGGAGGAGAGAACACATGGCCACTCCTCAGAGGGGACTGCTCCTGAGACTCGAGGACACAATTGAGTGTCCTGCGTCCTGCGTCCTGTGTCCTGTGCCCCCCGTGCCCTGTGTTCCGATAGCAGGACCGGTTCTTCAGGAAGCCGACATTATAAAGTACGGTACCGTCGCATTTAACTGATCCAACCACAATGAGTCTATTTAAGCTCAGATACGCAATCGTGGACCGGTTTCTAGTTTTCTCATTTAAATATTTTCGAAACATTGACTGAAAAGTGGTTTTAGATTTCTCGAATTGCGGTTTTTTTTTGTCATATTATTATAATATTTTTTTCGATAGAATATTTAAATAAAAATATCCCCTCATGACCTTCTAAGTTGAACTTGTTATTTGAATACTACCACTGGATAGTTTCTCTCCCTGTTTATTTATTCGTGCCGCAATGTATCATTCCTGCCATTTACTTGTTGTATTATTATAATACAGTTGTAAATAAATTAATAAAAAAGTATATCTAAGTTTACTATATATAATTTAACTATATTTATAACTTCTACCTAGAAAATAAAAAGGTTGGAATTGATATCACAGTATCCAGGATATAACTAACTTTGCCCTCATTTAGTACTCTTAATATGCATTCATGATGTTTACAAAGGATAGATATTCTGTTTATCTTAAATTCTTTAGAAAACCTTGTTAAGTTGATCGTGATCTCAAATAAATCACCTCCTTGCACAACCGTAACCCCGAGAAAAAGTACAGTCTCTACTTTGTACTGATCCCAACCATGAGTTATAGTGGTATAGTTTTTTATTATTGGTCAGGAGGTAACTCAGTGCCGAGTGAGAGTCCCGGATTTTATCTTGAGATTTTATTTTATATTTTAACATGGACCTTCTTCAAACCCTCCTGGGGCTCAGTAAGCATCCCTAAGTGGAAAACCTCTGTAAAGTCGCATTCCTGTACAACTATTGTCCTAGAAACAGGACATTCTCGGCCATGTACTAAACCCAATGCTCTTCATGGTAGTAGTGATGTGTTTATTATTATTGGTTCAGACACCTCTCCATTCAAAAAATTCAATAGTATGCTTTCGGTTTTCTACGTCCAACAAAGGCCTAAAAGCTTTGAATTAATTAAAGGACGAAATGAAACACCGTTTTTAACAATATAACGCATCTGATCGATTCCGAAGGTATTTTCATTTTTATGAGTTAGGAATGCAGCGCTATGGACGTTCGCCCCGGGAGAGAGTGACAGCGAAATCGTTCAAATATTTAGACAGATCGAATGCCTGTGTAGACAGTTCTGGCATAACGCTTCTGTTTGCATTAACTAGAACTTTATCTAAACAATGGAAAAAATAGATATGTTTTCTGTTTCATATAACTTTTGTTTTTTAGCTCTGAGGTTAAATAATATTTCTGAGTCAGATTCGTCTTTTTAACAACCTTTAAGCCGATTCGATACAGTCAACTACCTTATAATGTTATTATAGTTGTTAAAAACCATAATAAATAATTCAATCCCTAGTATGTCAACCGTTGACCTCACTAATAGCCTTGAAGAAGACTTGCAATGTGGATCGAAACGTCGGCTTTAAAAATTAAGAGTTATTCTTACTAAAGAGATTTTTTTCTGATGCCCACCCGGACCATTTTCTTCCTCTCATATATATATATACTGTAGTAGATCCCTGCTCCAGAGACGTTTCAGACTCCTTTTTGGATTCTGTGGTAATGTATCTGTCAGTAACCAGTAAGTTACTTTGTAGTTAATCTTAAACATAAAGTACTTACTACTTGTTTGTACATTTACCGTAGCTTTGTGCTGCCATGGCTAATCGGACGATGCTACAGTGGGAGTCCTAAATTTAGCCTATCCAGGTATAATTAGGATAGGTATCTTTAAACTGACATCGTATAGGTCGGGGGGCCCGTTTTACGGGCCTTCCGAAGGACGTCAAAGATTTTTTATTCCCTTTTAAAAAATTCCAAGGCTACCAGCCTGGCTACGAACCCGGGATGTTGGGAGTAGTAGGTTGTTATGCTAACCACTAAACCACAGGTGACCCCATAGATATTATTAAAATAATCATTAACATGTTTTCCACAGCAATGGGCTTATAAGTCTTTAAGTCTTTAGTCGAAAACAAACAATTAATCCTCGATCCAAATCTACAAAATTTATTTTTAACAGCGTAGTAAAGCAGATAGTTTATGTGGAAAAAAAATTAATGTGAACATTATACGACTTCACAAATATGGCCCTGAATCATATACCAATTAAGTAATTATTATACAAGAATTTTATGTTAAATATAAATAATTACACTTTTTTTACGGGAGGAAGGAAATTTAAGTGTAACATTTACAATAAATTACATATTATTTTATTCCGCAATACATTGATTACTCTAAAAATCGATTTTAATATGAATAAAATAAAAGTTAGTTTGGAAATTAAAAAAAAATTCTGCACTAGGAAAACTAATGTCCTGATGGCGGACCTAATCATTTTCACAAATAAAAAAAAAGTTGATTCAATCTTACTGAAGTAGGAACTGAAGGTGTTAGTAGAGATACCTCCATTATAAGGTTCAGCTTAGTACTTATTGTGTACCTCCCTAGTGAGCATATGAAGATATGAGTTACCTCATAGTATAATAATTACCAGTATCACTACAACCCGTGAACGGGTCTGGGATTCAGTAAATGGTAGAGACTGTACTGTTTCGAGGACAACGGAGGTGAATTGTCTTAGGTCACGCTCAACCACTAGATTTTCCCCCTTTATTTTGGGTACCCTATTTATATTATATTTTATAGAGGCTGGGTGAACCCCAGGAGGGTCCTAGATCCTATTTGATCCTCCGACAGCAAACAGACTAAATAAAAGTCCCTTGCCCGCAGCGGGATTTGAAACAGGATTTCCGGCATAGCAACTCTACTGCTCTACCACTGAGCCACTCCGCTCTCGGATGCCAATATGTACAGGAATGGTACATATTGGCATGAATAAATACAAGTAGAGAAACTACCCAGTGGTAGTACTCAAATGAAAAGTTCAACTTAGAAGGTCACGAGGCCATCTTCTTTTCAGACGCCTCGGAGGAATATCAGGAATTGAAGAGGTTGTGAGGTTAGAAAGTAGTGTGTTTGAGAATGATATTTTTAATTTTAGCTTTGTTTTAAAGATTACAAAAAAATAATTTAGATTTTATAAGAAAATCCTCTTAAACTTATTTCACTTCATGTTTGTCTTTAAAAAGCAGTCCTACAATCGAAATATTGGAATAAAGTGAAGCTTGTCCAATTTTTTAAATTGGTGCATTCCATTCGAATTTAAAAACAGAGCTATATTTTGTGTAACGGTTTAAATAGATCAAGAACATTGGATTTGTTTTTGTCAAATTTTATAAATATTTATAAGTTTATTGATCAAGTACGACAAAAGTAGGTCTTCGATCCATTGCTGCGTACGTTCGATACGAAGCTATGTATTTAACACAGTATTTATTACATCACTAAAAAATTATGTTTCGTTTCTTGAGTTTCAGTTATTTATATCTAAATTATGTAATCTTTATATATATATAAAATAGAGAGATATATACAATGTACTTTATGGTAAATATCTCTGGATTCTCCAGCCAAGGACACAGACACTGCGTAGTGACAACTGTATACGTCTTATTGTCCAAGGTGTGGCTTAAAGTTCCTCTGCGCCTCTTAACTAGCGTTCGTCTATCTCATATCTTTTGTAAACAACACCAGTACATAGCTTATTATTATCTTGTACTGAACCTAAATACGTGAGTTTTAGTGGTATAGGATTTTTTAATAAGTGAATCGTATTTTTTATCCTGGAGTTAACAAACGGAGATGTTAACAGACATAGAAGATATAAAACCAGACCTTCTTATGAACTAACTGAGTGAGTTATTGTTATTGACTATCATTATAGCTTATCTGTTCTCCTACCTCTTACTTTCTCTCTATCCTTATCGTAGAGCTATTGTATATACATGTAAAAGAAGATGGGAGCTCAAGGATGTTTGGATTGCTGACAACACGGAAGCATTGATGAAACGTATTTATTACAAAACTATTTTATTAAACAATCTGCTTAAAGGTACTAACCAGTAACTCTAGAAACAGTGCAATTTCTACCATGTACTAAATCAAGACGCTTCATGAGTTGTAGTCGTAGAATTTTTATTACATTAATATTAGCCGTTCTTTTTCTCGGTTCTTACCGGAGAATGGACCTACCCGGACATAAGTCAAGGATTAGGCAAGAAAAATTAATGAGTAATATTCATAAGTTTTCGAAAGATTCTCGCAGTTCCGAGTAAGACTGATTTCTGCATTTGATCCAGAATATTATAATTAAAGACTAATTCTTTTATGCTGTTCAATGTTATTTCTGGAATCTTTCCATTCTTGGATATGACCTTGTTGTCATATCCAAGAATGGAAAGCGTTTGCTTAATGAAGCTTGTAATTTTTTTCGGAGACCCGGCGACCAACTTGCGAGGTTATCATCTCCCGGTAATCCTATTTTAACGATCTTCACGCATTTTTCTTCTTTTAGAATTAGAAAAAATATGAGGCTTGTTGTGAAGAATTGTGTGATCAGTTATAATGGTCCCAATAAAGGTTGACGTGCCTTTTCTCAATTATTGGTTGAGGGCTGTAGCTATAATAAGCGTAGGTCCACATATTACATTTTATATTTTTCTCGCAGATTTCTCTGTTGTCGAATTAACATCCCGGAATTCGAATTCAAGGGAAGTGTAAATGTTTTACTTATTCAAGAATTTTCTCAAAATTCTGCAGGTGTCCAACAGAACTACTAGGGAGAGGAGTGGCTCAGTGGTAGAGCACTGAGTTACCATGCCGGAAATCCTGGTTCAATTCCCGCTGCAGGCCATGATTTTTATTTAGTTTGTTTGGAGCGGGAGATGGATCATATAGGATCTAGGGCCCTCCTGGGGTCCACCCAGCCTTTATAAAAATAGGGTACCCAACCTAGGACAAGTCACCTCCTTGCAGAACCGTTGTCCATGAAACAGTACAGTCTCTACCATGTACTGAACCCCATACCCTTCATGGGTTGCAGTGGTACAGGTTTTTTTTTTTTTTTGTCCAACAGAACTGCCTTTTGTGCCTATTTTAATTTCTCCAAATGGATACCAAGGTCTTCTGTATCCTCCCATGTGGATTTTAATACCAGAGCTATTGACCAGGTGATTATCGGATTTATTGGCACTTTCTCCAAATGATAAAATTATTTTAACTCAATAGAAAGTTCTTGGTATTTCCTATTTTTTTGGATCTGGTGTTCATAACGTTTGCATCACACGGGACTGCTATTTCTATGATTCTATCAATTTTCTTCGCTTTATGGATCAAGAAATTATCCGGACGGTTATGTATTACCCTGTGGTCCGAGATTATTTGCTCATCCCAGTAAATTTGTATATCGTTATTTTCAAAACGTAGAAGAAATTGGTCCGTAACAATAAACAGCTTTCCCTGTATAAGAGAATTTCCTTGACTCCCAGTCGGACTATTTTTTTTCTCTTTTATTATTATTGTATTACATCCACCACTGTTGAATAAGGCGAAACATCTGTTCTGATGTTATGCGCAGTAGATATCTTAGCCTGGTATACCATTACCATCTTCTGTGAATACATTATTCTTTGAGGACATTCGTCGGGAACACGTGGATAAATTCTCATTCAGCTGTTCCACATCTTGCTGATTACAATTTGAAATTTCTCAATCCAGTTCCAAAGGCCTATCTGTTTGAATATGAGTGCGTTAGGAACAGTGCGTGGGCAAGTTACAAAACACGGAGCCGAAACTGGCTCTTGCGAAAGGTTGTCTGGCGACTGCCCGACGCACGTAGTTGGGCCATCGCTTCGAAATTCGGAACTGAATGGAGGGGGAATGGATTGCTGAAACTCTTCGGATACTTAATCTTCTCTACGCTTTTAAATAAAAAAAAACTGCTTAATATATCTGAAGCCAAGATGAATAAGTGGTCAAGTCAAATTTTGTCTACATTGAATTAATTGTAAGTGTAAAGCGGAATCGTGTCATTATGCGTAAAGTTCCTGTATCGCTAGACATTTCCTTTTCATATTCCTCTTATAAAATACACCCGGTGTAATAAAAGAGATCCCATCTATCCTTACTATAATATTATTATCAACATAATAATATAAGCCAAGGGGCTAGGGAAAAAAAGCCAAGATGGTAAGCGATCTACAGCGTATAACATCAGTACAGAAGTTTCTTCTTATGTAAATGTAATACAACTATTATAATAATAATAATAATTATGCAATAAAAATTGCACAACTACAACCTTTGATTTAGTACGTGGTAGAAATTGCAGTGTTTCCACAGTTACCGGCCAATGGCTTTAAGCAAATTTTGGTACTTGTGTATTAGATGCACCACCAGAAAAGGCCAATGTTTTACGCATGCGCAAGTAGTTACATTTTATAACAGTTACATTTTTAACAGTAACAGTTACATTGTTTACCGATTCATTCTTCTTTGTTTCTTCCTGTGTTCTAGAGTTGTTGTATCCTACTTTTTGTTTGTTGCTGATTTGTTGTTTGTTTGGTGGTTAGGGATGGTTAGGGGTGGTTTTTATTTTAATTTTTTTATGATATATTCCGTTATTTATTTCTATTATTATTATATTAATTTATATTATATATTTCATTATTTCTAGAGTTGTCGTTGTATCCTCATTTTATTTGTTGCTGATTTGCTGTTTGTATGGTGGTTAGGGATGGTTTTTATTTTAAATTGTTGATATATTCCATTATTTATTTCTATTATTATTATATTTATTTATATTATATATTTCAGTATGTTGTTATATATGTTACATATTCAATTATATTATTATTAGTTCCATTTATTTATTTCCATTATTATTATATTTCATGTTATGTTATGCAAATTCTAACCCCAATAAAAATATTTAAGAAGGTTATCTAAGGTAACTGTTAGAAATGTAACTGTTATAAAACGTAACTGGTTGCGCATTGGCCTTTTCTGGTGGTGCATCTAATACACAAGTATCCAAATTTTTTAATAAAATAGTTTTGTAACAAGGAAGTTTCATCAATGCTTCCGTATTGTCAGGATTGTAACTTCCTTCTATAGAGAAAAGATAGGAGAGTAGGGAGTAGAGATGTAGAGTAGAGATAGGTTATAGTGTGTAAGAGAGTAGTCTCTAAGTTAGATGTAGTCCATAGTCAATAAGTTATAATTATAGCCAATTGTCAATAAGTCACTCAGTTCATAAAAATGTCTCTTCTATATATCTCGTATATATAAGACAATATATTTCTTAAGAGTCGTCCACTGTTTGCTAACTCGAGGATAACAATTACGATTCACTTATTAAAAAATCTGTACCATTAAAACTCATGAAGAGTATCTTACGTTCAGTACAAGATAGAGACTCTACTGTTTCTAAGCAAATGGTTCTACAGTGAGGAGATTTCTACAAGAGCATGCACTTGAAGGGTATTCCATTTATAATGGCTGGGTGAGCCCTAGGAGATCTTCCCCAGGGTCCATTCTTGGTTCTTGGCAGAACAAATAATTTATCTGCCGCAGTCGGATTTGGAGATTTGAACCCGGAAAAAATAAATTTACTCTGAAGCAGTGCACAGCGGAACAGCAACAGAGTTAGATGATGGTCTGGAGGGTGAGAGCGAGTCCAGGGAAAATCGATAATGAACTAAATTAAGACTGTTAAGTGAAAATGACGCTAAAGGGTAAAGACTGGGAAAGGACCCCCCCCCCCCCCCGCAGGTAGCAGAGGTTAATAACTTGCCTTACCTAACTAGAGCAGGCTCAGGACCTTCACTTAATAAATAATAAAAACACATATTTTTATATTTACAAATATAAATATTTTATTTTAATATTTAATTTATTTTATATATATATATATATAACCCAGGCATCTGCTATTTGGATGCCCTGAAGATCGTCTACACCCTAGGCCGAAACGTTGGCACAATTAAAAAATAAGTTCTGCTTATTTTGTGATATCTTTGCACTCCCTGATCAATTTAATCCATCAATAGAATTATCCAGTCAACTATTTTACACACAAATCTAAATAAAATCGTTTGATTTTTTCAAGATCAATATTATTTCATAAAATTCTGTCATGGCGTGCGCTCAAAAGAAATTCCTTACATTTCTAAATATTTCCTAAAAGTTTAGAGTGAACACAGGCTTCTACCCTGTATTCGGTTAATTATAGAACATTACTTCATAGCATCTAAAATTTTGTAAGTTTTGTTTGATGTATATAAATAAATATATATTTTCTTTTTAGTTATTTAAATATTAATTTTTTACTTAAATTATCCCTAAAAAATTCAGACATATAATCAGTTCTAATTTTAGTCCGGGTTCGGTTCAACAACAGTTCCTTTCATAGCGCCAGTTCACACTGGCCGAGAGATAAGGATGACAGCTCAGCCAACATCTATGTAGGAACGTAACTCTAATTAGAACATGACATGTTTATGTTTGTCATTTTATGTTATAATAAGCTTTGTTCTGTAGCTGATGTCATGGCTGGGAATGCATGTTTACATATTTCTTTATTATCTACTCTTTTAAGAAGAATCCAGGAAACAATAAATAATCGAAATTCTTACTATCTCATTTCGGAGGAAGTCTAGGATAAATTAATTATCGAAAAATGTAAATAGAAATCTCGTGATATTTATTATATGTTTTTTTTCATAATATTCAAGAGAAAAAAATAGATAAATTGCTGGGAAAAAATCCAATATTTCCACTACTAAATTAGGCTGTCTAACTTTGATATCAACCAATCAATTATATGAACAATTCACTCGATTCTCCTAACCATTTAAGTGCAAACCAGAATCATGAAAAATACAAATATTAGTCCTATTATGATTTTTAACTTCTGTAGAAAAGTTTAACAATAGCAGTATAAATATATTTCAAGCAAGCTACCAAAAAAAAAAAGTCTTTAAGTAGAAGAGAATATACAGCTACAGACAATATTACTGCGATGTAGCTGAATTTTTTGATTAGTCAGGCAGAAAATCGAATTAGCTCTCATGTTATTATGTAAATTTTATTTTATTTTATTTTTTACTAATTTTTTAATATTTTTATTTTAAAAGAAAAGATATGTCCAGGACCGGGACTCGAACCCGGGTCTTCCAGATCACTAGTCTGGGACTCTACCATTTGAGCTATCCTGAGCCCTAATAAACGCTTCCCGGTCGTGGTAATATATTTTCTTTTCAAATAAAAAATATTTAAAAAGTAGTAACAACTAAAATAAAATAAATTATAATAATTATAATGACGTAAGTCAACTAGATCCAAATTAAAATAATGCTCAAAGAACGTTCTTCCCATCGTATACTTCGCAAAAATGCGAGAAGCGGGGACTTGGGATCAGTGAAAAGAAAAGATTTGACCAGGACCGAGAAGCGTGTTTCATTAGGGCCCAGGATAGCTCAAATGGTAGAGTCCCAGACTAGCGATCTGGAAGACCCGGGTTCGAGTCCCGGTCCTGGACATATCTTTTCTTTTCAAATAAAAATATTTAAATATTATGTAAATTGTTTAAATAATGCACAATTTTATGGGTTTTTTTAAATACTATATATAAATTAAACTATTTATGTTTGTTGGAGTTTTGAATTTTATAAATGTAAACACTTCTTTTAAGCAGAAGTGTTTGTTTAACACTGTAACGTTTCGCTACTTGCAAAAAATCAGTATTTATTTTGATCTCAAAGCATGAATGATTTTCGCATAATTTTTTAGTTTAAACTCGGCCGAAATGGCGTCTAAACTACCTGAAATATCAAATCTGTGGCGAGGCAGCGTAAGTGAGTTTAACGGAGGTTAAAGAGATTTCTCGAGAGAGACTTGAGCCTTCAAGGCAAAGAAGATCGGAAGAAGTTCAGGATCAATTTTCTGTCAATAATTTATGGTTTTACTAAAACGAATATTCAGGAAATGTTCATGTCTGTTATTGTCAAAATAATGAAAGTATTATATCATGTGCATCAGTATTATTTTATTATCTATATGATAATATGATATTATCTATGTTAACTAATTCAGACATATCCCCCCCCCCGTACAATTCAACGTACTACGCAGTAACTCCACCTGCCTTAGCACTTCCATGTCCTCCTCGACTAGCGTACTCCCCAGGACTTCCTGACCGGCCGAAGAGGCGGGGTTCTGGCATCTGCTGCCCTTCAAGAGATGACCTTCAATGCCGTCCGGAATTCGGCTTCCGCTGCGCTTCTACTGCCATTATATTCGCGTGCGCAATAACACTGCGCTAGTGCCGTGCCTCAACAGTGCCTCGCTCTTCGAAGCTATATATATGTATACATAAGATGTAAAAACATTTTTAGAGATATAGAATTTTATCGGCGTCACCTAGCAACTGTTTTTTGATTTATTTTTGACTTGATTATTTAAGTTATAAATATTTTTTAGTTCAAACTAGGACCGAAATGGCGCCTAAACTACCTGAAATATCAAGTCTGTGGTGAGGAAGCGTAGGTGAGTTTAACGGAGGTGAATTTAGGCCATATCTTCGAGGATTGTCCTAGGTACAGTGGAGTGATGGAAAGGTGTGGTGTACCTCGGCAGATGCAAAAGGCGTTGGGGGATAACGAACAATGTTTAAATAATGCGTTAAAATTTATTAAAAACACCAATATATACCAGTCAATTTGACATATACATTTACACGTTTATGTGTATGTGTGTATGTGGGTTTATGTATGTGTGTGTATATGTGTGTATATATATATTGTCGGTGTGTATAATGTTATATGGATAATATAAATTCTATATTATATCATAATGTTTATTCATGATGTTCATGATGTTTCATTTATTCATAATGTTTATTATTCATAATGTATAATGTTATATGGATAATATAAATTCTATATTATATCATAAATCTTATATAACGTTATATTTTATATGTATATGTCATATGTATAACGTTTTATTTTAATTTAAACAACTTCATATAAGTTACATTTCTATCATATGTTTAATATGTTAATATGGTTTTACTATGTGCCTAATGTTATGTTATGGTATGTTATTATGTAAATATGTAACAATATTTTTACTAAGTCTAATAAGGTAACAAGAATATATAAATGTAATTATGTAGGTAATGTAAATATGTATATTCTCTAGTGGTAATTATGTAGATACTGTAAACATTTATACTCTCCAGTAGTGAGGGCAATAATAACCATTTGTAGTTGTTTGCCCTTAAAAAAATAAAACAACAACAACAATATTTTTAAATTAGGCAAATCACAAAGTCACTATTCTTGACTTCTTCATGTTGTTACAATAAATATATTTGGATTTATTTGAAATGCATTGATGAAAGAAAATAAAACTTTTAAAACTAAAACTGTTATTTCAACACGGATAGTTAACTAAAATAAGGTTAAGAGATTGTTGTTATAAACTATAAATTATTTTATTTATCTGTAAAACGAACATTTTTTATTTATTTATTATTTTATTGAATTGTACAACTGTAATATATACATCTAGTACAAGGGCTATATGTCTAACTAGATACATGAAAGGGCATGTAGACACTGGCAGCACTCTAATAACATTTCTATAATATAATGTCCCGAGGCCATCTTCTCTTCAGGCGCCTAGGAGGATTGTCCGGGATGGAAACTAGTGGGTTTGGATGGGGCTGGAGTTTATTATAGAATGATAGGCATCTGGAATGGGCTAAATCGGTAACATATGGAACGTCCAGGTCATTATGGATGGTTTTATTTGTGATAAAATAAGGAGCGTTTAGGATTTTGCGAAAGATTTTGGATTGCAAGGATTGAATACGAGAGGAATTTGATGGTTTGGTGGAGCCCCATAGTTCAATTCTAATTATAACAGTCACATAAATAAGTCTTTTGTAATTGATCTGAAGCTTTGAGCGTTTGTCTAGAATGTGTTGAAGTACTCGGAAACGTCTAGCTATTTCTTGTCTTTTCAGTCTCGTGTGAGGGTTCCAAGTAAGACGTTTGTCTAAGTTGAGTCCTAGGTAGCGAACCTGTTTAACAGGGATAAGTGGAGTACTATTAAAGGATACAGTAGGACAGGAAGTCATGGGTTTTCAAAACGAACATAAACTTTTTAATTTATTTTATTTAATGCAAAACACTTAATATATAAAAACAGTATTGACTGCTTATTTGAATTTTAATAAGCTCATTATGGTGTTTTTTTTCTAAACCAAATCTAAAATTAAAAAAAATAATTAATTAATTAATTTAATGAAATACTCAATATCTCAAATTAATGGTAAGTGTGTTTTATTTTTTTAATATAAATAAGGACAAATATTTCTCGGTCCCTATAATGTGCCCTTCATGGGTACTGTTACAGGTTTTTTTTATTGAAGAGAAATGAGATATGTACCCCATATCTTATCAATGTGCAATTACATATCCAATAGAAGTTCACATTTCTCTAATCTAACTGAAAGTAGTTAGAATCAGTAAATGTTTAACGTTTCTTTTTTTTAAAACGAGGCGTCTGAAAAGAAGATGGCCCCGTGACTTCTTAGTTGAACTTTTTTAAATGATTGTGTTTTGGCGGTCATTACCGAATAGTTTTTAACAACGAATGCTGGTATCGACATTTATCCTTCGGGTTCAATATACCTTTTATTTATATTGAAATAAAAATAGGAATGATTATTTTCTATAAGTTTAAAAAATAAATATAACGGCCTTCGAATTAGATGGTTATAAATACTGAAGGCGATAAGAATAAAGTAGGGATAAAGACGTCTAGTCTTGAATATTTATTTTGGTAATCCAGCGAAGTGTAGATAATAAACAAACGTGGCTATTTACGTGAGATATCTTCCTCTTAAAGAGCAACAGTCTCGTAAAGAAGTGGAAGGCCTAGCAGTTTATGGTAGGTTGGTTTTAGTTGATATCTCTGGACCAAATCTCTGAGTAACCGATACTGTTGTGTATCCGGTACCGTTGGGGATATCGAGCTAATCGGTTTCGAACATTTGGTCTATGTGAAAAGTATATTTTATCGATAGCTAGAGATTATATCTCATAGTTATATTTTCTCTCTCTATTATATTAAAAAAAATGAAGAAATCGGGACGGACCGTAACGGAGACTCCACACTTCCTATTCTCAGAACTATTGATTGTCATTTGATCGGTCGTCTTCTCTCCAACTCTTCCTAAAATACATAGCGTAATATAATTTTGATTCTTTTAACTATCATGTCTTCTCTCTAATATACAAAAAAGTTTTTAGTGATGGCCCAGTAATATTTTATTTTACATATAAGGTGGAATAATAAAAATCTATCGAAAAAACTAAGTTTAACTTCGATTAATTTCGAATTGAAGTACAAATTGATATGCTGAGATCTAGTCTTGAATTCTTTTCGAGCATACACAAAAAAAGCGCAGACAACTACTTAAGAAAATAACTTTAAGTAGTTGGCAGCGCGCAACTACTATTTGTCAACTATCAGTTAAGTAGTTGTAGTAACGGAGCTACAACTACAGTTACACTTCAACGAATAATTCACACTCTACGTTTTTGCAAACTTTTAGCTTTTGTTTGTAAAAAGTTGCAAGGATAAAATAGGTCGATTCGATGATTCTCAATAAATTATTACTACTAGAAAGGAGGTTACTAGCTAGCAGTTGGAACTACTTTATCTTCCTATATCTCTACTTTCTGCTAAGTCCTTTGTTTTGCCTTTGGTTCGTTCTAGCCCGTTAGTCAAATAACCTATTTGAATTTAAGATATTTTAAAAAAGGGCATCTTAAATAGGATAAATAGTTTAATTTTTATGTGCGTAATATTTAAAAAAATGAATTCTAATAAAAATAATTAAATTTGTTTAAGATATATTTTCTGATTCATATACATTGTTCTGCTGCTTGGCAATATATATTTAAGAGTTAATTTAACTCTCGAAAACGTTTTTATACCAGGAGCCTTTAAATCGGGTTTTTTGAGGCTTTATTTACGAATGTTTTGGCCAGATTTATTTTAAATTTCTTTTCAATATTTATATTGTAAAAAGAAAGGTAACAGAAGGTTTTTATTTATTTAGAAACCGTAGTTTTTACTATTTGTAATCGTAATTTCATACAATAAAGGAGGTTCTAAAAAACAAAAACAATTATTTACGAAACAGCCGCGGTGATTCGAGGAGCCCAGAAGCGGATCTAGACCGAGAGGCTAGTCTTCGGAAAGTTCCGCTTTGGCTTATAGACACCACGAGATAACACTATACTGAGCAGATAATTGAATGTACGATCAATGTTCAGTTGAGCCGTCACCTGACACACACTTCCAAAGAAAATATTATTTTTGAACTGACCGACTGAGCTAACCGGGCTGGAAAGGCCCATGAGGCGGCACCCAGGCATCCCCCCCCCCACGAAGTAATGCCTAACGGCGGTCCGTGGAGGGTGGAGAACAGGTGTTGGGTGGTGAGGGAGGTGGTTTTAGTGGGTAAAAATCCCTCACACGGATAGGTACGGGCCTATGCGCGTCTTTTGAAGATTTCAACCTTCCAACGTAAAAAAAAAAAAAAAAAAAAAAATCAAGTTAAAAAAATCACACAAGTTAAAAAAATCAATCTGGAATACAGGATACTTGTAAGTTGCAGTTATAAAATTCGAGCAACGAGCAGTACAATTACATGAAAAAATGTATAATTTGTAAAATGAATTTGGTCCGCCGTTTGGCGACCTGAGGTAAACCCTTTGATTAACTTATTTTAATACGTATTAACTTTACTTTAAACAAATCTTGTGCTCGCATCAAATTATTTATTTATTTATTATTTAATTTTTATTTGCACCTGCGGAATTGCGCATTCAGCAAATTTGATCCGAGTGTTTTTCTCTTTGCTTTTCTACATGATCATCCAGTTTTGGAATAAAAATATCAATAGTTGAGTAGGTCTCTTGGCCAATGTCTTTTTAATCTTTTCCTATCAAGTCCAGGTAACAGGGGGCAGGAAAGCAGAAGAACGAGTGGGTTTGGGTGATTTTGTGTCGATGAGTGGAATGTCATGTATTTGTTATGAATATATGATTTTATAGTGGCAATGTTCAGGTCGTTGTGTATGGCGTGATTCGAAATATACCATGGTGCATTATTATCTCTAAATAGGTTTTAGTATACTGTTATAGATAAGGCGTTTGTTTCGTAAGTCAAGTGAAGATCTGTAGTCCAGAAGATGTTAAATAATTTAACTATAATAATTATAATAATTTAAATTTAAATAATTTAAAACAAAAGCATCAAATAAATAGAAAAATTAGTTTAAAAGTTAGCTTTATTTTAAATCTCATTAAATTGAAAGAACAGTAACCTCTCACTATACACTATCATGTACTAATAAGTATCTATAAATGTTATATATACATATAATATGCATAGATAAAACTGAAGAAACTTGTATAAAATACTTACCTTAAACATAACTACATAAGGAAACCTAACGTATATACCCCCGAAACATAACGTATATTCAGATGCAAAGATTTTTTTGAAGGATAAAAATAAATCTAGACGAAATTCGAGATAGTTTCTTTGTCTTTTTCATCCTTGTGTTATTTCTGAGAGTAATATTTAAGGATAGGCTTGGTATTTGTCACCTGCGAGCGGCACAATTTTTTCGATTGTCAGAATTTTTTTAAAAGAATTCTGACAAATGCAGACAGTTTACTCTAGTTCCGAAATACACTCAATAAAAAAAAAACTAAACAGTTTCGAGGGGAAGTCATTTTTGTACGTGCCATTTTTTCTAAATTATACTTTATCCAAAAGATATTTTCGTTCTATAGACTTCACTATTTCAGACCCACCGACTGGTACAAATATAAATTTATTTTTTATGCGTTATCGAGACTGGCTCTGACAGATACATTATTAACATCTTAACATAGGGAATATTTTGGCAATTGAATATGTTATTGGCAAACTGTACAATCGTTGGCTTGGAAACAATACATACCAGACTCAATTCCTTTCATGGATCTTAGTACAATTTTTTATAATCCTATTATCTATAAAAATAATATATTAACTAATTTTTTTTTTTAAATGTACCGATAGCACCCATTAAGGTACTAAGGTTCAATACTGCCCTTAGGCATCGGTTGTGCAGGAAAAGTATTTGTCTAAGATCAATCTCAACCGCCAGGTTTTTTTCTACAATTAACGGTACCCAATTTATAATGACCAGGTGAGCCCCAGATCTGTGGATTCCACTGGTTCCATCCATGGCTGTTAAGAGATTAGGTAATTTATCAGTCACAACCGGATTTACACCTCAAGTCTTCAGCATAGCAGCTCGATCGATATATTATTATATTATTATTAATATTATCGATATGTACTATACTTACTGAGCATTTACGATTAATGTTATAATTAATTCGAAGCTTAGAAGGTTTGTCAAGTAACTAATGACGAAGTAGGAAACCAGTTACTTATTTCAGTTCTGTATGATGACTCCAAGAAAAACATTTGTCGAAATGAAGCCTTAGGTTACAATTGCGTTCCTAGTAAATAGGCGGAATTATATACCTGACATCAGATCTGCCCGTAGCGAGAATAAGACTCCTAAGCCAAAGTAGAGTTTACCCGAGCAAACAAATAGTTGTTTACGCCAATAAAACAACCCACAGAATTAATACTGAAGACAATTGCCCTCTGTGCTTAAATGAATCATGTGACGATTTAAAACACATTCTTTTCAACTGTCCATTTTATATAGAACCAAGAAATAAAAACATTAGTTCATACGATAACAATATTTATCGTTTATATTTATACAGTATTGAATCCTAAACACAAAAATGATATTATTAATCTCTGTAACTTCCTATATAACGCTCTGAATATTAGAATAACTCTTACCCATTGACATATATATGATTGTTTACTTTGAATTATATAAATTCTCCTTTACTTACATACAAGGTTTATTACAAGAGTTTTCCATATTTTGATGTAGTGGCGACTCAGGGCCATATTTTTGATTTTATCTTCGTTACAATGTTTATTATTATAATTATCTACTTTCTTTTTCTGTATGTTTACTATTCTGTTATTTTTATGCACTATTATTTTTGTAAAACTTCTAACTAAACTCTTTCTGTATTTTACTAATGTAAAAATCAGAAAAAAAAAATACAGTACTGTATGGTAGCAAGCCATAGGTTTACGATGATGGGTAAACTATTTTGAAGGGATTTATTGGAATTCATTTTAATTCTCAATTTACTATACATCTTTTAAATATAAAGAAAGGATTGAAGAGTTTACTAACTAATAAGGTGATCAATCTTCACATGTGTAATCAGAATATATTGTAAGGGTAGTGTTGGAATGTCTATTGAATGCACTGTATATATTGTACCAAGGTTATTTAAGGCATTGTTAAGAAAAGATAGTCAGAAAAAAATAGGGGATGGAAATTAAAATGACTAGATACAACTAAGTTTTAAGTATAAGATAGAACTAACTGCTCATTTCAAAATAGGGTTGAATGTATGTAAAGAGTTGGAGATTATATTTTATTTAGTGCATGTATTTGATATAAAGTGATTATTTTATTATCATTTTGTTTATGGGAATTATAGGTAACTCTGCTTAACTGTAGCATTTTTCTCAGTACGTAACTGAATACTATTAGATGGGATAATAACGGCACGATAAGGAAACTTAAATATAAACTGAATTCAGAAAGCTCTAGACTAAACAAGGAAATATTTTTGATAAAAAAACAAACAAAATCTCTTATCACATAACACTCCTGATACCCTAATATTTTGACTGTCAGTAGATCGATGTTGTGTAATCCCCACCTCCGAGATCTGATGATACAGCAAACATCAGAAGGTTCTGGCTCTGTTATTTTATCTGTCAACAGAGTAGGGCGGCTCTAGTAAATACCTGTGGTAGAGGACGAGGGAGTGAGTGTGGGGTATCTGTACTCATAGCGCCAACAGAGGAAATACATATATCTATATATATATATATATATATATATATATATATATATATATACATAAGTATTGACAAAAATTAGTAAAATTTAGCCGCGTTTAGCAACTTTTGGTAGGGGATAAGCTTGTGGTTTCTCGTCAGCAATATGCTCTAGACTGACGACATCTATTTGCCTGTGCATGAGATATGCAATTTATTTTAATTAACTTTAGTTCAAAAGTTAGCATTGCATTGATATTACAATAATACTCTTTTCCTAAAAATTCGTTAAATAGTGCAATTGATACTAGTAATAACTTGAATCATCACTGGTTGAATTTATTTTCCAGTTTTTTTTTATTTTGCCGATTTTTCCTCTTTTCTAAAATTTTTGAAATAACTTGAAATATCAATGCGAAATAAAGCATTTTTTTTATCCGAAAGGTTTTATCTTTATCGAAAAAGATAGCAAAAAATCATGAATCTTCAACTTTCAAAATATTTTCATTTAATTTTTTTTTTTTTCGTCTAATTAACCATAAAGTTAAAAAGTTATAAAAAATGATTAAATATCCACAATAAAAAAAATTGTTAATTTTAAACATGAAAAAAAGAAACAATATTTACAAAAATATTAAAAAAAAGAAATACTTAGAATAAAAAAAGTGTGGTAATTTATTATACATATATATATATAATATATATAAAAGTATACAATCGTATAAGGTAACAGAGAGTGAGGAAATAACAAACATAAATTAATATAAATGCTTTAATCAAGAGATAATTTAAATAATTGTATGCCAGAATTTTTCATTTCAATTTCAAAGTTGTTTTTGTTAATTGTTAAATTCAAAAGTTGTTAAATGTAAAGTTGTGAACTTCAAAGTTGTTGTTGTTAATTCATTACAAACTGTAAATTAATAACCAATATTTGATCCTCCATTGTCCTTGCTATAGATGCTTTTGTTGTTGTTTCCGATTGTTTTATTAACTTATTATAGATGTATTGTTTATTAGTATGTGTGTGTATATGAATATATATTTTTTTTTTTTTTTTAAAGATAAATAATTATAAAAATAAAAATCTACAGGCGTTGATGACCCTAGGGTTTTACGCCTCTAAGCAACAAGAAACAAACAAACAAAATTGTTTTTAATACTGTTTTGCAGTTTAAAATAAAATTTTATTATTATTTTCTAGTCTATGTTTTTTTTACGCTTTTCAGTTTATTTTCTAATTATTAGTCAGTACCTAGAAACATTTATAATATAATTCGAAACGTCAGCATTTGATAAAAGCCTATTTGACTAAGGTAATGTTACGAAATGGCCAACAGTAGAGGATAAGAATATCCTCAATGCCAGCCGGGGTGGCCTTGGCAATGATACACAGGAAGTTTACTAATCGCTCAACATACAAAATATGTTTTTAATCAGGCCTTTCCCGGGAAATGGCGTATACAAGATAAAGAAAGGATGAGATAAAATAACTAAATAGGAATAGTTAGCACTTTGAAAAAAAGAACTACCACCAAAAAATCATTAGCTTTCTCTAATAATAATTTGATAAAAAATAATATCGAGGCGACCTGTGGTCTAGTGGTTAGCGTAACAAACTACTAAGCCCAAGATCGCGGGTTCGTAGCCCGTCAGGTGACACTAGGATTTTTTTAAGGGAGAATAAAATCCTTGGTTATGGCGTCCTTCGGAAGCGACGTTAAAGAGGTCCCGAGCCTGTCAGGTACTCGTTAAAAAATCCCTATCCTAATTAAACCTGGATAGGCAAAATTTAGAGTAATTAATAGATAGCAAAGTGTAGCATCGTCAAATTAGCCATAGCAGCATAAAGTGACGTTAAATGAACAGAAAAAAACAACTAATATCACGGATTAAAATATTAGGCAGATTTTCGCTTCGAGTTGAATCACAAGTTTTAATTTTCCATTCTAATTCCAAATACTATTTTCCAAATATAGAAGTTATCCGGAGCTTTAGTGTGGAAACGAGGATAAAATGTAAGTATAGTATGTAAATATATAAAATATAAAAATAAAAAAAAAGGTCTACCATTACGACTGATGAACAATAAGTATACAAAATACAGTACAGTCTCTGCAACTTATTGAATCCAATAAGTTGTAGAGACTGTACTGATTCTAGAAAAACGGTAGGGCTGATAAGTGATTTGTCCGAGATCACGATCAACCACCAGGTTTTTCCAAGATTAAGGTTGCCAACCTTATAGAAGTTTGGTGAGCCCAAGGAGAGTCGGTAGATCTCACAGGCTCTATCTGTGGCTATTAATAGATTAATTAAACATTTTTTACGACAGCCGGATTCGAACCCGAGACTTTCAGCTTAACATCTCATCACTCTACGGCACTCCTACCTCATTTCCTCATCCTATTAATGGTAACTTAATTTTTAAATTTCATTTTAGTGCTGATTTTTGTTTGTGAACAGGATTTACCACATTTCGTGAAACTTTTGTAGCTTTATTTCCTACGAAAATTTTCTCTACATCAGTTTATCTGTTAGGGAGCGGAGTGGCTCAGTGGTAGAGCACTGAGTTGCCATGCCGAAAATCCTGGTTCAAATCCCACTGCGGGCGAGACTTTTATTTAGTCTGTTAGCAGCTGGAGATAGATCCTATGGGATCTAGGACCCTCACTCAGCCTCTATAAAATGTTATAAAAATAGGTTAACCGAAAAAAGGGAAAAATCTGGCGGTTGACCGTGACCTAGGACAAGTCACTTACTTGCAGAACCGTTGTCCATGGAACAGTACAGTCTCTATCATGTACTGAACCCCAGACCCGTTTACGGGTTTCAGGGGTACAGGTTTTTAGTTATTCTGTTACGGTCTTAACACATATTCGTAAGATCATGGTTGCAGTAATCCTCCCATCTACGCCTCCGTCAACCAATTGGACGTATAGCAGTAAGCCTTTATTAAACTACAATTTTATCGTTTTCTTCTCGTATCCAATCCCTACAATCCAAAATCCTTCGTAAAATCCTCAATGCTCCTTATTTTGCTAAGAATAAACTCATCCATAATGACCTTAATGTCCTATTTGTTGCTGATTTGGGCCGAACCCGGTATCTATCCTTTCATAACAAACTTCATTCCCACTCAAACCCTCCAGTTTCAAACCTAGCTTCCTCTTCAATTCCCGATAATCCTCCGAGGCGTCTGAAAAGAAGATGGCCACGTGACCTTTTTAGTTGAACTTGTGATATGAGTACTACCAGTGGGTAGTTTCTCTACTCGTCATTATGTATCACTTAGCCTATTTACTTGTTTTATTATTGTATTACAAAGTTGTAAATATCAATAAATAAATCGTTTCAATTATATTAAGTGAGTGCATGCTCTGTAATTCCTCCTTGTATAAGCACCCATTGAACTCATAATTTTTTCGGAACTAAATGATTAGTATCGTTATTGTATAAGACTAAGTCCAATGGTAAAACCACAGCGTGTTATGAAACAACAGAACAAACACCCGAAAAATTATTTGCAGTCTCGGAACCTTTGGACCAGTCGAAAAGAAAACAGAGATATTTGTTCGTAGTTAGCAGCTACGGACTGTTGACCCAAGGATTTCGGGACAAACATAAACATGTTCCAAACGTGTTTTGCTTCGTTCGACAAAATTTTATATTCTGTTTCTTGTTCGAGAATCTTTTAGTAGGAATGTTGGAAGTGTAGAGTCAAGCGTCCTTTCGATATAAATTTTAGGTAAAACATTTTAAAATACCAATCGATATCTCAATGGTAATTTAAAAATATAAAATACCACATGATTAATTTATTGGATACGAAATAATTTCATTTTTAACCTAAAAAAAATCGATCAATTCACGATAATCATTTATGAAAAAATTGTTTTTTGTATGTAATTCAAATTTTATTATAAACTACATAATTTTTGAGTAATACAAAAATTATGTAGTTTATAAAGCTTTTATGAAATAATTGGAAAAGTAATCCATTTTTCAGAAAAGCGACTACAAAATATTATAAGTTGAGTAGGCATGTGACCACAGCCACTAATTGCACTAAAGATGGCCTACACCGTAGCCCGAAACGTTGGCAATGTTAAAAAATAAGTTCAGCTTTTTATTGTTTTATCATTGACTTCACCCCCTGACCAATTCTATCCATCACAAAGTATTATAATTTGGAACACTTCAGTTTTTTTTTTAATAATCATCTACCAACAAGCTGAAAGTATATTTTTCGATTTTAAAAAATAAATTAAAAATGTAAACATTGTATACATTTGTAGCAGACTTACTTTTTAAAAAATTACATAATAAATTATGAAAATCTTAGCGAATCAAAGGGTTCACTGCCGATACCACCAATTGCCAAATATATAAATCTTCTTCCCCAAATTACATCCTGTGAAAAACCAATAAGATCATCTTTAGCTCAATCCTCCCGCCTACGTCTCGGTCTACATCTCATACGTTTACGTTCATTACCAAACACAACTTAACGAGCCCATTTCAGTATCTATATACATATATATAAAGCCTATTTTTCTATTTTTCATAAAACATAAATGATGTTTGAGATGAATTCTATACACGCTGTTTAATTATTTTTAAATTATGTTTTTTATTATAATTGATTGATGCGTTTTATTTTACAAAGGTGATTCACAATAAACATATCGATGTTTGAAAAAGGGTATATTAATCATTAGGAATGATACACATTAAAATGTTAATTGTATTCTTTGCAATATGTTTTCTCTAATATATATTGCTCACATAGAGAACAATACGACATTAATTCAAGAGGCGTTCCAACTAGCCTTGATAAAGACAAACTCCTGCATCCTAATGGTCAGTCAAACGGATGGAAATTTAATTCGAGAAGACAAACTATTTCTGACCACATTTAAAATTCTCATACACTTGTTTACAATTAACATCGTCTGCAGTCGATAATAACAAGGAATATCTGCGCAGGGAACAAATATCAAATAAAATTTATTATTGTAAAATATAAATAAAATATTTTATATTATTTTTTAAACATTTAATACGATTTTAAGCTTCAATAAATAAATTTATAAAAAAATGTATAAAAAAAAACAACCTGTACCACTACAACCCATGAAGGGTCTGGGGTTCAGTACATGGTAGAGACTGTACTGTTTCATGGACAACGGTTCTGCAAGGAGGTGACTTGTCCTAGGTCACGCTCGACCGCCAGATTTTTCCCCCTTATTTTGGGTACCCTATTTTTATAATATTTTATAGAGGCTGGGTGGGCCCCAGGAGGGTCCTAGATCCTACATGATCAATCTCCGGCTGCAAACAGACCAAATAAAAATCATGGCCTGCAGCGGGAATTGAACCAGGATTTCCGGCATGGCAACTCAGTACTCTACCACTGAGCCACTCCTCTCCCTATAGAAAAATGTATAGTATTTATTATATCTTGAGGAGGAAATGGTAGACCATTTGTTTCCTGAAGAATGTAGCAGGCAACTCAATTTTATTTATTTCCAACGTTTCTGCCCATCTTTTATATGAGACTGTTATAATATATCGTTATGTTATACTATACTAATTTAAAATTTCTTTAAAATTAATTAAATAATTGACTATAATATTAAATAATTCACCGTCGAAAAACACAGGTTGTAACGTCAAATTTGTTCATATTGATCTTATATTCTACTTGTAAAATGTTTTATCGTTTAAGAATTCAGGATACTGTCAATTGACACCAGTTCCAATTACCTTCAAACCTTCAAATCCAGTATATTCCATCATCTAATATCTCTACAATTTTTAAACAATCGGAAATAGGATTTGTTTTGAGTTAAAATTCTCTCATTCGATGAATGAATGATGTGTTTTAATGTATACATATGTGTGTGTATAACGAGTGTGTGGGATATAAACCACGTAAATATGTATATATATATTTATATGTGCGTATGTATATTTCCTCTACTCTGGCTGTTCACTCATCTAGTTAGATATTTTTTTAAATAAGTGTAGATCACTGATGGTATTTTTTGAATTTTTCTTCGTTATTTTTTGTTTTTTGCTTGACATAAATTTGATACTTATGTAACTATCTATTGTTTCTCTAATATAATTATTGTTATCTTATTTCTATTTTTTTCTTTCTGTTCAACTAATCTGTTTTTTGTAATATTGTTATTGGAGGTAATTCACATTTTTTTTGCATTATTTTTTAAAAAATTTTCTCACTTATTAAATGTTTTGTAATAATTAATTAAATGTAATTATTTTAAAATCTAAGTCATAATTCCTTACAAATTAACACCTGTATTCTAAAGGGGCTTGTCCATGAATAAATAGTGACTTTATCGTTATTATTAATATACGTTTTAGCACCAACATAAGTGATGTCTGTTATGTCAAACAAACATTAAAAAAAAATCTGATAGATAAATTTTCAAGTGATTAGTACCTTACAAAGCAAATACAAAACATGTTTTTATGTTTAAAAATATTGAGACATTAACATGCAAAAAGGCGAGTAATGCATCGTTGAAACATGCTGTTATCAGGGAGCTGGCAAGTCTAACAATAGCGAGATAATTATAGAACATGTTTGTCTCCTTGGCATGTTTATATAATCTTCTTAGCATTAGAAAATAATGCTCTTTGGAATCGAGTATGGTTAATAGATGTCATACCTAATTGATCAAGAAATCGATACTAATGAAAAACAATCGAGAACATACATCTAAGATATATATATAATGTTTTGTATAGGAAATATTATGGTAAGAAAACTTTTAACTAATGTTTAACAGCCATTGTTATAATTAATACATAATTAAATTAATATAACAATAATGAAAAATAAATGTCGTAAAGAAGAACATTGAATTTAGTTTATGTAATTCAAAATTTATTAAAGCATCAAGAAGTTAGTAACATAAATTAATACTAAAGTACAAACGGAAAAAATAAACTGAATTTAAGTTTCTTCTTTATGTTAGAATTATAATAATCACTATACACTATCAATCATGCATAACCTCCTTATATATGTACGTATAAACAATGGTTTACAAACCAACACACGCGGTAACAATAAGGCAGTGTATTAAATGATATAACATTTTACAAAAAGACTAAGATCAAGATGAACAAATTTGAAATTACCACCTATAATTAACAACTGTCAATTATATGGTAAACAATTTTATTTAATAAATAATAATAATATTTTTATGTTATTAAAAAAAATTATAAAAGCCTAATATAAAAGATGAGCCGAAACGTAGGCATAAAATAGATAAGTTTAAGTTGGCTTCTCTCCAACTTCGACATTGTTACATAAGGCCAACCAATACCTCCTAAATATTTAAGAAATTTTATATCTCTTTAATTTTATTGCAACTTAAAACTCTACTTAATAACACTACAAGCAAATAATAATTCTTAAAAATGAAAAATATTATAAGATGGAATATAATTTTTTTTCTAAATTTAAAGCCGTAAAATTGTAATAAAATATAATAATATTGTATAATAATATAATAATGTTTTACTCTTCACTTTATTTAACTACATTAACTTTTATCTATAAATTACTGTTTATAATCTATACATTTTTGTATGATAATTTGTTTATGTATAAAAAATTTTAGTATAATTTATTTATAAACATTATAACTTTTTAGCATTTTTAAAAATTATTTCTGATAAAAATCCAATATTCAAATTTTCCTACAAATTTTAGTTGTTTTTATTGTATACATTATGTTTTATAATTTATTACAAATTATTTATAATGATAAACAGATAATCGTTATTATTTCATATAAATAAACCAAAATAAGTGAAAATTCGTAGTGATTAAATGCCATTCAACTATTTCCAGATTGATATATGATCACATATATATATATAGTGCTTAATATAGTGCATTAAGTCAGATCCTAAACACGGAAAAGTGATGGTTGTTAATATACAATAAAAAAGGGAAGTAATAAAAGTTAATAAAATTAAAAAATTAATCATATATTCCCCTAGATGAAAACATTAAGTGTTTAATTCAGTAAAGAGGGGGGGGGACTTAAAAATAGACATAACTATTTAGAATTAGTTTTAGCCATGATTATTGAAATAATTTTATTTTTAGCCAATTTTGAAATTTTATAACTTCAATCTCAGCTATAAAATAGATGAATTTTTAGAGATAAAACAGTTGGATATAAAAAATGGAAAAAAATTTTTTAAAAAGCAGTTGTTAAAAACAAATAAAAACAGTCAATAGAATCATTGGCTATTTAAGGTTTAAAAATAGCTGTGAATAGCTGCACGTAATATAGGCATTCCGTTTATTTTCGCACGAGAAAGAATTGTTTATATGGATTTAAAGTTTATTTTTATCCTTGAATCAGTTTTAAAAAATAAAATCGTTTAATTTCAATGTAGCTACTTGAATATACAATAATATGTTAAAATTTAGATTCTATCAACAACAGATTATATCTATAAAAACTATCATATATAATAGCCACGTCATTCTTCATTACTCTCAACAGAATTAGATTTAACTGCAGTTTGTTATAATATTTTACAAGTATATTATTACTTTTGATTTTCAAAATAAACTTCACTAATAATTGAATAACGATTTTCGTATCATAAACAATTGAAGTAACAATTAAAGAGAATTTATTAACAATTTAATTGAGACAAATCAATAATATTTTACATTAATTAAACAAATAATAACCTATTTAACAACAATTGATGGCGAGAATGTTTTAAATATAAATAGAAAGAAAAGAGAGATTGGATAGAATAATAATATTTAATATAATGAAATACCCGTCAAATCAACTTTACCCACCGTCGTAATCCAACGACTTCCTGTCCTCCTGTATCGTTTAATATTACCCCACTGATTCCGATAGAACAAGTCCGGCACTTAGGACTTCGCCTTGACAGAAGATTAACTTGGATTCTTCATACTAGACTAAAACGACAAGAAGCTCGCAAGTAGTAAGCTACTTTAACATTTACTAGACAAACGCTCTAAGCTCCCAATTAATTAAAAAAGACTCAAATACATGACAATCATTAGACCCATATGGACTTACGGAATAGAGCTTCGGGGCTCCACTAAACCATCGAATTCCTCTCGAATTCAATCCTTACAATCCAAAATCCTCAAATCTCCTTACTTTTTAACGAATAAAGTAATCACTTAATGTCCTTAATGACTTGTTGCTGATTTGCCCCTAATCCGATATCAATATTTTCATGACAAACTTCATTTCCACTCAAACCCACTAGTTTCAAACCTCGCAACCTCTTCAATTCCTGATAATCTTCCGAGGCGTCTGAAGAGATGGCATCGTGACCTTCTAAGTTGAACTTATTATTTGAGTACTACCACTGGGTAGTTTCTCTACTTGTCTTTCATGCTGATATATAAGCTAATCAGTAAATCTACTTAGTAAGTAGTATCAGTACTACAGTAAACAATTGAATCCAATTGTTGTGTTATTTTAATACAGTTGTAAATTTCATTAAATAAATTATTTAAAAAAAAAGTATATTGAAATAAATACTTAAGGACTACGCGGTATTTTAGAATAGAGGTTGTAAAATGTTAATTTTTTTTTTTAAATAAGACTGAAATATACATCAAAATATAAACATGAACACAGAATTTAAGGTAAGATTGTATAGATAAACAAATAATTTAGAGATTAATAATTGATTGATGTAAATTAGTGCAATATTTTTGTTTCTATTGAAGGTTGTGAAACCCTTAGGTCATCAACTTATATGGTTTGCTATATAAAATGTTGGTATGTACTGTAAATAAACAGACACGCCCATGCAGACGAAAATATATAATTTGAAATAGAGTAGGCGATGTCCTTTTAAAAACTTGAAATACTAATGCTTCGTTCTCACCAATTGCCTTCGATAAATTTGGGACTAGTTATATCTTAAATGCATTTCTCAAAAATAAGTTTAACTATAAGAAAAGCATTTCAAATTGGAACAAAAGAGGTATCAGTTTTTTGATAATAAATGAGTGAGTGAGCTTCTTAATGTTAAAATTTATATTTGATTCTGTGGATTATTCATTTGGCCCTCAAATGAAGGGAATAATGAGATAAACTTAATAAAAATGTATGAGAAATAATTATTCACTTCTACTTATAAGAGATATGAGTACAGAATGTAAAAAAAAACACTTTAAAAATGCACTATATCATATAGTGATGATATGTATTCTTTTAATTTATGACATGAATATTTTAAATGAAAGTTTTAATTATTTATATAATAAGCTTGATAAACAAAACCATAAACGTTATGTAATTTATGCAATTGATAAACAAATGCATAATTATGAAACATGTTTATAATTAACTCCGAGTGTCACAGAGTCCTTGAAAGTAATTTTTTTATATTTTATTTGATTAAATGAATAATTATTTTTTATTTAAAATTATTATTTTTCCATTACTTTTTTGTATTTAATTTGTATTCATAACAATTTATTGGCAAAGACTTGAACATCCCATACAGTACGGGGGCTCGACCTGAAATCCCTTAACAATAAGCTCAGAACCGCACAGGCCCATTGGCACATAATCCTACTAACAAACAATCCATTTTCAGTTTAAGCTCCTAAAAACAAAATGATTTCCTCAATTTATTTGCAAAAGCTACTATATTCTGAAGCCTAAATCTTTTTTAAAATAAATTAAAAGGAATTTCCCACAGAAATTACAACCATTTTGTTTAATTATACTAATGTATATATAATTTGTAAATGCAGTAAACCTGAATAATTTAATTATAAAGGAAAATGTCTGATTCAGGTGAAAATACTTAAAACTTAAAAAAAAAGAGTATTTAAAACAAAAAGTTGTATATGTGAGAATTATTCAATTATTAGAAAAATAAACGTTCTTATGTAATCTTTATATATGAACCAAAGGAATTCAATTATTATAAATATTATCTTTGTTGTGAAATAGAAATAATATTTATAATAACTTAAATAATAATATTTATAATATTTAAATAATTATAATTTTTAAATTTAATAATTATAATATTTAAATGTTAAAAATTAAAATATAATAAATAAATTTCTATCTAAATAAAGAAATACTATGTATTTTCTAGAATTAAATGGAGAAAAATCCTTAAAGTTGTATTGGGTGTAATAACATAAGCCTAAAGGATAGAATAAAAAACTTTGTGCATCATCAATCAAGGATTTTTTTATATATATTACTTTACTATTGAAATAAAAATAATTTCTTTTACAAATATACAATGTTAAGAAATGTTGAAATAGTCAACTGAAAGAAAATTAAAATTTATTTTAAAATATAATTAAATTGATCATTTTATTTTATTTGTTTTTAATATCAAAATAGTTTTCTTTAAAACGGGATATTTTTCAAGATAAAATTAAAACAATTATAACCTCTGAAAATTTAAGAGAAGAATACTGTGAAATAATACAACTAAAAAAAATTAATAATGTACATGAATATTTTTTGTATTGAAATCAATCTTAAATAATCTATTAAAAATAAGAAAAAACGCAAAAACTACATAAAAAGCTGCAAAAATGCATGCATATTTGTGCATAAAGAACGAGGCTAATTTTACATATATTAATCTCTACAAATGCAGTAAAAACTCGAGTATTTTGCACCTTAATGCACTCTCTAAATAAAGTATTCATTTAGGAAATGAAGATATTGTTTAAATTAATAAAACTTTTAAGGTGAACCGTTATCCCGATTTATTTAATTTTTTTGTAATAGTGATTTTATTTTAATATAGTCATAAATATGTTCTTGCTTAATTTTTGAAATTTCATCTACATTTTTTTGAATTTTTGAAATCTACAAAACCGAGCATAGTTTGAATATCTTATTTTTACAGTTGTTATTTAGAACCTGGAACAGAAATAACAATTTATAAAAAAATAAAATAAAACAAAGTTCATATTTTCCAATTTATTCAGAAATATTTTTACAAATTAAAAAAAGCAACTTCGTAGTTATTCATTTCAGAAAAGAAGTAAAAAAAAAAAAAAACCTTTACCACTACAACTCGTGAACGGGTCTGGGGTTCAGTAAGTGGTAGAGAGTGTACTGTTTCACGGACAACGGTTCTGTAAGGAGGTGACTTGTCCTAGATTAGGCCCAATTGCCAGATTTTTCCCTCTTATTTTGGGTACCCTATTTTTATAACATTTTACAGAGGCCGGGTGAGCCCCAGGAGGGTCCTAGATCCTACATGATCCATCTCCGGCTACTAACAGACTAAAAGTCTTGCCTGAAGCGGGATTTGAACCTGGATTTACGGCATGGCAATTCAGCGCTCTGCCACTTAGCCACTCCACTCCCTAATATACAACATGATATTCAAATAAATCCGTAAATACATGATTAATTAGCCTTTAGATGAAAAAATATATTTTTATATAAAAAACCGTCTAAAGTTTAGATGATAACCGGCTTTTAAAAAAAACAGCTAATGAATATTCTTAAGTCGGCGTAATTATTATGAATAAATAATAAATGAAATTATTCAAAATTTAAACAATATTAAAAATTGAAAGTTGAAGAGCTCAATTCAAGGATATATTTTGAATATTTAGAAAAATTCAGATTATAGAAATTATTTCTTTTTTATATAATTATTTTTAGTTTATAAACATGTTGTGGAAAATTTTTTAAAAGTAAAAATAAAACGATAATATAATAAATAAACGAAAAATAAATATCTTTTTTTTCGAAATAAACGTGAAACTTAAACCAAAGGGGAAGCAACATGGTGAGTTAAACTTAACTTACATAATTTAAACCTTACATTCAAATTTCTTTGAAATATTTCTATTTAATTTAAACCTTACATTTCTTAATAAACATGAGATGAATAAATATCTTTATGGGCAATAGTATTTTTTTTCAATTTCAATAAATACATTTAATTTTAAAAAATTACTCCAAAAATAATATATATCAAAGTCGCTGATTTTCCCTGCAAAAGAAATACGTTTGGTTTTCTCTACAGATTTACCATCTTGTTTCGTGTTTTTCTCCTTCACTTCTGTTTTGAACACAACCTAGAATGGTGAGGAAGTTCAATGCGGGAAAACGTTGTCAAATTGGTTTGAAAATTACACCAAATTTCTCAAAAAACCTAAAGATACTTTTTGGTGTTGTAGCAGAATATAGCGTTGTTAGCTAGTAACTAATTACGATTTAACTTCATTCATTTAAATTCATATTTAAACAATAATCATAAAAAAAATAGTTTGTATTTTATATAATTTAGTAAAATTTGTATGGAGATGTATATAGCTAAGTTGTTATGTAGTTATATTATAGATGTTAAAGCTCCTAGCTTCAGGGCCTGAAAAATGGTACATCATGATCTTATCTTATCTTTTATCTAGATCTTATCTTTTATCCATAATATATGATATTTTTTTATATATATTAGAATATTAACTTTTATTTTTTATAGTATTTTAATATTTAAATTTAAAATAGAAAATACGTAGGGTACAGGAATGATGGTGAAAACTTGAAGAATCTTTTTGATGCTATATTTGATAAATAAAAATAAATTGTGATTCAATATATCGTCTCCTACATAAAAATACACAAAACAAAAATGTCATGACATCAAAAGTTTAACATAGATGAAAATTTATATTTTACGATTTTTGTTATCATTTAATTTTTAGCAGATCTAAGATAATGATTTATTCTTGATATTCGAAGGAATAAATATTTCTAACAAACATCTTAATTAAACTTTTAGTTGATTAATTAAGTTAACTTTATTTTTAAATGTGTGGAACATAGGTTTGTAATATTTTTAGTGTTTATATAAAATATTTAAATTAGATAACTTCTATGCTAAATTTAAACTTTTTTATGGACATTTATGGGATAAATAAGGGAATTATTATCATTTCTATTCCTTTAGATTAATATACATGAAAATAGCACTAATTTGAAACTGCCAATGTTCTCAAGAAGCAAATAAAAATTCCTTTTTGTTTTTCTTTTTATAACAGACATTTTTGTAAGTTTTTACTAACTAACAACTAGCCATAAAAAAGGATGGAAAACCTGGAAATTTTAGATTTGTGTATGTATTCGGTTTTTTAAAAGTTATTTTTTAAAGATTTCATTAAAAAAATAAAAAAATATTCAGCCAGGAAATTAGTTTATTAACACAGCGTGAAAAGTAAATGAAAACAGACATACAAGCGAAAAAAACAAGATAGAAAGTAAAAGATATTGATGAAATAAAGCGACTAAAAAGCAGAATGGAGGAGACAGGAGGAGGTAGGTGAGCGAAAGAGGAAGGAAGCCCCCTGGGGCAGCGGCGACTTCAACTCTACCAAGCAATGCAATAAAGTAGGTACCTGTCTGAGAAGAACTCGATCTTGGTCTTGCTCAGCCTCTTCAGGGCGACTCCGGAGTGGACGGGGGAGATCGAGGATGCGGAAGCCGGAGGTGAGGAAGACTCCGTCGAAGAAGACAGGCTTCCCGTCCTGATCCTGGGGTCTATGGGGCTCACGATCTGCCCGCCGCCGTTCTGCTGCTGAACCCCGCGGTTCTTGTTCCTCTTCTTCTTTTTCTTGGCGATCTCGTCTTCCCTAGCACCGAACCCGGGAGGCGGTGGGCTCCAGTCCAGATCCTTCTTGAGGTGCCCACGTCCGCAACGACACCCGCACGCCTTGAAGGCCAAGTCGTATCCCTTCTTGGTCCATAGGTTCTGGTGCCTCTGCCTCTCGGACCAGGACCTCGCCCTGCCGCAGGACTTGAGGTAGGTGAGTACGCTCTGTTCCCAGGAGTCGAAGCATTCCCTGTGCATGTACCTGGCCTGGCAGGAGTCGTTGTTGCAGGTGACCCGGACGGCGTCCCTCAGGTCGTCGAGGGGAATGAGCGCCCCGCCCCTGAGGCAGTCGCTCGGGACGCAGCACCTAGCCACCGCCTCCGGCTCCGCCTCTAGGCCCACCTCGTTCAGGTTGTTCCGTCGTGGCGCCATCTTATCCGTCACATCTAAGTCCTGGATCGGGTGCAATTTGTACTTTTTCTGGATTGAAGTGCCGGTCATTAAAGTTAGAAAAGCTATTTTTGTAATTTTTTTTTACGAACGCGGTGAAAGAATTTGATTATTTGTACTTGATCAGGTATTTCAATTTATACATAGTAAATATATATAACAATTGTATTAATTCGTTCGTGTTTTTTTTTTTTTTAATTTCTAATATATATCTAAATAATTATATATAATTTTTATTTCTCTTCCGATAATGAACACATACCGGTGCACTCAGCCTCGACGCGCGCCGAGGATAAAAGAACTAAAAGTTACGATAAGACTGAAGACGAAGGTGGAGCTGAGCGGAGTGGAGTGGTCCGCTCCCTTTCGCTTTCTATGACCGACTGGGGCACGCACGGCACGCACCCTCCCCCCTCCCTGACCCCCTCCCTTCCACCCTCTCCGCCCCTCTCCTATCCCCTCCACCGCCACGCACGCACCGCTGTCCCTCTCACTCGCTATTAATAGTCGCTCCCCTACTCACGACTAAGTCCGCATCTTATGGGCTTCGCACTATCACCTCGTATTATTCGCGATATTTTTATTTTTCTTACACGCTAAATTATCAATTAAAACACCTATTCAAGCCTAAAGCACTAAAGATATTCTTAATAGCATGTCCCGCCTAATTACATATCGAGAAACGTGCCAGAACACTCTCCTTACATAGTTAAAGCTAACTAAAAATCCTTTTTATATATAAAAAAGTTCTTTAGCGTAACTGAAAATAAAAACCAACCATTTCCTCAGGGCAAAAAAACTAATATATAGTTCGTAAAAAAATAAAAACTCAGATCACCTCTGGAATTCTCTAAAAATCCTCCAAAGTTAACTTTTAATGAACCATAAAAAAATTATAATAATATAAAAAAATCATAACAACCCTCCAACAGACGTTTCGAATATTAATATAATACTATAAAGTTTATAAAAAAATTGAAAACTCATATCACCTCTAAAATTCTCGAAAAACTCTGTAAAATTAACCATTTTTGTACAATTAAGCCAATATAGAAAAACCATAAAACCCCTAAAACAGACGTTTCGAAAAAAAAATACAAAAATATAGAGTTTATAAAAAATGTATAAGCTAATACCTCTAAAATTCTCTAAGAACCCTCTAAAATTAACATTTTATCATTCCAAAAACCAATATAAAAATCATAACAACCCTCTAACAGACGTTTTGAAGAAAAAAATTTGTGCGACAGGTTGGTAAATTTTTATTAATTTTATTCTTTTTAAAGGACTTTTTCGACGACTACATTTTCGATTTATCACTTCCTGAAATATTCTATATTTGCAACGTGGACAACTCTAACAACTAATCTATCGTAACTACTAACACCAGACATGAAAATTTGCATTTACTAAAAAATGCAGGACAGATCATGCAATAGCATTCATAGCATTGCACACTAAGACAGGTATTTATTTATATAGGCCTTATTTATCGTAAGAAGTCATATTTAAAATCGATATCTTTTTCAATTTTTTTTTTTTGGAAAAATTTATAATTTTTAATTCATGAGGAAAACGTAGACGTTATTTAAATTTTATTTTTGTTCTCTTATAAACGTTGTCACTAATTAAAAGTTTTTTAATAAAAATGAAATTAAAAATAAAAAAACAATAGGGGGATATGAACTAAAGGGGGATCTACTATTGTTGTATATTTAAATATGAAATATTATTAAAGTCATAATTTTTTAGATATTTTAGTTTGAAGAAATAATTATTTTCAGGGAATATATAAAAAAAATATTAATAAATTTATTGTGTTTACATTTTTCATGTAAGGACAATACTTTATTTACGTGTTGATTCTTGTGTAGTTTGGAATATTAATGATTCGACTTATATTGTAAATCATAATTACTTATTTCTCGAAAGTTTTATATTGATATTTTTAAAAACAAAAAAGACTATAAGCATTTTATTGATTACTATTGCTTTATTATTATTTTAATTATGTACCTTTTGTTTTGTTTTTATTTTAATATTCCGACTTCATAATTATTTATTTCTCGAAAGATGTAGATTGGTATATTTACAAATCAAGAGGATTATAAATATTTCGTTATTATATAAATTCTTATTTTTAAATGAAAGTATTACTGGGTACATGGCGTTTCAATGTATCTGTAAATTAAAGAGAGATTTTTGTCCCCGGATAAAGAGAGGTTTACATGAGCTTCTTCGGATAATGTGGAATATCAACAAAATTACTTCTACACTTCATAAGACAACTAGACATCAAATACAGACATTTAGGAAGGTTTTTAAAAAATAATTAATAGAATTTTTTAGGGAAGTTGATAGAAAAAAAAAGAATAAGACATTTCTTTTACTATACCTTGTCGAAAAACCGGTCTCGAGTAGAAAAACCGAACGCAATGTGGTTTATTGTACTAAATAACGAATTAAATATAGAGCGAGGAGGTACTGCAGCATTGGTATGTGCCCATCGAAACGTATGCAAATGGTATCGAGATGGGATTTGAAAGGACATGCGCAAGCCGGGGGCGGACATTTTGTGCGGCCGAAGGACGGCGGGCGAGTCGCCCCCGGCTTCCGGGGCCTGGAGGCGTGTCGCCCCGCCTCTAGCGCCTGCGCACTCACTAGATAGGCTAAGCCCGCAACACCTCCACGCCCAGCGTCACCGCCTAACCGCCGTCTTGAAGGAGTTTCATCTCTCGCCTTGGCCAATACGGCCAATTTTCCTGAAAGGAAAAGGCGGAGAGTAAAAACGGAAGTAAAAATGTATTTGTTCTCGTGTATTCTCTCTTATGTATTCAATATATTTGTATTTACTTGTATATATATATATATATATATATATATATATATATATATATGTATATATAAAATACTTATTTTTTCATCATTTATAAAGCAATCAAATAATTATTTAAAAATAATGCTTCACATATTAATAACACAGATGAAAAAAAAGTTGTATTTATAAGATATTAAACGGTTGATTATTAAATTCATAATTTTTAGAAATTTAAGAACAAACTTAAAACTATAATTATTTTTTTTTAGTCTTAAATAATATAACTTGAGTTAACCGACTTAGTTAATTTATTAGAGGATATACAACGTAAATGAAAATGTATAGTTTTTGTATTTTCTTTTATATATATTTAATATACTTGTATTTATTTTTTTCTTCATTCATTAACACATCGACTAATTATTTTTAAATAATGCCGTATATTTAACTAAGAAGAAAAATATTTATATCATTTTTATTAAATAAAAAGATTTATTTAAAACTTATGAATGGGTTGATTATTGAAATTCATATTTTTAGAAGCTAACTTAATAGTATATTTATTACTCATTGCACCCATTACAATTTTATATACATAATATTTTATTAGTATTACACATAATATAATACTAAGTTTGTTCATCAACTTTAAAAAGTATGCATTTCATACTACTAAAATAAAATACTTTTTTTCACCTCTGTGTATATACACATCGATGTTAATTGGATAAACAATAATATCAAAAACGGAAAAATTTATTTTGGGTTTAATAGTTATATAAAATAATAACTAACATAATAATAACTTATTATTTATAACGTATAATAATATATAATATAATAATAATACTTATTATTACTTAATAACTAATAACATTACTTTAATTATACAATGTTGAACATTTTTTTTTTATAATTGTACAATATTATACATTACTTTATAATATCAATTATGAAATATTTTAATAACAATAACTATTTATTATTATTAAATCATTTGATTAATTTTGGGGGAAATAAAATTTGGAAATACTGTATAGCCCCGCTTATCCGGTACCGATGCATTTAAAAATTTTTTTTTAATTATTTTTAAATTGAAGTCATAATTTAACGCAAATAAATTTCTTGTTAACATCAAAAGGTTTAATTGCAAATTTTATAAAATGTCGTATCGCTGATGAAAAGCTAACAAAAATTAATTATCGCTTTAATGCTAAAAAATTAAAAACTTTAGCATTTATAATTGCTTACATTTTGAATAGATAAAATAAATACATTTCCCTTACTTATATGATTACTTTGCATCTGATTTCAAATTTTGTCTATTCTAATTTTATTTGAATAAGCTAAAAAAATCTCCTCTAGAAAATATTAAAACCATTATATCCTTGTCTGTTTAGTGAATATGTATTATGGACCATTGAATAAACCAACAGATAAGTTCATCAAAGGAACGAAATGTTGAATTAATATGGACTGAAAATATTTTATTTCTGGTTCATTAACGTTACTGAAAATTATACAAATATTAATTAAATATAACAAAATGTTGGGTGATAATTGAAATAATGAATAATCAAAATATTGTTTTTTTATAAAACGTAAAATGATTTTATGTTCTACTTAACCAATTAATCATAATGAACTAGTATATACTGTCACTATTATTTTCCATGTAATAAATAAAACGGTATTGGTTTTTAAAAACTAAATATCCAAATTTAGGACTGTATGTTTGTGATATTCTAATGAAAGGTAATGCAGTAATCATGATATTGATGTTACAGAAAAATGATCAAATATTAAAGCAATTAATAATTAAAAAAAAAAACAAGCCGAAAGAAAACGGATTGAAACTTTTTCATTAAAAGCCTGCCCCAGATTCCCGACCAGGTGGCTCTTTGATCTTCGGCCTCTTTGCGACTAAGTTGAACTTGAGGATCAAAAGCTACTGTCTACACAAATCCTAGAGTGTGAAATGAATAAAATCCATAACCTTATTATAATTAGCTATCGATTTTTGTAAAATTTATTTATTGAAATGTACAACTGTATTTTAACAATACGACATATAAATATAATGAATCATGCACAAATAGCATGGATTAAAGCAAGTAGAGAAAGTACCCAGCTAGATTACTGAAAGCTATTAATTAAAATCAAACAAATTACATTTTTATTAATTTTCTTCATTTATTATTTCAAATATAAATCATCTTTTTTCCAAATATCAGTGAATAAATCGTGTAAAAAAATAATAAATTATAAAATAACCAACTTAACTCGTCTTTTGATATAATTTTTCAGCATTCTCTATACAATTGAAGCAATCCCGCAAAACAGTTATTCGTCCTGAAAATATATATATATGTACGTATATGTATATTTGTGTGCATATTAACTATATATGTATACATTGTAAGAATGTATGTTTTCTTTTCTTAACTTAGCCGCACTGAAATATTCAATTTACTTACATATTGGCTAAAAACTACATTTAAAAAAATTATTTTTCATAATTTTCCAAATTTTTTTCAGCAGTATCTACTATTTAAAATTTACAATGTTTTGAAACATCATGATAGTGAAATATAGTTGATTATCTCAGCTAATACCTGACGTAGCCACCTTCGGGCATTTGCGCTTCTTGTTATTTGTAATCCGTAATCATGAGATTTTTTGTAATATTTTTTTATAATGATACATTATTTTGAGTCTAATTACAAGGATATCATTTTTTATACTTTTAATTTTTATTATTACAAATATAAAATTAAACAGGAAACAGAAATAAAAAGACACAAGTTCTTGAGACTGTTACGAAAATCTGGGAAGAAATGAAAATGGGGAAAATGTAAAATCAGAGATTATTTACAGAGATCATCCAAGTTCAACTTTAAAACTGCAACATTTGAGTTTAAATTAAAACTCACAACTGAAGTATTTAAAATAAAAATAATCAGTCATTTTATTTTTCTTTTCTAATTACCGCTTTAAAAGTTGAGTACATTCATCCCTTGTGTGTAAAAATAGTAATAAAATTATATAAGTATACTTAAATAAAATTATGTTTAAATAAATATATGAAATCAGTGCCTTTTTTTTTTAAAATCTGAACATGGATCCATTTTATTAAGAGGAAAATATATTCATTAATAATCGGGTCTCTGTATTAAGGAAATAACAACAAATATTTAACAATTATTTTTTTTAAAAACATTAAATAATTTTGTGAGTTCATATTTCGTAATAGAAATATAAACAAATGATCCTTCGATTATCACTATAATAATGATGCTTTTGAATAGAATAAAAGGATGTTTTGTTTTATAGAAAAAATTTCCTAGTACGGAGTGGATTGAGGAAAAAGAACATTTTGGATCATGTTCCAAACGTAAAGCGATTTGTTTTTGTTTTTTCTGGTTTATTATGGAGTAGCTTTGTGAAATATGTGTATGGTTATTCAAAGAATTATAGAAAGTTTAATTATAGAATTAAAGAAACTCCTAGATTGCTTCAACTGTATATCAGTACATTTTTTATTCCATTCCAGACATTGTTTGCCTCATAACCATGCCCGAATAGTGAAAAAATTATCTTTTAGTGAAGTATATACAATAATACACTTGTCTACATATAAAATTGAGACGTGTAAGATGTTAATACATAAATGGCACTACACATTTATGACGAATTGATGTTGTCATATCAACCAAATGCCTATTCAGTACAGGTAATGCTTTACTAGACAGTTAGATTTACTAATGGCTAATGGTTTGAGCTATTCTGAACTCAGTTCAAATCCTAGTATCCGCTTACACTAAACGTAAAGGCGCTAATATATAACAAGTGATAATAACCAGGTGATTCAGAGCACTATACAAATACAATAAAAATAATAAATTGAACTAAAAGAAATAAAACATTATATTTGTTATTAATGGGTAACTGTTGGGATGTATAAAAATATATTGGATGACTACAGAACATATTTGTATCAAAATTAATAAAATATGTTTTTGAAAAATTTAATTTTTAATAAAGGGTTAATTGATTATATATATGTAAGTCGTGAATTCAACGACTTAACCAAGAAGGTGGATGGAATAAAACACTTGTGGATGCAGTGAAGAACTGTAATTTAAAAAAACATATTTACAAACTTATAAATAACTAAATAACTCCAGGTATTTTTAATTACAAACTTGAATCAACACAATAGTCAATATTCCGTAATTACACACATAATATAGATTTAACAAATGTTCACTCAAGCGAGAATATATAGACATTTAATATCCGCAGGACAACAATTTGCATACTGACTGACACCCAAAGTACCTTGTACAAACTCATCAATCGCACAATACATGTACCAATTATTGAAGAAACTAGACTTACTTTGCTCCACTTACAAAATACAGGATATAACATTAACTTCAGGTGGGTGAGAGGGCACTCTGTCAACGTGGGTAACGAATTGGCTGATAAGGTTGCTAAGACGGCTGCGAGAGACGCCTCACTACCGATAATTAAACTATAAATTGTCTAAGACTTACTTGAAACACAGTCAAACAGTTACAAATATGGATAAGTGGCAAGATACATGGAATACGGAAACTAAAGGACAACATCTTAAGTTATACATACCTTACTTACATGATTATTATAGGAATAAAAGAATAACAACTGACTTCAACCTCATAAAAATGTTGACAGGACATGGACGCACAAAATCCTACTTGTATTAAACTAACTTACAGAGAGCAAGACATGCCCTTGTGACTTTACTATCGAACAATATACCTAATATATGACTGCAGACTAACGGACGAACCAAGGACTAAACTCATCAACCATGTGACGCAGAAGGACAGCTGGCCGGTCAGTGTTAAGGACTTATACTGGAAGTATTTTCAGCAATTCAAGTTATTTGCTGAAGCAGTGTGGTTAATCATTACTACACGAAATCAATATTATAGGTGAAAAACAAATTTTTGGGTTGTTTTTCTTTCAATTGTGCATATTTCCTATTTTATTTTTTTATTTGCTATTCAATATGTGTTAATATTTATGTTTCAAGTAGTTTAATGTATGATAGGTTAAATATTTTGTCGTTTTTGTTTTGTTTTGTTATCTCCTTCAATTACCTTATTTGTAATAATCTTGTGCTAATTTATTAATTTTTGTTTTCTTATTTGTTCTTTTAATCTGTGATAATATTTTTCTTTCAACTAGTTTAATGTTTACTATGTTCAATATTTTGTAGTTTAAGTTTTATTTTAATGTTGTACTATCAAATTAACGTTAAGTTTTATTTATAAATAAAACGAAAAATGTAAACACTAGAAAAAAAAAAGATGAAAGTACAATTGTATGTAATGTACTATAAATGTACGGAACATGCATAGCATTAAGCGTTCTTCACGTAGGGATTTTAATTTTTTAGTTATAAATAAATTACAAAAAATAAACTAATAGGTTTTTTTGGCTAATAATGAGCAAAATAAATAAAACTATATTAAATGTATAAAACGTTCAAATTCAACGAAAACAGGTTTTCTTTCATTTGCTATAATTTTTAATAAAATGTAGATCGATCCATATATATTTTATTTTCTATATTAGCTAAACAATATTAAAAATTAAAATATGGAATAATTTAAGCATTACAAAATGATGACAGGAATAAACACATAATTGATCCGAAGTGGCGAAGCCGAGTAGTAAAATTAGCTTTTTGTTCTGCTCGGGAGGTAATAGCAAACACTAAAACCAGAAGATGGTTACAAATTAAGCGAATTGTGGCTCCCAAACATTCCAGTGACCAAAAATTTGAAAGAAAATGGAAACCAATCGGAGGCCACACGGTCGGAACCCAGCCACTCAGATGATTGGAGGAATAGGCTCCACTCACGGACCCAGAAGCTTTAATTACTGAAGTAGAAGAAGAACAGTCTCAGATTAAGCCCTGAGGAAGCTTGCAGTATGGCCGGCGAAACGTCGGCAAACAATTTCACTACACAATCTAAACCAGAAGAAACACCTGCTGAATGGCTTGATAGGTTTAACATATTTGTAGTATAATATTTAAATTAGATAACTGCTTTGGTAAATTTAACTTTTTTATACACATTTATCCTTCGAGTACCACTTATATTCCATAAGAATATAATTAATACATATCAATAAAATTAGTCTAAAACACATAATGTTCTCACGAAGCAAATAAAAAATCCTAATTTTTTATATATTATAACAAACATTTCTAAATTAATAATTAGGCACAACAATGCGTGGAAAAGTTGGAATTATTAGATTTGTGTATGGCTTTTTTTAAGGTCAATTATTAAAGATTTATTAAAATAAAAAAATATTTAGCCAGGAAATTAGTTTCTTAACACAGCATAAAAAATAAATGAATAAATATGTAGAAGGAAAAAAAGCAAGAAAGAAAGTATCTATAATTCACCGAAAACTCACATAAGACTCTTTTCGTTTAAAAACGGAGCAGTAAAAAAAAACATCATAACAATAATTTTAGTAGATTTACTCTTATTTAATATGATTTATGTAAATATAATTATTTCAATTAGTGCTTTATTTAAAAGAATTATAGGGAAAAAAATGAACATTTAAATTCTCCTTTTCCGCCCACACAGATTTCCTGACCCTCCCCCCCGGGATTACTGGGAATTAAATTGACATGTAAATTGATCGTTTGAGGTAAATACGTGGAGAAACCAGATCTAACTCTTTAACATTAATTTATATGACATTTACCGTAGTGAAGGTAATTAAACAAGATAGATCAGGCGAATTTAATATTAAATTACAAGGGAAATATTTATTTAAGCAGTTAGATATGTAATAGGGCACACACGCGCAACACACATACCCAGAGATGATTAGGAAAATACAAATAAATGCAGACATATGAAAAAAATAACACTAATAATATAGAATAAAGTTGAAAAAATATTGATTTTTTTTTTGTAAATTTATTTATTGATATTTACAACTGTATTACAATAATACATCAAGTAAATAGGCTATGAGTTAATGGCAAGGCGTGACCTAGGACAAGTCACCTCCTTGCAGAACCGTTGTCCATGATACAGTCCAGTCTCCACCATGAACATCAGACCCGTTCACGGGTTGTAGTGGTACAGGTTTTTTTTTCCATTGTTTACAAGTCCCAACCTTTTTTTTTACCTACAAAAACCAAATTTTTGCTTTAATTTAGTTTTTATGTTTTACTTTGCTAGTACCATGTTTTTTTTTTTTGCGATTCACATAAATTTTAGTGAATTAAATTAAACCACAAGTTAATCTGATTATAAAATCTCTACATGCACACAAATATAGGAATTTTTTAGCCTTGTTATTATTATTAATTAGTACACAAATAAATTTTTCAGCGAATTCTAGCTGGGCACATGGGTTTTTTCTGACTCTTATAGACTTAAATTAATATTCCGGAAGATGAGGCATTCCAGCGTCTCTGCCATCTTTCAAGGATATGACTTCTTTTTTTTTTAGCCAATGTTACCCAGTGCGCATTCGGCTCTGAGGGATAGACCGAGGTATAGGTGGGAGGATTGCATTAGGAGTGATCTAGCGGGTCTGGGTTAAGGTGGTGCTCCGCGGGTGGGGGTTTGTAAGCGGAGATTGGTGGGGGGGGGGGTGGTATCGGCAGCGAGCTTTCGGGTTCGCTAAGCCTTTATTTATTTACTTATGATTGTAAAATTATTGGACTTAGAAGAATTTAAAAACAACTTCAAGAAACTCAGAATGAATCCTTCTCAGGATGAAAACTGGATACTTGAGTGGGGTTTTAAGAAAAACCCAAGCTGAAGACGGGAAAGAAATGGACGGTAGAAAGAAGGGAGCAGCATCGGAGGTCGAATATCAAGAAGATATACTAAACTAAATATAGAGTTGAAATGGCCTGGTCCTCAGCAAGCTAATACCAATTCAAACCATGAAGAGTCTTGAATTCAGTACATAATAGAGACTAAGTCAACTGATGTGCAGGGAGGTGTTTTGGCCGAAATTAAACTAAACCAGAAGGGTTTTCACCACTTCATTGAGGCTGCTTGAGCTCCAGAAATCAGTCAGGGATCATTTTTCATTGTTAATAGAATAAATAATTTATCAGTCGCAGCTGAATTTGAACACAGGACCTGAAAAACCTGTAACCACTACGACCCGTGAACGAGTATGGTGTTCAGTACATGGTAGAGACTGTACTGTTTCATGGACAACGAATCTGCAAGGTTTTCCCCCTTATTTTGGGTAACCTAATTTTATAATATTTTATAGAGGCTGGGTGAGCCCCAGAAGGGTCCTAGATCCTATATGATCCATCTCCCGCCGCAATCAGTCTAAATAAAAGTAACTGCCTGCAGCGGGATTTGACTGAGCACCAACCACTGAGCCACTCCGCTCCCTGAACACAGAACATTCTTGAAAAATTTGTATGGTAGATTGTATTTATATTTGTAATTATATTTATACCCGTGTTGCAGTAAGGCGAAGAAGGGTGTTTAAATAAATAAATAGATTGTATTTCTAGTTTCATACTATTATATTGTTGTAATATTGTATACTACTTTATTTATATTACTTTTCTATGCTGCTTGTTTTCTTATATAGTATTTATTTTTATTCTATTCTTAAGAGTAACGAACCAGCTCCCTTTATATGTATATAATTATAACAAATGTAAATTAATATATAAATAGATGTACGTATATACATATTTATTAATGATAACATTAATGAGAGAGAGATTTTGAGGAAAATCTTCCTGATGAAGCCATAGGAAGCTTGGTAACATTCTGGCGAAATCCTGGAAGGGCTTCTATAGTTCTGGTTAGCTTTAGTAGTCCCTTTGGACGAGTAATCACCTGGTCCTTTTGGGAGAGGGTCCTTTGCGTTTGAAACCAGCAGTTCGCGGAACGAGTGATGTCCACCTGACAGGAATAACTAAAGCTTTTGCGTCGATCCGCAGAGAATTAAATACCAGAGAGATTCATCTGGGTACTTAATACTTTATAAAGAAATAATTAATTAATAATTTCTTTTAAATTTATATATTAAAATTAATAACTGTATTATAACAATACAAAAAGTAAATATAATGGCAGAAATTATACATAATAGCATGGATAAAAATAAGTTGAGAAACTACCCAGTAGTTAGTACTCAAATAACAAATTCAACTTGTAAGGTCACGAGGCCATCTTCTTTTCAGACGCCTCTGAGGATTATCGGGAATCGAAGAGGATCCAGGGTTTGAGTGGGGATAAAGATTGTATCGGTTCGGGCCCAATCAGATACAAATGGGAACATTAATGTCATTAAAGGTACCATTATTCGCAAAAAAGTGAGGAGTATAGAGGATTTTAGATTGTAAGGATTGGATAAGAGAGGAATTCTATGGCTTAGTGGAGCCCCAAAGCTCTACTCCGTAAGTTTAGACAGGGCTTATATTAGTCGTAAGAGTCTTTTGTAATTAATTGGGAGCTCAGAGCGCTTGTCTGTTAAAAATTAAAAACATTAAAGATTAACGGCCGTAAAGCGATGGAAAAATATTTATTTAACTCTAGAAGAGTCAGAAAAAAACCCTTGTGCCCAGCTAGAATATGCTGACAAATTTATTTGTGTACTAATTATTAATAATAACAAGGCTAAAAAATTACTATATTCGTGTGCATGTAGACATTTTAAAATCAGAATAACTTGTGGTTTAATTTAATTCACTAAAATTTATGTGAATAGCAAAAAAAAAACAAAAAAAAACTTGGTACTAGCAAAGTAAAACATAAAAACTTAAGTAAAGTAAAAACGTTGGTACTTGTAAACAATGAAAAAAAACCTGTACCACTACAACCCGTGAAACGTCTGCGTACATGGTAGAGACTGCGCTGTTTCATGGACAACGGTTCTGCAAGGAGGTGACTTGTCCTAGGTCACGCTCAACCGCCAGATTTTTCCCCCTTAATTTGGGTACCCTATTTTTATAATATTTTATAGAGGCTGGGTGGGCCCCAGGTTCCTATATGATTCATCTCCCGCTGTAAACAGACTAAGTAAAAGTCATGCAGCGGGATTTCCGGCATGGCAACACAGTGCTCTTGTAAACAATGAGTTTTTCTTATTTGGTGTGATTATTGATTCCTCCGCCTGACCAATTTTATCCTTCATTATAACCTCCACAATATCATTCACAGTTGTACTTCTCAAAACAGTTTGAAATTAACATCCTGAAAAAATACATTGGTGCATGACCCGTTATTAACTGCTCCACACTAATTTTACACCATATGATAGCTCGGGTACATTTTTTCACCCATTATACCCTTATCTAGGTCAGTAGGGCTATAATTATAGGTTGCGAGGTCAACAAATGCCGGACCCGTGGGTACAAGTTGTACCGGTGGAGGTGCAACAATAGGCAGGTGCAGGGCCAGGTGCAAGAAGACTGCAACATGACCCACATTGCATCGCCGGCTGCAAGGAATTGCACTTAACTACAGTCCCTAAACACTAAGTCGTAAGGCTTTTCTCTTCTTGTTTTCTATACTTTCTACTATATATACCTTGGTATTATCACACCAACGGTTCTCTGAAAAAAAGGATTCATTAACCCCTAAACTTAACAGTACCTTAAAAAAAAAATTAACAGACTTAAAAGTACGGAATTGAACTATGGGGCTCCACCAAACCATCAAATTCCTCTCGTATTCAATCCTTGCAATCCAAAATCCTTCGCAAAATCCTAAACGCTCCTTATTTTGTCACAAATAAAACCATCCATAATGACCTTAACGTTCCATATGTTACCGATTTAGCCCATTCCAGATACCTATCATTCCATAATAAACTCCAGCCCTATACAAACCCACTAGCTTCCATCCTTGCATCCAATTCCATCCCGGACATTCTTCGTAGGCGTCTGAAGAGAAGATGGGCTCGGGACCTTCTATAATAGAAATGTAATTATAGTGCTGCCAATGGGTAGTGCCTCTACACGTCCTTTCATGCATTTAGTTAGTCATATAGCCATTGTACAAGATGTTTATATTACAGTTGTACAATTCAATAAAATAATTTTTTTTTAAAAACAGACTTAAAAGAAAAATTATATGGCTGAATTATTTTCATAAGAACAAAAACTACAAAGTATGATAGAATATTTTATAACTAACAATAGCTTAAGAATAAACTTGTGCATCTTTTTTTGAGTTTATAAAAATAAAAATCATTCCTGTTTAACAAAGGTTTTGATGAAAATTTGGAAAAGAATGAAAGAAAAAATTTAGGCACAAGGTAAACTTAATTCAAAATGATTAACTTTAAACCAAAGTAGATAATTGAAAAGACGATTCGCCATCTACTCACATCTTGTGATAATGAAGAGAAAATGATTAACTAAAGAAATGTTTGATTTCCTTCAAATTAAAAAAAAAAGAGGTGTGTCGTTCGCTCAAATCGAAGAGGATTTAAAATAATTCATGATATCAGAAAATATTATATAAAAAAATATACATATTAAATAATGATAGCAAAAGAAGTCACGTGTAGTGACTGGTTCGCATAACAATCTTCTATGCCGAAAACCGTGGATTCATTTCTAAGGATTTTCGAAAAGTAGTAAAAAAGCCTTAGCTATGCCGTCCTTCGGTGGAGACATAAAGCAGTGAAAAAATGAAATGGTACCACAGTCAAAATCATTATATTTTTTCATCAATCAGCTCAACTTATAGAATTGTCTGGTGCAGGGATCGTTAAAAATCCTTATCCTAGTTTTACCTGGGCTGAAAAAATTAAGAACGCCAACTTAAATATCAGCATAAAGTAACGTAAAAGAAATAAACAAACAATCAATGAAAGTAACAGGTTCACGTAAGTAAAAGAAGCCGCAAAGAAATAAAAATGTAAATACCAAAAACCCTTCCGTTGTTTTTTGTCGATCTAGAACCGGCTAAAAATAACGTTGAAATATTTCAAGTTACTAGACTTGTCTACTCAACAGTAAAATTCGAGGAGCCCAGACAGAAAAACACTCTAGTGCAGTGTGCTAGGTGCCAAAACTTAGGTCACACTAAGACCTATTGTCATCATCAAGCCAGATGCGTGAAGTGTGCTGGCTCTCATCTAACGGAAGCATGCCAGAAATCCAGAAACGAGCCTCCGAAATGTGTTCTTTGCGGCGGGGACCACCCGGCGAACTACAAAGGTTGCTTAGTCTATAAAAGTTCATTACGACAGAGAACACACAAAATACAAGAGAGAAGACTAGAAAATAACATTCCTCAGCCACCAGAAGTTAGCAATTCCACTATCTTCCCGGAATTGCCAAAAGCACCGAACAATTTACAACAACCTATCACCACAGTTCTACATCCGGAAAAGGAAAGCAGAACAATGAACCAGCACCAGCCTCAACGTCAGGCGCCTCAAACCTCCCAACATAAACCCCAGACTTCCTATAACAAGCCACAAACCTCCCAACCCAAACCCCGAGATCCTAGATCCAAGCCTCAGAAATTCAATACTAAAGTCCAACCCCCACGTCAGCATATACCTCTCCATCCTGAAACCTTAATAGTCAAACTTCCGCCACAGCAACCATATCCTACCACTTCCAATCACAACAATCAAATGAATCCTTCAGTTCATCAAACAATGAATGTAAATCCAGCACCTCGGGTACAACCCCCAGCCAACCTTCCTTTACCCGTTAATTATCAATATCAAACTCCAGACCCATATCCAGTCCAAATCCAAAACTCCATCGACATAAATTCAATCCTGTCATCCTTCCTGAAAGATCTCCAAGAGACTATCAAGCCTCTCATCATTCTACTCACGAGAATCCTTACCGAAGTTCCACTTAATTACCCACGATGAGCATAAAGCCCCTAGCTATCGTCCTATGGAATGCTAATGGACTGCATAATCACCGTGACGAACTTGATATATTTTTACACGACAACCAAATAGATATTGCTTTACTTACTGAAACACACTTCACTCACCGCACACATTTCTACATACGGGACTACATCACATATAGATCAGATCATCCTGACGATACAGCACATGCTGGTTCTTGTATCCTTATCCATAAATCTATACCACATTCTCTTATTCCTTCTACTCCAACTGACGCCATTCAATCAACATCAGTAACCTTAACGACTAGTCCTTTCCATATCACATTTTCAGCTGTATACTGTCCTCCTGGCAATTCTCTTTCTTATAACCTCCTCGAATCCTTATTCCAATCCTTCGGACCGCGCTTCATTGCCGGAGGAGATTACAACGCCAAACATCAACGATGGGGTTGTCGAACATCCAATTCCCGTGGTAGCATCTTATCCCAAATTTCAACATCTAATAGTTTCTCTATCCTCGCACCCATAAACCCTACTTATTGGCCTACATCCCTCAAAAAACGTCCAGATATTCTAGATATATTTGTTTCCTCACAGATTTCCTGCAATCAAACTGCCATAAAATCCCTGGATGACCTTTCCTCTGATCACAGTCCAGTTCTGCTTCAAGTGCATTCGATTCCTATTCCTAAGCCCTCTCTTCCCCGACTGATTACAGGACGTGTAGACTGGGATAAATTCCGATCAAATCTAGAAAATAATTTAGACCTCAAAATTCCGCTTAAAACAAAAGGAGACATTAATTCTGCAATAGACAAACTAACAGAAGCAATACAAGTCAATATAAAATATAACACTTTACCAAGTAAAAATCATTATCAACAGAATAACTGGCCACTTCATATTCGCGAGTTATTAAAAGAAAAACGACGGGCAAGAGCAAAGTGGCACCGCACGAGATATCCATCGGACAAGAGTCATTATACCAAACTGACCAACAAATTAAAATCAGAGATTAGAACATTCAAAATTCAAAATTTGTATTACCGTACAGAAAATCTCAGTACTACTGACAAATCCTTATGGAATACCACTAGAAAACTCCTAAACTATAAAAAATTCAACCATCCACTTTTAACCGAATCCCAAACCTGGTCAAGATCTGATGAAGAAAAATCACAAATTTTCGGCCAGCACCTATTCAAAACATTTAACCCTCATCCAGATATCCTTAATCAAACCCACTCTGAATGCATTGGAGCAGAATTAAGTATTCCTCTTCAGTTGTCCCCTCCTCCTAAAGCATTCCATCCTTCCGAAATATCAAACATTATTAATAGATTACCCGCCAACAAAGCCCCTGGACACGACCTAATCACATCCCAGATTCTAAAACGCCTTCCTCGGAAAGCGATCCTACTCCTTACATATATATACAATGCCGTACTCCGCACCACATATTTTCCTGATTCCTGGAAATTATCCATAATTAAGATGATTCCAAAACCTAAAAAACCACCAGAACTCCCATCCTCTTATCGTCCTATATCTCTCCTGCCCATAATGGGGAAAATACTTGAAAAACTCATTCTGAAACGTCTTCATCCTATCATAGAATCCAATCAAATAATCCCAGATCACCAATTTGGTTTCCGAACATCACACTCCACCATCCAGCAATGCCATCGTGTGGTGGACGTTGTCTCATCTGCATTAGAGCGCGGAATGTACTGCACAGGAGCTTTTCTCGATGTAGAGCAGGCCTTTGATCGAGTCTGGCATCCAGGACTGCTGTACAAACTCCGTAAATTCTTACCTTCAACTTACTTCCTTATTATCAGTTCCTACCTCAGTAATAGAACCTTTAAAGTAAACCATAATTGTTCCTACTCTTCCCTCTTCACCCAGTCTGCCGGTGTTCCTCAAGGCAGTATCCTGGGGCCCATCCTATACACGATATATACAGCTGACATCCCAACCCATCCAAGCACTGTCCTCACTACTTACGCTGATGACACATGTGTGTTATCAGTTAATAAGGATCCATTTGTTGCATCCCAATCTCTTCAATCCCATATCTCACACCTACAAGAATGGTGTCAAAATTGGAGGATTAAAATAAATCCTATCAAATCCCATCAAATTACCTTCACCCTTCGTCGTAAACCTACGAATTCCTGTCCTACTGTATCGTTTAATAATACACCACTGAACCCTGTCGAACAGATACGTTACCTAGGACTCCATCTGGATAAACGTCTCACTTGGAATCCTCATACAAGACTGAAAAGACAAGAAACTGCTCGACGTTTTCGCCTACTTCAACACTTACTGGACAAACGCTCTAAGCTACCAATTAATTACAAAAGACTTATTTACATGACAGTCATCAGACCTATTTGGGCATACGGAGTTGAGCTTTGGGGCTCTACTAAACCATCCAATTCATCTCGTATCCAATCCTTGCAATCCAAAATCCTTCGTAAAATCCTCAATACTCCTTATTATGTCACAAACAAACTCATCCATCATGATCTTAATATCCCATATGTTACTGATTTGGCCCAAACTAGATACCTATCCTTCCATAACAAGCTCCATACGCACTTGAATCCGCTAGTCTCTCAGCTTGCTTCCCATACTATTCCTGATAACCCCCCGAGGCGCCTGAAAAGAAGATGGCCTCGAGATCATCTACAATAGAACTTTATTGGAGTGCTATCGATGGGTAGTTTCTCCACAAGTGTTTTCATGTCATATGCTACATTTTTGCACATTTACTTGATATAATAATGTATTATAGTTGTAAATATCATTGAATTAAATAAAAAAAAAAAAAAAAAAAAAAAATACCAAAAAGAACGAAAAGTCACTAGTCGGACTTAAAAGCACGCAACATTCACAAAAGAATAATTGATCAAACGTGTTCTTAGGTGAAAGATACGTGCGAGTAGTACAGGTGTAGGGTTTCCATGACTGTGTTCGAGTTCGCATGTGGCACATTTTATTTAATCTTTCTAAAGCCAGGGATAGATCCTTTGGGATCTGAGACCATTATGGGATTTACCCAGCCTTTGTAATGTGAGTACCTTAATTGAGGAAAAACCTGGCGGTTGAGTATGATCAAGGACACATAACCGCCCTACACAACCGTTGTCCTAGAAACACTACAGTCTCTACCCCATACTGAAACTAAGACATTTCATGATGTGTAATGATACAGTTTTTTTTTACAGGTGAAGAGTGCTAAGTTGCAGATTTGAAGGTGCAGGCCCTGTATAGTGGGTATCCTTAATTAGGTTACTAACCTGGCGGCTGAGCATGATTTTGGGCAAATAATATTAAAATATAAAAAAAAAAAAAACCTGTACCACTAGGTGTGAACGAGTCTGGGGGTTCAGTACATGGTTGAGACTGTACTGTTTCATGGACAACGGTTCTGAAAGGAGGTGACTTGTCCTAGGTCACGATCAACCGCCAGGTTTTTCCCCCTTATTATGGGTACCCTATTTTTATTATATTTTATAGAGGCTGGGTGGGCCCCAAGATGGTCCTAGATCCTATATGATCCTTCTCCGGCTGCAAACAGACTAAATAAAAGTACTGCCTGCAGCGGGATTTGAACCAGGATTTCCGACATGGCAACTCAGTGCTCTACCACTGAGCCACTCCGCTCCCTATTTTTTAATAAACTGCGTAAAAAATAAATATTAAAATATGTAATCAATTAATATGAGGACAAAATAATTTATCATTCAGGTGTTCCCAAAATTGAATATTTCAAATTCATATCACATCCCCTCCCCCCCCCCCCATAATGTTTAATTAATCAACAAAATATAAAAACTTACATGAAGATAATACACACTCTTCCATGTTCTGAATCCATTACCCTTCATGCGTTGTATTGTTTTTTTTTTGTATTTTTATAAAATACTAAAAACAATTAAACGGGTATTAGCCGAAGCTTCGAGCGTGGATATTGCATATTGTCCATTACATTCTCAACAACCTTTTTGAAACCTTCCGAAAAATTGGTGTAATCCGTTTGTTGATACAGTCAGGAGCGTGCTTGCCGTTAGCGTTGAATCAGGGGCCCTCTGCAATCAAATGGTTCTTCATTATCGGAACCTCCTGTACCTCCTGCCTTTGGCCCTTTTAAAAATTAGCTGGCAAAATATTTTCTGAATAAAAAAAAAAAGGTAGAGGCCCCCTTTCACAAAAAAAAAAAAAATATAGAGGGGGCCTTTTAATCAGTGCCCTACTAAAAGGGGTTAGAGTTGCAGTCGACTTTTTCAACCTTAGCCACTGGTTTTCCTTTTATCCTCTTCCGGAGTTGAATGGTTGATCTCTTCGGCAGTACCACTCTTTTATCCCGGATGACTCCTAACGAGCAAGGTCAATCATTGTCTGATTGGTATCTTTTTGACTTGATGGATCAACTGGATCAGCGCTATGCTATTTCATAGTTCGATGCCTTTTCTCCTTTGTCGAATGTTAAACCGACCTAAAAAATGGATAAAGATGATCTATAACTGGAAAAATATTAATAAAATGAACAAATACTCATTTAATTAAAAGAGACATAGAATAGAAAAATAGTTTTAGTCTGGGACAAGGTCCCTAAATAGTAACAGAGAAATACAAAAATTATTGAATATATATCTTGCCAAGGGGCTATATTATAGGAATTATCCAGTATTTGTATAAATGATTGAAAATAAATAAAAAGTAATGTTATGGTTAAAAATAAAAACATAGAATAAACATCTAAAATAACATGAACTAATCTGAGAAAAAAATACATAAACAAAGCATAACAGCACATTACATAAAATAATATATAAAATGTATAAAAAAGACACTACTCTACAGTTGTGAAACCAGAATGCCAATATTCGAGTGAATGCTTAGTATTGAACTATAGAGTAGATAAACTTGAAAGAAGAATAATGAGAAAAATTCTAGGCCCAGTGAAAACCAAAAAAGTATGGAAATTAAGATCTAATGATGAAATGTACAGGAATGTAGAAAACATAACAGAAACGATAAGAAAAAGGAGAATGTAATTTTTTGGACATGTTCTCAGAATGGATGATTCGAGATTAACAATAGGATATTCAATATAAAACAAAAGGATATTCAAGTACCTTTGGGAGAAAAAGTCAACAATTAGCTGGATTCGAGAGGTAAAGAAGGATTTGGAAAGGAACAATATCAGGGAAGACGACCCTATGGAGAGAGATTTATAGAAAGAAGATCTTGAGGATGGAAGGATTCCTGGGAAGAGTGAGGAGACCTGGGGTGAGATGGTCGGAGGACGAAGTGAAAGGATGAAGGAATATTGGAAGGGACGGAAAAGTAAACGGCCAAGTGTTAAGAATTGAAATTGGCACGTGGTCCTCAGCTGGCCTCATCGGGGAGGGGGGGGGGAGAAGAAGAAAATGTATAAAAATAAGATCGTTATAAAAAAATGTCAGTAATTCATCCATTTCTTCTAATAATCTAAAATTAGGACAAAAATACATGAGAGGCATGAAGAAGAAGAGTAGCTCTCCCGTGGGTTATTTTAATATTCTTATGATAACAGTTCTCTCATCCACGTTCTTTTTAGTCACTTCCTTGTGTCCTCTGCATGTAAGTCGTTTTCTATGAGTCCTTAATATAATGAGTATTTAAAAAAAAAAAAAAATAAAACATAGAAATAGAAATATAATTTTATTCTAGGACCAAGTCCCTTAAGAATAACAATATTGTACAGAATTTAATAGGAAATGTCTGGCCAAACAACTACATTATTGGAATACTACAATTGAATATGAACTAAAACGTACGTCCTGATAGAGATTAAAAAAATATACATATACATATATAAAACAAACAAAGAAAATATATAAAATAAAATGATTATTGATTTACAATAAACATAAATTGGCTAACGGAAAAATAATAAAGTAGAAAAGAACATCTAATAATATGAATAACATTATCATAATGAGTGTGATAAGATAAGATAAGATAAGATAAGATAAGGTAAGATGGCTCAAGCTCGATAAACAAATCAGGTAGAGTAAAATAACCTGAGCCTGTTACCTACTAATAGATCTTATAAAATAAATTTTCCATGTAATCATTTATAAATTTTCATAATTAAATTAAAGGATATAAGGAAATATTTGAAAATAAAATTTTAAAGAATAGTTGTGTTGTTTTGTAGATATTTATTTTGAGACATAATTTGATATATTTATTTTTTTTTAATATTCAAAAGTACTTAAAAGTAATCTAGTCTTTCAAGGATCAAAGTTTGGGTTTTAATCTAATATTACCTTGACCATGGAGGATAGATGATCCCCTAGAGTTTTATAGAAAATGTTTAAAATAAATATGACTTTAAGGTATCTATACTTAAATTATAATAGGATGTAATTAGTTGGGGGTGCAGTCAAGAAAACACAGCAAAATAAGTGAAACTTATTGTATTTTATATGTGCCGACGTTTCGACCTACTGTGTAGCTCATCTTCAGGGCCAATAGGAGTGGCTGCTAAATTAGGACAAATTAAATTAGTGTCTAATAAAAAAAATACCTCCTGCACCGAGCAGCCACTCCTATTGGCCCTGAAGATGACCTACACAGTAGGTCGAAACGTCGGCACATATAAAATACAATAGTTTCACTTATTTTGCTTCTTGACTGCACCCCCAACTAATTACATCCTATTATAATATCTACCAGTCAACGAATTTCTTTCCTATACTTAAATTAGCTAGTTATTTTGGACACTTTATTATATTATTAAATTATATATTTTAGTATAATTGTTATTGTTTTTCCACAAAATTTTAGACTTATAACTGTCATGAAGTTATATAAAGGAATTATCAAACACTAAATAAATGGGTACTTATTTTATTATAAGTAAATTTTATTTTATTATAAGTAAATATTTTATAAGTACCCATTTATTTGGTGTTTAATTTGACTCCACCCCCAACTATTTCCTTCCTTATTCAGATCTTCCAGTCAACTATCTCCTCGCATAAAGGAATTATCAGTATAATTTAAAGGATAGCAGAGAACTAAATTTAAAGGATTGAAAATGACACAGTGCTGTCGAAACGTCTAAAATGATTTATAAGGATTAAGAATATATAATCACTGCAAAATGGTTTTCTCTTTCCCAATATATAAATTCTAAAGAATTGAGTCCAGTTTATAAACATTTTTATAAAAAATATTTAACGATACCTTAAATTAAAAAAAAATTGGCATGTTAGAATGAAAATGGAAAAATAAAAAACATAAATGGATTATTAGGCATAGAAGCGGTTGCCTAGATTTGAAACTATTGGGTTTGGGTGGGAATTAAGGTTGCCCTGAATGGATTGAAATCGGATTCGGTCCAAAACAGTAACAAAGTGGGCCGTATGGATGACTTTATTCATAAATCAGTCAGGAGCATTGAGGATTTTAAGAAATATTATAGATTGTTGAAGGTATGGATGGATACGAGAGGAATTCGATGGCTTAGTGGAGCCACTAAGTTCTACTTTGTAAGGCCAAAGAGGTCTAACTAAATTTGAAAATGATTATGTATAAGAATCAAATTGGGAGTAGTGTGTCCCTATCTAAGTGATAGACCAAGGCGTATCTGGGATGATTGCGTTAAAGGTGATTTTATGGATTCGTGTTTGGTTCAGAAGTTTGTCGACCTAAGTTAATAGGCATAGACTAGTGTTATCGGCATCGAGCCTTCGGGTTCACTTAGTGTTATGAACTTCTTTGGCTGCTCTGTACTAAGCCTTTCATACAGTTCCCATTTCACTTATTGTTGAATACATATCTTTGGCCTCTCGCATGACATCCGTTGTCTCATTCCGTGCGATCCATCTGCCGTGGAACGAATTCCAAATGTAGATGGCACCCGCTCCAAGCCGGCTTAGCGTTCAAAAGAGTTGCACAAGAGGGCTTTATTGTGCCCTCTCTTTTGTGTTGTCATCAATGAGCTTATTCAACTAGAAATAATACTTCAAATAATTCCACGCTATTAAATGAAGCGGTATTTTATCTTTTGACTACAACAATATAAACATTTGAATATAACAAAAATATAATATATACTGCGAAAAAATGTATAGGGATATTGCTAATTTATTTATTTATTTTATTATACACTTAATAACTACATTAACATTTAATGTGGTATAATTTCTAATAAATATTAATGCTTTTTATAGCAAAAAAAAATATTATAATTCTAGGCAAAGTAAATACAACAAAATTAGTGGTATCCCTATCCTTTTTAGCGTAGTTAATATTTAATATAAAAGTATATAATTGTTTCTGATTTTAATCATCATTGAGCTTGCTCAGCCTATTCTATTAATAATAATTTCCAACTTTAAATATATTATTATCTAAATTAGTATAGATATATTAGATATCTGTATCTGTCTATATCTGTAATCATGATTCAATGTACAAGTTATTATTTTCATAACACGACTAGCTAATATTGTACAACTCATAACAATATAAATATTATTAAGAGGCCTGAAACAGTGATCTGTTTCTTGTCGTTCCATTCTAGTATGAGGATTCCAAGTTAATATTTTGTCAAGGTGTAATCCTAAGTACCGGACATGTTTCTACAGGAATCAATGGGATGTTAGTAAACATTACGGCAGGACATGAAGTCTTTGGTTTACGACGGAGGTAAAGGTGATTGGACGGGATTTGTGGGAGAATTTTAATCCTCCAGTTTTGTCACCATCTTTCAAGGTCAGTGATATGGGATTGAAGAGTATGGGATACTATAACTGCATCGGTGTTGACTGATAATAGACATGTGTCATCCGCACACGTGGTAAGGATAGTATTAGGATGAGTTGGGATGTCAGCTATATAAACTGTGTAGAGGATTGGGTCGAGGATACTGCCTTGAGAAACACCAGCGGATTGAGGAAAATGGACGAAAATACATTATTGTGGTTTACTTTGAATGTCTTGTTGGAGAGTTAGGATTTGTTTTAAATATATTAACATTGCCGTTATTGTACAGTTTAACAAAGTACCTATATTGATACATTCAGAAAAGTTGACGTACAATTTATCTATGTTGATTTGTTTATATAACAATTAATGTACAATGCATTTTCGTCTCACATGATCTCTTCTACCTTGCAGTGTAGAGATACAATGCACCTATTTTGATACATTCACACTAATTAACGTACAATGTATCTATGCTAATACATTTACTTTAGAGTTAATATCCAATGTATCTATGTTGATACAAACAGGACAAGAGAAGAAGGTTGAAACAGAACTCGAGCGAGATTCGTGAGGACCTGTTACACGAGAAGCGAGCATTAGCATCAGGAGTGTGCTCTGCGAAATCGGACTCTCCTTCGATGTAACTGATAGCTGCTACCTGACCAATCTGTCCGTCTCCAATCTAACCAGCTAGCATACAACTAATTCACATAGCTGGAATAGTATGGGTTAGCCATGATTAATAAGAACAATACAAATAACATAGATCCATATTAAATATGACCTCTACATTATAATATGTATGACATATCGGTTTATAAAAAGGTTTTAACTCGTATCTGCAAAAAGATAATATAAAATTATGACAAAAAAAACTGTATCAGCGAGATTATTTGTCCTAGGTTACGCTTCTTTAATAGATCACCCCTTATTTTGAGTACCCACTTTATAGGGGCTGGAGGAATCCCATAGGATCCATCTCCCACCGCTTACAGATTAAATAAAAGTCTGCGAGTGGTATTTGAACCCAAGACCACTTGTTCAAACCAACAAGGATACAGTAAAAAAAGTCCATCTACCCAAGAAGTGAACAACACAATCCAAAATTCTAAGAAAAACTATTCTCAGATGTATTTCGAATTATACTATACACAGAGAGATGAACAATTTCACTGTAAAATCAAATATTCGAAACAAATGTACAAATTTTACTCGTCAAAACATCATTGAAATCCCCTTATTCATTCTCTGTTTCCTGGAGTTCTTATGAGAAGACTAAAGTGGCAATCATCCAGAAAAAAAAAACTGTACCACTACAACCCATGAACGTTCTTGTGTTCAGTGCGTAGTAGAGACTGTATTGTTTCTACAACAACAGGTGTGTAGGGAGTTGCTTTGTCTGTGTTCACTCATAAACATAATAGATAATGGGTCAACACCAGGAGGGTATGTAGATCCCACAGAGTCTACCCATTGCTGCTAACCTTTTAAATCTTAATCTTCACACTTAGAATATATAAAACCTTGCAACTATATGGGGAATTCAATAGTTTTCATATACACTATTGAATTGCCTATAGCTTCCACATATAACAGTTTTCTAAGCTTTCGTTTTTCATAGTTATCTATAATGCTTTTATTGTTGTTGATTGTAGGTTAACCCTTTAACTGGTGCGAGTGAATATCTTTACGCCTATGACAGGGCTAAGTGGGCCGGCTACCCGCCTACCGCCCTCTGCTGCATGCTTTGTACTTGCGTTCTATCCTTCATCACCACCTTCGGAAGTAGTTATAAATTCGGCAGTTTCCTCAGCATTAAACATCTGTTTTCCATAAAAAAAAAAAGGGAAACACAAAAATACTACAAAATAAAATTTATAAAAAAAAAATGAATACTAAAGGAAGTTGAACTGAGGGTTGTTTCATAAAGAGAGCAAAAAAATGAATGAGATTAGTTACCTGCTCCGGCCAGGTATACATGAATAGCTGAAGCAAACGGTACCATGAATGATATATGAATAACAATGAAGCAAGGTCGCGTCGTTTAGCAAATAGATAGAAAAGCAGTGTGACGGCATATATCGTCTTTAGTACTGAGGGCACGTTCCCTTGCGCCGTCATATATCGTCTGTAGCACCTTAAGGGTTAATGTCAGTGACTCCACGCCATATTCCAAATTACAGAACTTTACCATTACATAATCTTTTGTATAATATAAATCATATATCGTTGCGCCGGCATATATCGTCTTTAGCACTGAGGGCACGTTCCCTTGCGCCGTCATATATCGTCTGTAGCAGCTTAAGGGTTAATGTCAGTGATTCAACGCCATATTCCAAATTACAGAACTTTACCATTACATAATCTTTTGTATAATATAAATCATATATCGTTGCGCCGCCATCTATCATCTTTGACAGTGAGGGGGTGTGTGATGCAGGACGGCATATATCGTCTTTAGCAAAGGGGGCTCGTTCCCTTGCGCCGGCATATATCGTCTTTAGCACTGAGGCGTATGTGATGCTGAAGGGTTAATGTCACCGATTCCACGCCATATTCCAAATTACAGAACTTTACCATTACAGATCCTTTTATATAATATAAATCATCATAAACATCATATCATATGATAGAGATACGATAACATTTCCTCATTGGTTCATGAATAATTAAGTTATAAATAATAAAAATATGGAACAAACATTAATTTAGCCTTTTAAATATGGCTGATTTAAGAAGCAGGGGCACCACGGAGAATAATAAAATTTAATTTGGAAGAGGAATTTGTAATTAGAAAAGCGAACAATACTGGGTTCTGCTTAATTACGGACGCTATGGCCTACATTCCAGCTGAATCGAATTAAATGGTCATATTCTCAAATTTTCTCCAATAGTAACAATAAACTTTTTTTTTAAATTATTGTAATGTATTTAGTAAAATTATTTATTGATTATAACTATGGAAACCAATAAGGAAAATGGACTCGGATTAAATTCTGATAAGATTACGTTTACAGTTAGTAGGGAAAATGGCGTAGGTGTTGGTGATATTCATATTGGAGAAAATAAGTTTAAGTACTCAGGGTGTATGTTAAAAGTACAAAAAATAAATTAATAAGTAAGTCTTATTACTTAGTGAGTAAGTCTCGAAACTTCAAATTAAAAAAAAAAGAAACTGTACCACTATAATCCATGAAGGTTCCAGGAAAACACTTGTGCAGAGAAATGAATTGTCTAAGATCACGCTCAACCACCAAATTTTCCCCTAATTAAGGGTACCCACATTATAGAGGCTGGGTGAGCTCCAGAAGGTTCTGTAGATACCACAGGATCCATCCGTGGTCGTTAACAGATTAAATAATTTGTCTCCCACTCCCGGATTTGGATCGGTAAACTTCAGCTGAGCTACTCCTTAAAGTTTATACGTAGAACATATAAAACTATAAACCTTAAAAACTATATGGTTGTGAATTTTGAACGCTAACTTTATAGGATCTAAGGCATATAATAATAAGGCTTAGCGAACCCGAAGGTTCAATGCCGACACCACCGATCTCTGTCACGAAATTCTGTCCACAATCTACTATACAAATCTAAATCCAATAGATTACCCTTAACACAATCTTCCCATCTACACCTCGGTCTACTATTCAGACTTTTACCGGTCAGCACAGCATGTATTAACCCTTTAAAAATTCGATCTGATTACGCGTAGGAGACAATCCCACAAGATGGCAGATGGAAATTCTTCGGAAGACTCTCTGACCAACAATGAGATAAGCCCTCCAAGCTCAAATGACTTAATTTTATACACCCTAGTCACATTTATTTATTATTAGTTTTGTTTGTGTTTTTAAAAAAATTCCACTTATAGTTATCGATCAATAAAGTGTTAATTTTACAAAAATGCCTTAGAATATTCAGTTAAGAAAAAAAAGAGTCCTCAGGTGAAGGAGAAAACGAAATTCCATAGCATGCACCACGTTAATAGTAATTAAAGTATAATATAAATATATACGTATGCCAATAGGATATGTTATAAGAATGACACAGTATTTACATAACTACTTGAAAATAGATGTAAACTAAAATGTTAAGTAAGTATTAACAGATCCCTCGTACACGTTCTTTTTAGTCTCCTCCTTGTGCCAAATCAGTAAGCAACGGGATGTTAAGGTAATTATGGATGACCAAAGTTAGGAGCTTGATGATTTTACGAAGGATTTTAGATTTTAAGGATTGGTTAAGAGAGGAATTCGTTGGCTTGGGGCTCCCCCAAAGCTCTACTCCGTAAGTCCAGATGGGTCCTATAATAGTCATGTAGGTGAGTCTTCTATAATTTGTTTTAAAAATTATTTATTCAATGAAATTTACAACTGTATTAAAATAACACAACATGTAAATATACTGATTGGTACATATTAGCATGAAAGACAAGTAGAGAACCATATTCGAAGCCAGTGACGGTACTCAAATAATAAATTCAACTTAAAAGGTCACAAGGCCATCTTCTGTTCAGACGCCTCGGAGGATTATCAGGAATTGAAGAGGTTGCTCGGTTTGAAACTAGTGGGTTTGAGTGGAAATAAAGTTTGTCATGAAAATATTGATATCGGATTCGGGCCAATTCAGTAACAAATGGGACATTAAGGTCATTATGGATTACTTTGTTCGTTACGTAAAGCATTGAGGATTTTGGTTTGTAAGGATTGAATACGAGAGGAATCCGATGGTTTAGTGGAGTCCCAAAGATCTACTCCGTAAGTCCAAATAAGTCCGATAATAATCATGTAGGTGAGTCTTTTGTAATAAATCGTGAGTTTAACGCTCTAAGCTATTTGTTTAACTGCTATAGCTATCTAGTAAGTATTGATGTAGTCTGAATTAGCAACAATTTTAAATATGAGATAAGCTCTGCAATCTTGCTGGAGGATTATGACGTAGTTTTGATCATCCTACTCACATTTATTTATTATTAGTTTTGTTTTTGTTCCAAAAATATTCCACTTAAAGTTAACGATCAATGAAGTTAGTTTTACGAAAATGCCTGGAATTGCAAAGCATGCAACCTTTTAATATAATTGAAGTAATAACATCACAAATATTGAGATAAGCTTATAAAGTTATTTGCTTTGTAGCTTTATTTATTTATAGCTATTTATATAGTTTTTAGCTATGTATATAGTTTAATCAGCGTTAAAGGAAGTCATAGTACCATTATTATAACTAATTTTACTTAACCATTAACCATTCCTGGGTAGAGAATTTAATCAGCAAACTGTATTTTAATATTCTCCTTAATGGGCTCACTAAAAGCAGTAAATAAATAGCGAAAAGGAAAACTGGGGCAATATAATAGAGTGGACCGTGAAGTCCTAAATCAGGCAGGAATAGCTGCCTTGAGTTATAGGACTTTTAAAAGCTACTCTAATTATCACTATATACCAGTACCAGCACCAGTACCGTCCCCACCAGCTACTATATTTATAGCAGTATTGTCATAATTAATTTTAATTTTTCATGGATCTAGATCGTAGCAGAAAATAAACGATATATGACTACTTCAAAAGAACAAGTCATAACTCAAAAAAAAAAAAATTTCAATAGAGAAATGTTTTTTTTTGTTAACAGTTATTTTGATGGTAATTATTTTTTAATATTAATAATAACCAGGGTCGTCTGCATCTCCGGTGCAGAGCTCTAAACCACAGAGCTACCAGGGATCGTATCAAAGTCAGACAAATCCTATATTCCCGTGTTCTCGCTATTTTTGCGGTGTATAAACGGGGAAGAATGTTCATTTATAATTACTTTAATTAGGATCTTGTTGACTAACGTCAATATACTATTCATAATTTATTTTTATTAATAGTTATTTTGATGGTAATTATTTTTAAAAATTTTTGTTTTGAAGAGAAAAGAAAAATATTCAAAATAAAACAATTCAATTTAGAGCACAGCACCGGAGATACAGGCGACCCGGGTTCGAATCCCAGCCAGGGTAAATCTTTTCTCTTCAAAACAAAAATATTAAAAAAAATATTTGTATTGATAAAGTAAAACATTCATATTGGAATGAGTTATCGTTATATTCAAGATGTGGAATCACGTACGCCGACGCAATCACTGTTGGTAGCATTTCGACAAAATCACGAATCACAGTTAGTAGCAGTTAAGAAAAATCACAGTAACGGTTAGAGCTGTTACTGAAAAGTAGCAGTTAAGCCCATCACTAATTCAAACCGATAACGAAACTAGCCTTTTGAATATAATGGTATTAATTTTATTCTTTTATTTCTTATTTTGTATATATATTATTGTAAATTATAAATATATTAAAAAAAATCTTTTATAAATTTAAAGAACCAAATGTTATGAAAATGAGGTAACATTAGAATTTTTTCCTGTCTTGCTGTTTCACTATAAATGAATAATTTAGTTTTCAATAATAAAAAAATACAAATTATTGTTAATTATTATTTTTTTGATTCCACATCGAGGCTCGTTTCGAACTAATTCTATGAGTAATCTTTGTCTATTTTGTTGTAAATCTTTGCAAACGAGTATAAAAAATCAGATAAGACCTTATCTCCCAATGTTGCTAAATCTTTAACAAATAAATTAAAAATCAAGATGATAATTTTATTTTATTAATGTTTCCAATTTTCTTTGACGAATCAAAATTTTATGTAGGTATATTTTTTATGTACATATCTGATAGATATAATTTTATTCAGCGGAAAAATAACCTTCGCTACTAAATTTAATGGTACATGAAGTTTAGTATTTTATAATACTTATATTATACTCATTAAATATTTCAATGAGAATTGAGAATATTTAATTTTGATTTATTTAAAATGTATATTTTTTAATAAACATTTTAGACAATAAAGGTTAACGGCTGCCTTATCGGATTAAAACTAATGATTTCTAAGGCTACACCTACATTGGATTCGGTTTGATACGATGAGACGTCTTAAATTTATAAAATTAAGATTATTTATTAATTATTTTTAATACATTTATATTTTACTACAATGTATAGTAAAATATATATAATGTATACACCACAGCATCGTATGTGATAGAATCACGTCGCACCGAATCGGATCCAATGTAGCCTAAGTGTTAAAATCGTACCTGATTGTACAACATCGCGCCGGATCCAATGTAGGCGCTTCCGTATGAATAAACTATTTTGTTTCCTCGAGTGACTAAATCGGTCAGATTGATCGGATAAAAATGGATCGGTTCAGACCGTAGGCGCTCTCGACATATTTCAGTCATTTGGTTTGCTAGCGACGTATCGTATCGCACCGGATCCAATGTGGGTGTAGCCTAAGACGGCCTTACAAATCCATTCTCTTCACCGATCCTATATCCCCGTGTTCTCGGAATTTTTGCGAAGTATACAAGGGGAAGAATGTTCATTGAACATTACTTTAATTAGAATCTTGTTGACTTACGTCAATTTTATATAATAATTAATTTTATATTTATAATTATTCTCTTCAAAATAAAAATATATCATCTATACTTCAAAGTGTTAGTTAAAACTTCTTGATGAAATGATTACCGATATAAACTCATTAGCCATAATTACATTATATTTTCCATACCAAAGCTCAGGATAAGTTCTATTTTTGGATAATATTAAAAATGAAACGAATGTTTATTTAAGGAACTGTTTAGTTAAGGCGTGTTGTAACTAAACTCGAAACCACAACCTGCGGAACAGATACCATTTTATTTATTTATTTTTTATATACAAGGAAGGTACTTATAAGATGAAGTAAGAACTAAGGACGGGAGGTAAGGCGGTGGTAGCTAACCGAGAGAACTGATTGGGTTACATATCCCCAACCCGGTTAGCCTCATCTTAACCAGCTTAGTGTCTTCTATTAAGGAGGGGGTGTCAGTCCTCGCCTGTTATCATATTAACAAACACTGTCTAACACGTTAATTTATATATTAAATAATAAAGCATATTTAATTACTACTGAAGTAAATTTCTAGAAAAAATCAGTAAACACCAAATATGGAAAATAAATGTAACCAGAAAAGTTAAGTATTTGGGGAAAATAATATGTCACCAGGGGGTTCTGAGAAAGAGAGCATCCGAGATAAATTTTGGGCTTTCAAACAGGCAAACTTTACAATAAAAAGAACCTCTCCTCCAATGCAAAGTTAAGGCATTACAACGTTGTGATAAAGCCTGTGATTTCATATGGGATGGAGACCACATGCCTATCCAACTTGGAAAAACTTCTAAGAATAGAAAGGAGGATCTTAAGAAAAATCTATGGGCCCAGGAAAACACAGGAAGGTTACAGGGGAAGATCTACAGAGAAATCAAAGACATGGAAACCGATCTAAGAATCAGAAGAGTGTTCTTCTATGGGCACATGAAAAGGATGAAGGTGGAAAGACTTAACAAAAAGATACACGAAGCAAGAAAGAAGAATTAAAGAACCTTAACATTTCAGTTGCCGACTGTCTAGATTCATTGAAAAATCCGCCTCGTGTACATTCATTAAGATAGAATTTTTTTTTTTTAATTTAATTTATTGATATTTACAACTATAATATGATTATAACTAGTAAATCTGCTGATATGTACATTATGACATGAAAAACACATGTGGAGTAACTACCCATCGGCAGCACTCCAATAAAGTTCTATAGTAGATGGTCTCGAGGCCATCTTCTTTTCAGACACCTCGGAGGGTTATCAGGAATAGTATGGGAAGCAAGTTGAGAGACTAGAGGATTCGAGTGTGAATGGAGCTTGTCGTGGAAGGATAGGTATCTAGTTTGGGCCAAATCAGTAACATATGGGATATTAAGATCATGATGGATGAGTTTGTTTGTGACATAATAGGGAGCATTGAGGATTTTACGAAGGATTTTGGATTGTAAGGATTGGATACGAGATGAATTGGATGGTTTAGTAGAGCCCCAAAGCTCAACTCCGTATGTCCAAATAGGTCTGATAACTGTCATGTAAATGAGTCTTTTGTAATTAATTGGGAGCTTAGAGAGTTTGTCCAGTAAGTGTTGAAGTAGGCGAAAACGTCGAGCAGTTTCTTGTCTTTTCAGTCTTGTATGAGGATTTCAAGTGAGACGTTTGTCCAGATGGAATCCTAGGTAAGATAGAATTTAAATCGTAAATATATATTAATACACATCCATAAATAACAATAAAAAATAAGCTTAATAAAATATATCTGTCTATCAACGCATCTTATCATTAGAGAAAGTCTGGTGTATTTAAGACGAAGTGTTCTATTATATGTTAGTGGATTTATATTATATATATATATATATATATATATATATATATATATATATATATATATATATATATATGTGTATGTATATATACACACAGTCTGGAGAAGTATTAATACAGTACAGCACAGTTATTTTGAATGTAAGTAAAATTTATGAAGTAACATGGTCAAAAAGACAATGTTACTAAAAAAGTCTTTTTGGAATTATGATGTACAAGTTTTAATTTTATATAGAACGGAGTGACTCAGTGGTAGAGCGCCGAGTTGCAATGCCGAAGGTCCTGGGTTCAAATCCCGCTTGCTGGCAGACTTTTATTTAATCTGTTAGTAGCCGGAGATGGACCAGCCGGACAGGACCTACCTGTTGCTTGCCCGGCCTCTATAAACTGGGTACCCTAAATTGGTGGGAAATCTTGCGGTTGAGATCTAGGACCCATTACATCCCTTCACAACCGTTGCCCAAGAAGAGGTATAGTCTCTCACATACTGGATCCAAGATCTTACATGGATCGCAGTCGTACAGTTTTTTTTAATATTTATTTCACTAACAGTTTATCTCCTAACTATTGGACTTTGAAAAATACAACGATAACGTATTTTGAATCTTGTATTATATATTGTCTAGAAAAATGTATTCCATATCGCTGCTCTTAATAAAGTCACTAAGACAATAGGCTTTAAATCAGACATTAGTCTTGGCGGGCACATAAGTGCATTTTCTAGATGTTTGTAAATCGACATAATTATACTTACGAAATTCGTCAAGAGAGGGAAGATCCTATAACCTGCATGTTTAGTTACCTTTCCCTCCGGCATAATAACGACTAATTGTTGTGATTTGTAGTTTTGTTTTTTGCAGTTGTGTCATTATACTTCCGGAGCAGCGATATATCCTTGTATTTAAAATGCATATATCCTTGAAGTACATATACAATCTTATGGTTGCTCAATGGACACAATCTACTTCCCGTTGAGATCACTTTCTTTGAATTTGTCATGATCCACTGTTGAGATATAATATAAGAACTTCTGGATTTGATAAGGTTTGTTTATTTATTATTATATATTAAAACATATAAATATTTATATTATATTTGAATTATTGTAGCTTTTCGGAAATGAATATAATTCCAGTACAACCTTCAGAAGATTAGGACGTCCTCAGACGCCTACACCCTTCTCTAAATTCAAAGGAGCTGTTGTAAATCGACGTGTCTCGTCATTATTTGCCTCCCACGCTCTTGTTATCTTCCTTTTATGCATTCATTCATTTTCTTTTATTATTTTTTTCTCTTATTTATATTGCACACATTAATAATTATAACAGTCACTGGAAGATGAATGAGTGCTTGAGCTGAGGAAGGGGTAAGAGAGAGAGATGAAGAATAAGATTCAAATCATACACAAGTATTGGTTCAAACAAAAAATCTTTATTAGAGAGGAAAACAGTTGACTGGAAGATCTAATGGAGGATGGAAACAGTTGGGGGGGGGGGGGGGGGTGCAATGAAAATAAACACCAAATAAGTAAAGACTTAATTAGACTTAATAGAGTTTATTAGCACAAATGAAATGTTTATTTTGACTGCATCCCCAAACTATTTCCATCTTACAAATTTTTTTTTTTTCAACAAAGACATAATAATTAAAAAATTAAATTTTCTACAATTAGTTTTATGTTTTAAGATACTTTTTCTTTATAAGACATTTCTTATATACTGGACTGACTTCTTGATCTATACAATTCAATTATAAAGAAAAAAAACCTTATTCCAGTCAACAATTTTCGTTAAAAAATTAACAAAAGATTTAAAAAAAAAAGTTTCGACATTTATTCGTCATTTTCAATTTTAGTTGTTCTTCACAACATCCTTCAAATTTACAAGTCCATTCATTACTTGAGGTCAATATGAATATGAATATTTGACCATGGAAGAAAGTTGAGTTCCAGGATTTTATATATAATTGATTTTTTAATTTGTGTGACCTCAAGTAATGAATGGACTTGTAAATTTGAAGGATGTTGTGAAGAACAACTAAAATTGAAAATGACGAATAAATGTCAAAAGTTTTTTTTTTAATCTTTTGTTAATTTTTTAACGAAAATTGTTGACTGGAATAAGGTTTTTTTTCTTCATAATTGAATAGTTTTAAGATACTTGGAATCCGAAACCCAACAAAAAAATAAATAATAAGGCAATATCAGTGGATGAAAAATATAATCTTAATATAATTTGATTAATCTTCAGATAGTGTGGGACTCCTACCCACTAAAAACACCTTGTACAACAAACTGAGCTATGGTCATGTGCAAAATCTCTGGTATGGAATATAGCCCATTAGCTAATCCCCCAATTAATTTTCTTTCATTTGGAGTTTTAATTTATTTACTTTACGTAATTCACATTAATAGCAAATTACTAGGCTTCACTCTTTTAAGCCGCCTTATATGATGCGAAGCGTCTTCAACTGTGCTCTGCATTTCTAGGCTTACGTGGATTTTAATTCTTTCCTTATGACTATCAGCAAACCTTCCCATCTCTCCAAAGGATAATTATTGATAATAAAACTAGAAATAATTGTTTACGTTCTAGTAAAATAATTTTTAAGCTTAGCCTATATTTTATTTTTAAAACAATGACAATTTTTTCAAGTTTTTATTTTCACCAATAGACAAATAATATGTTCTATGTACTAAATAGAATTATTTTTTTAATTAAAGAAAATGTAAAAAAAAGATTAAAAAGATGAATAAAAAATGCAAATAACTTTAAGTTACTTACTAAGAAACATTGATTTTTCATTAAATATAAAAGTAAAAATGTAAGCTCAGTTGCTGAGCAGAAAGTCCAGGATTCATATCCTGATCCATGGGGGGGGGGGGGGGAGGGTACTGTGGGATCTACAGACCCTCTTGGGGCTCACCTAACCTCTATATAGTAGGCATTCTTGGGGAAAATGTATACTTATAATATATAAAATATATATACTTATTATTATTTATTTGACACGAAACAGCCGTGAAGGACTAAGCGACTATGGCGTAGCTTTTTTTTTCAGTTTTTTCTTCCTGGCCCATCTTTGCCTCATGATATCACTGTAGGTTTTTCTTCATTCTTCATTCTTCATTTACACGGAAAATTGTTTCTGTCCATCACAAGAGTGCCTTTTTTTTAAAGAATTTTTGGTATTCTGTTCTGTTCTAATAAATCTGGTAAAATCCCGTGTTTCTGTGTATCCTTCTTTTAAATTGTAGTCTATAATTTTGGTGAACATTTTTTTGTTTAGTCTCTCCTCGTTCATCCTCTTCATGTGAACATAAAATGTGAGTTTTCTTACCCTAATCAGTGTTACCAAATCACGGATTTCACAGTAAATTTATTTGTTGGATTTTAGCCTGTATACTTCTGTATCCATTCCATTGGATACAGATATCCTATGGGTTGTGGCATAATTCGAATTACTGTTTCATTTTTTATTTTATTTTTATTTCCTGTTTCTTATATCGGACATTTCATCCTTTATTATTATAAATCATAGTGTAATAAATTTAATACTAAAACTTAAAACTGCTTTCTACCTTACAAATATTTTAAGTTAATTTTTCAATTTTTTATTTGTTTTGTAAAATTGATATGTTTTTATTCATTGAGTAATTAGTCTCTTCTTGACTAACAGTTGACATGGACAGACAGTAGGACCTAGAATTAAACAATATTGAATTCGGTTGTTACAAGTGGTTCCAACTCGAATTGGCTCGACTTCCCGTACAAAGGAATGCACACAATGCATACAGAGAGGTTGAGTACACAAAGCAAACTGTTTGAAATGGCTTGTCTCCCTTTGACCGAGTAATTTATTAAATCTATCCAATTAACTAAAATTTATATTTCGTATTACTAAAGAGAATATCTATTTACCATGTTGCTATCTCAAATATATGTTTGTTAGCTTAAGTAATTAATAATTAAACTTGAAGATTCAACACATGACGTTGGATGTAATTAAAAAGGACATTGAAATGAAAATATTTCTGGTGTAGGTAGTAGGGATGGGTAAGGTTGTATCTATCGGATAATTTGTTGCCGATACTGAAAAGTAGTGGATACAAGGATCGGATACGGTCGAAATGTACCGGGTACAGACACTCAAGCAATCAGGAAGAGAAGAATTAAATAGCTTGATTCCTCTACAGCCTAAACTCTCACTACTTCAAGAGACGAGAAAGTTCCGAAGATTTTTTTAAGAATTTTCATTTATATTTTTTCTATTGGTACCATAATTTAATCAGATTTAAAACGAAATTAAGATCATTTTTTCTTTTTAATGCCCTTGCCTACTTCTGTTAAGGAAAACAGGACGAGTATATTAGTAAATATTACCTATCTTTCTAACCAGTGCGAGAGTCCTCGAAATAAATTATAATCCACTCGAGGGATTCGAACCAGGAACACTGGGGTTTCGTGCTTGCTAAGACAGACCTTAAAAACCCATGCCGGCACTGGAAAGAATTTCATCCATCATTCTGCTAGTGACTATATTTGTCAAAAATTCTTCACGAGCAATTTTTACGTCCTCCAATTGTCAAAGATCCAATATTATAAAAAATTAAAAGGTTTAACACCTAGCAGAATGAGGAGTATGTACAAAGGCATAATAACTTTATATTGTCCAATTCGAAACACCTTCGTAGCGTTTATGATTTTGCTAAGGAAGATACCTTAAATACCCCAGCCAGAACAGCGTAAGGAAGATAAGGAATTTGGTCCCATAACACTGGACTTAAGATAGTAGGATTCGTGATAGACTCGAGGCAATATTATTGACATAGTCTAAAGAAGTTTTCAGTCTAGAAAATAGGTATTGTACTGCAGTTAACAAACTATAGACGACTTGTAAGAAAGTAATGATTTACTGTGACATTGAACGATATACACTGCAGTCACATACAATGCGATATACAATGTGAAAGGAGACCTTAGACCCAGGGGGGAGGGGGGGAGGGGTAAGAACATGGAGTGAGCCGCGGAAGATCGGTCAAAGTGGAGCAAAATTGTCGAAGAGGCCAAGGTCCTCCATGGGCCATAGCGCTGTGTGATGATGATGATGATGAACGATATAGCATAGATAGGACAAAGAGACTTTCTTATATAAACTATCGAGGTAGACTAGGCTAATGGCAACTAATTCTCTCTCTCTCTCTTTTTATATATATATCTTGGTGATATAATAATAAATAGTCTAATATGATTCAACAATTAAATAAAACTGCTGTTCCTAAAAATCCATTACTTATTCGTTGATCATAGCTAATGCAATATAAACATTCTATGATATATTGCGAAGTAAGTGATTAATGATAAATTGATCAATTCTTTGGAACTTGTAAGTACACCCTATCCTATTATACTTACACGTGACATTTTACATTAATTTTAGTGTGCTATTTAATGTTTTCACTAAAAGATCATTTTTTCACTGTCAGGGCATGAATATGAGACTAACCTAGTCTCGAAACGTCGCCTAAGAAGTTGAATAACTGACTGAAACTCGAGAACCATTAACAATATATATATATATATATATATATATATATATATATATATATATATATATATATATATATATATATATATATATATATTTCTATATATTTACACACATATATATACAGTTGGACCTAAAGATGGCTTACTACGATCCTTAATAAGTACAACAGCCTAGAGCTGATACGTTGTGCTAGTCCCTTCCAGACAGTGAAAGTGCATTATTGATGCAGGGGTTGGTCGATATGTCTGGAGCGAGGGGTTGCAGCGCCTCTAGCGGCGGCGGCGTCAACTAATACCGTCCTATTTTTCATCAAAGGGTTTAATTCAACGAAATTTAAATAGAAATAGAATAATAAATAAAAATCCAATAACCTTTAACTGATAATAAATATTGTTTTTAATAATTATCGGCTAACAGTATAAACTATATGAAGGTTATTTATCTTAACATCTTCATCTTTGTTTTGAGCTTAAAGTACCATCAGGTAGTTATTCATTTTTTTGTCTGGATGTTTTGAAAAATAAAGCTATTTTATTCTATTTTCTCTTTCCTAGTTTTCTTATAATTCTCACTCTTCATAATCCGAAGAAGCGTCTGAAAAGAAGATGAACTTGAGAGCTTCTTATTGTTTGTTTGTTTGTTGTTGCTTAAAGGCGTAAAACCCTAGGGTCATCCACGCCTGTAGATTTTTGATTTTTATAATTATTTATCTTTTCAAAAAAAATAAAAATAAATAAAATAAAAAAATATTCATATACACACACACACTAATAAATAATACACCTATAATAAGGAAATAAAACAATCGGAAAAAACAACAAATGCATCTATAGCAGGGACAATGGATGATCAAGTATAGGTTATTAATTTACAGTTTGTAATGAATTTTACCACTTTATCTATTTCAGATTTGCTGTCTCTAAGTGCTTCTCTGACATCGGGTGTTATTTTGAGCTGATTTAGTATTTTTTTATAGGAGTAGCATCCCTCAAACAGATGTCTGATGCAAAGATTTTTATTACACCTAAGGCATATCGGTGGTGCATCCCTTGTAATGAGATGTGCGTGGGAAAGCCGAGTGTGTCCTATTCTAAGGCGAGCTATAGCCACCTCTTTATGGCGTTTACTGCGATTAGATGTAGCCCAGGGCTTTACTTCCCTTTTTATATATTTCAATTTACTGGCTGGACTTTCATCCCACATTGCTTGCCATCTTTTGTCTATACATTCTTTAAGGGGGCGAGCAAGTTCTTGGGCGGTTAGAATAGCTGTGCCTCTACCTGGGAGGGTTAGAGCTGCTCGAGCAGCTTTGTCAGCCATCTCGTTCCCGACAATACCCACATGTCTCGGGGCCCAGATGAAGAATATTTTTTTGCTTATGTGATTTAGCATTATTAGATATTCGTGAATGCGTTGGACTATGGGTTTGTGTGAGTACATATTATTCAATCACTGGAGAAATGGTCATGGAGAAATGTAGAGCGGATGCTATGACATATATTTCGGCGGTATAGACGTTGTAAAGGTGGTGTAGATTTTTTATGGGTTGAATTGGGCGTAATAAAGGCAGATGCAATTGAGTTATCAGACTTTGAGCCATCTATATATATTGCAGTGTGGTGTGGTAAAGATTGTACCAGTTCACAGAACATTTTTCGGTATTGCGCCGTCGGGGTGTCTTGTTTACGGAACTTGGACAGCTGTAGAAATACTTTGGGTGGTCTGTAAGTCCAGGGTGGTGTATATGTATCCATTATATTATGGAGTGATATGTCTTTAAGGGAGGCGATTGCAAATGAGATTCTTTCTCTGTGAGGGTCGAGTTCAGTTTATTATGGAAGGCAGGGAGCTTCTTATATACATCTATTACTGTCAAACAAATAGTAAATAAGTCCGTCCGATAGTGTTTATTGTTTAGATCTGCTAAATGCTCACAACTCTTAAGTATTGCGGGCACTATAGGATTTCACTCGTGTTTATTTCTGGTATACATTATGTTACACTTAGTAGAAAAAAACTTTTTGAAAGTATTAAAATTAATAAAAAATAATCTAGTAGACTTAACATGTATAGGGTCAATGATGTACCTAAGTCTGTAGAACGCTAAGTTTCTGTTCTGAAAGACCGGATTCGAATCCTGTGGAAGATGATATCCTTAATCTGGCCCAGATATCCTAAGGCTCATTCAGGCTGTTAAATTAAAAAAAAAAAATTTCGGATAAAAAACTGGCGATTAGGTTTTATTCCGTAAAACCATTTTTCTGAACACAAGTTGGCTCAGAAATAGTACTTTCTCTGCATTGAGTCTATGTTCTTTCGTGGATCATAGTGGTAAATATAAAATATATAAATAAATCTTGAACATTATTTACAGGATATGTATTAATATTCTAAAGTCACATTGAACGAATGTAAAATCTTTAGATACAATAAAATAGAGCCAAAACTCAAAACGAAACATTAGAATGCAAATAGAAAAAACCACAAGCAAAGCCTTATGTTTCAAATCTGGACTAAAAACAAACAATTACCAGTCAACCAGCGAACCACCTGGGAACCTTCCCAGCTGGTTGCGTATCACCTTCCTTTCAGCTTGGGGTGGAGGTGCGGTCTCAGGTTATGAGCCTATTTGGGCGGTTATTTGTTGGGATGTATTGCACTTCTGCTTTGAGATGTGATTGATCTTACTCTTTTTTCTGTCTTGATAATGCCCGAACAGGCGAAACCTCGACTGGTAATTGTTTGTTTTTACTCCAGATTTGAAACATAAGGCTTTGCTTGTGGTTTTTCCATTAGCATTCTAAATCTTTAGGTACATTTGGTTGCGATTATTGTTTAAATTCGCTTAACCCTGATAAACCTTATGTATTGCGTTTCCCCGTCTCTATTTCTAAGCGATTAGAAACGGAACATGTGATAATGGCTTTAATTAATTAATGTAGAAGGGGTTTGTAATTCGAAAAAAAAATGTTCCACTATAACCCATGAAAGTTTTTGGCTTCAATACATTGTAGAGACTGTTAAAAGCCAACAGTTACTACTACTTGTAACGGCAAACTTACTGGGTAGAAATAATGACTGATAAAAAAAAAAAATCTGTACCACTACAACCCATAAAGGGTCTGGGGTTCAGTACATGGTAGAGACTGTACTGTTTCATGGACAACGGTTCTGCAAGGAGGTGACTTGTCCTAGGACACGCACAACCGCCAGATTTTTCCCCCTTATTTTGGGTACCCTATTTTTATAATATTTTACAGAGGCTGGGTGGGCCCCAGGATGTGATCCATCTCCCTCTGCAAACAGACTAAATAAAAATCATGGCCTGCAGCGGGAATTGAACCAGGATTTCCGGCATGGTAACTCAATGCTCTACTACTGAGCCACTCCTCTCCCGATGACTGATAAATAATGAAATAATTATCCAGAGATATAGTTCAACCTGATGCCTTGGGCTCCCTCACAATCCGTCTTCAGCCGTCCTTATCCTCCGCATTCGCCCTCCACGCTGTTACTCCATGTTTAACTTGTTCTATATCCTCCTGTTCTTGTTCTTGGGGGGCATCTTCTTCTTTTCGCTAGGAAATTCTTCGTCATTATCCTCCTAGTCATATATTCTTCCGGTAACCTTTCAATGTGACCAAGTCAATTGATTCTTCTTGACTCCACAAACCTAACTAAGAGGTCATCAAGCTCCATATTGCGCCTGATCCGCCTGAATACGGCTTTACAGGCTAACTGGTCTGAGATTTTCTGAAATAATTAGTATGTAATGAACTAAAAATGAAATTTTCAATTAGATTACGAAGGGAAAAAAACTTATCAGTGATGGAGGCGTTGCAACTCAATCAGTTCCCACCCGCAGTGTCTGTAAGCATTGCAGACTCGTGACCGGAAGGGTTCAGGTTTTGCAAGAATTATCCAAATGTGTCCTGTAGGACGCAGCACCTTACAGGAGAGTACTGAAAATGTTTACGCTAGTGGAAATTTAACTTTTTAATGAGCCAATTTTTGTTAATAAGGCAGAGATATAAGGATATTTTAGTTTAATTATCCAAATGTGTCCTGTAGGACGCAGCACCTTACAGGAGAGTACTGAAAATGTTTACGCTAGTGGAAATTTAACTTTTTAATGAGCCAATTTTTGTTAATAAGGCAGAGTTTGAAGACTGATACTCCAGGCGAGAAGTGTTGTGATATGAAGATGAACTCCGAAAGTAGGAATCTTTCTTGCTTCTGTAGTCTGACTAGATACTTGGTGTAGCCAGGTGGAAGTTTCAGTTGATGATAGAGTCAATAATTGTTTTTAGTTGTAACGAGTCGATTACTAAACAGATGGAGTTGTGAATATTTTATTATATTGTACTTATTGAAGGGAGCGGAGTGGCTCAGTGGTAGAGCACTGAGTTGCCATGCCGGAAATCCTGGTTCAAATCCCGCTGCAGGCAGTACTTTTATTTATTCTGCTTGCAGCGGGAAATGGATCATATGGGACCTAGGAACCTCCTGGGGCTCACCCAGCCTCTATAACATATTATAAAAATAAGGGGGGAAATCTGGCCGTTGAGCGTGGGAAGTCACCTCCTTGTAGAACCGTTGTCCATGAAACAGTACAGTCTCTACCATGTACTGAACCTCAGACCCCTGGTTGTAGTGGTACAGGAAAAAAATTGTAGTTATTTGTTCCATTATGATTATTATTAGTTGTTGTGTGCATCTTTATTTTATTTTTGATATAAGGATGTTTTAGTTTAATTTCTTTTCCAAGTTTTACACAGGTGCCCTTGACTATACCCAGTTGCACTACCACCTCTTTCTAGGTCTTCACGAGGACCTAAGAGAAAAGCACCTGGAAACAAGTAAACTGTGGCTAAATTAGGTATCCGAAAGCGGTGTACTGCAACATTTATTTATTCAATGTGTACCTAAATACTCTCGTGTTTCGTACTCATCCATGTACATAATTCGGTAAAATCTTTCTCAAGAGCAAGTTGTAGTTTCCTTTACCGTAATCCAAACGGCCAATATTGGTCTTGGCTAAGTCGGCGCGGTACAAGTGCGGCCTTAGGCACCCAGCAACTAACACAAACACTAAAGGCCTGAGTCAGAAATTTGCATTCATAAATTTGCATAGGGATCCTATAAATGCAGATAGCAATAAATAGATTCCATCACTTGATAATGCTACCATCAGAACGCATTTATATGCAATACAATTATTGACCCGAAATGTGGTCCTATCTCTAATCTATCGTACTGATAATTATTGCAATAAAATTGAGTCGGTTTTATGAGCACTTTATTAATAAATAAATTTGAGGTAGTAATTTAAAAAAAAACTATACCATTACAACCCGTGAAGGGTCTTAGGTTAAGTACGTGGTAGAGACTGTACCGTTTCTTGGACAACGATTGTGCATTGAGGTTATTTATCCTAGATCTCGCCCAACACAAAGATTTTCCCACTCATTTTGGGTACCCACTTTATAGGCCGGGTGAGCACCCTAGTTCCTATAGGATCCGTCTCTGGTCGGTAGGAGATTAAATAATTGTCTGCTAGTGAGCGGGATTTGAACCCAGGGCCTTCGGCATGACATGATGGCACACATCTCCTTGTACATCCGTTAGCATAACCCTTTTTTTATTCTAAGACACTACAGATCATCTTTTGGATAATAGAAAACATGGTTTAATATTTGGACTATAAGAGAATTTTTTTTTTAAATATTTTAGCTAACCCCAAGGAGCATTAAAGGTTATTCTTAATAACTTAAAATCCATGGTCCAAATTAATTTTAAAAACATAAAGTTAAAAGGAAAAAAGTTGTAGGGCTTTGTTGTTGTCAGAAGTTTAAAATTGCCAAGACGTAGTTTTTTTTTGTTAAAAAAAAAACATTTCTATAACCTCAAGTACTCAAAAACCTTTTTGGGAAGTGGCTACGAGAGGTCTAGTATAAAAAAAAAAATACAAAGTTTTTTAATTTGATGGCCGAAAATTACAAATGAATTGAATCATTTTATTTATTTTTAAATTTTATGTCTTGTGAGTTCCTCAATAAAACGAAATAAAAAAGTTTTCTTAATTTAAAATACTTCTAGTCCAGGATCCATGTCCATTTTTCACTTGATTAGTATCAAGCTGAATCTTCGTGAATAGCTTCGTTTCGATGAGACGCCCAACAATTTCCTGTGCGAAAATTTTCAATTGTGGTAGCTAAAAGAGGTAGCAAGGATAAAATATGTCGATTTGATGATTCTCTAAAATTTATTACTAACTGGTTTTTTTTTTGTTAAATCTTAAGATAATTATCTAAATTATTTGAAAAAATATTTGTCCTACAAAATGTATGGTTTGATCAAAAAAGAAGAAGTAAAAAAAAAAAACCAGCTGGTTAGTAATCATTTTTGATGACCTCGTAATCGATACATATTGTAAGGAGGGGACTCTTTGATCAAACCATACATTTTGTAGGACAAATATTTTTTCAAATAATTTAGACAATTATCTTGAGATTTAACAAGAAAAAACCCAGCTAGTAATAAATTTTTGAGAATCATCAAATCGACATATTTTATCCTTGCTACCTCTTTTAGCTACCACAATCGAGAATTTTCGCACAGGAAATTGTTGGGCGTCTCATCGACACGAAGCTATTCACGAAGATTCAGCTTGATACTAATCAAGTGAAAAAATGGACCATGGATCCTGGACTAGAATATATGGACATAACAATTGAAAATTATATTGCTCATACAAAATTAATTTCAATGTTCAGCAAATTGCATTGCTGAGAAGAATATATAAAAGTCTTACAATTAAATTTTTCCTCAAAATCCTCTTGTATTATCATATATATCTTTATTAAATAATTCAAAAGATTCCTCAGGTGATAAGGAGTAAAAGTTAAGTAATAATCAATGAGATGTAGCTAACTCAAATCTCAGATTTATTGAGAGAAAAATTCCACAGCCATGGTGATTAAGTGGTTAAGTCGAATCTTCTCCAAAATACGTATAATTTTGGTAATCAATAAGAAGATAAGTCAGGCATTGGCTTGAAAAGGAGTAATTAATTATTAATTATATTAAAACACCTCTTCATGCCAATAACTACAAGAATGACCCGAATCCACATCCTTCCCTCATTACAATTTCTTTCTCCGGACAAAATTCGACTTAACTACTAATTCATAGAGGCTGTACAATTATTTTATATTTATAAATGGTAATTACCTGGCGAGTAAGCATTGATACAATATTACCATAGAGTTTACTCTTGTACAATATATCTTGTATCAAAGTAATTAATTTCGTATCCACACGTGTGTACGTGTTTCTTTCCTATCTGGTAAGATGAAACTCGATTCAAGAACATTTTGCAGTAGGAAGTTAATATTAAACCGAAATTCTCAGTACCTGTTTTGTATTTTTGTCAGTATATATTTTATAACCGGGCATTAGTGAATTTCAAGCCGAAATAATTTTATGGTTGAGGAGATTCCAAAACAATTTTTCATCCAGAGTCAGCTTTCCTCTGAAGACCATCCATTTTCCGTCCACGGATGTCTGGGGGGTGCATTAGGATTCTCCCCACATACTGCAACGAGACTGTGACTGAAACGGTTAGGGTGAATCTGTATGAGGTGATTGAACCAGACCTTGCGTATGGTGACAGATCAGCAGTTCTGTTAAAATATTGACAACTATATATACCTCTACTTGTCATTTTCACATGTCATTATGTATCGCTTAGCACATTTACTAGATGTATTTTTTTTTATACAGTTGTAAATATCAATAAATAAATTAAAAAAAAAAAAATCGAGCATATTTTCTTTAAGTCTAAATACTGGAGACTTTTGCGATAACGATAATCGTTTTTCTTTCCTTTACATCAGGAGAAATAATTTCATTATAACATGGAGAAGCTACAAATCAATTTTTTCCAGGATCATTTTCATAGTGAGTTAGTTTAAAAAAGTTTTCCGTCTAAAAAAGATATCTAGTACCGCAGTTAGCAAAATGTGTACATTTAAAAATTTAACATGGATATAGAAAGGCACATTCTTATATGAACTCTTGAGGTAGTTTTATTTACTATGGACTAGCATCATAATTAAATGCTAATCTGGAAATAAATTGGTGACTCATATCTTTAAATACCATGGTTTAACCATACCATCTCCTCTCTACTCTCTATTGTCTTTCATCTATTCTGTATTTTGGAGCTGTTTTATACACTCCAAGAAAAGAGGATAGGACAATGAAGTAAAGTTGCTGTTAACACCTAAAATATTACACAACTTAGAGGTTAGGATTTACAAGTATACCTTATATCATCAACCTTTCACATAATCTATTATAATCTTATAATTATTTAGTAATTATAGATTATTAGTATTTATAGTAGGTATTTAACAGATGTAATATAAGCATATAATAAGTAATCGTGTATCATCGGCATTCAACGAGGTGGAAATTGCGAGTGCTAATCATTCTCTCTCTCT